>CM076579.1:558634554-559234554 GCA_034641835.2 Pinus albicaulis | reverse complement strand
AAATCCATCACAGTATGATATTGGTGCCATACTTAAATAGGGAGGAAATCCCATTGCTTATCACTCAGAAGCTCTTTCGGAGGTGAAGAAAAATTATAATACTTATGAAAAATAATTTTACATTCTGGTCCAATCTCTCAAGCAATGGTGCCACTATTTGTTGGCAAAGAGACTATTCTCCACACAGACCATCATCCATTGATCTTCATCAACTCATAGTATAAGCTTTAGGAGCAAAGGCATCTTAAATGGGCCTCCTACATTCAAAAATTTCATTTGGTGATCAAATATAGGAAGGCCACTTCTAAAAAAATGGCAGATTTACTCAACAGTCCACCCATGCCAATCCTCCCAATTCTAGAAGTGCATTGTGCTAATTATGATTCATGGAAAGAACAGTATGCTACTGATCTGGACTTTCAAGAGGTTTGGGTTGCCTTACACAGTCCCACAATTACCAGTCAGAATCCCTTCTTGGACTAAACCATCTAGGATGGTTGGCTCTACAAATTCAATTTACTCTGTGTCCCACACTCAAATGATCACCTCTTGCTAATTCGATAAGAAACTAGTGGTGGCCACTTTGGTACCACAAAAATAACTCCAACACCTCCAATGCCATTTCTATTGGCCTTCTATGCAACCTCAAGTTGTGAAATTCATTAGAGCTTGTTCCTTGTGTTCTCAAGAAAAACCATCCAATAGAAAGCATGGCTTATATCAGCCTCTTCCTCTCCCTTCGTGGCCATGGGAATCAATCTCTATCGATTTCTTAATTGGACTACCCACCACTAAAAAGAAACATGATGAAATCGGGGTAGTAGTATGTCATTTTAGCAAAATGGCCATTTTTATTCCCTGCACAAAGATAACTACAACAGTTCAAAGAACATAATTGTATTTCCAACATGTCTGGCCACATTTTGGCCTACCAAGCAACATCATCTCAGATTGAGAATCACGCTTCCTCAGCACCTTCTAGAAGACCATCTAGACACTATTTGGGTGTCAAATAAAATTATCTACCGCCTTCCATCATCAAACGAATGGCCAAATAGAGGTGGTCAACCGAGTATTGGTCCATGCTCTCCGTACCCATTTTGGGCGTAGTAAACAGTTGGACAATTATTTACACATTCTGCAGCATAGCTACAACAAGGCCACACATTATTCTACTGGGTTCTCTCCTTTTGAATTATGTTTGGGCTTCCAACCAACAACCCTAGCCAAGCTTCCCTTCACTTTGGATCCCCAAAGTACCGTGCACTAGCAAAAAAATCAACACTCAGCACACCAGTTTCTTCACCAACTTGCACAATGGAACCTTGCCCTAATTGCATCACTAAAAACAACCCAAGATCATGCTAAGCAAAGGCATGACAAACAAAGGACCTCCAAGAAATTTCAACCAGGAGACAGAGTATGGTTACATTTGGATAAGAAACACTTCAAAGGACAACATCATAAAATTCTTCCTATCCAATATGGCCCTTATACCATTTTAGAAAAAATTGGGGAGAACTGTTATTGATTGGACCTTCCCCCTCAACTAAGAATACACAATGTCATTAATGTCAATCATCTCAAGTTGTTTGAGCCTCCCTTCTTGGAGGAACCAATCACTATTACTCATCCAGTGGAAAAAATCCCTAACTTCCTACTCCCATTGTCAAAGGATACATTATTGGACACCAGGACTCGTTCTACCAAACACCAGAGCTACACCTCTTACCTGTTGGCATGCCAAGGACAAACTCCAACTTAGGAAAAGTGGATGACAGCCGAAGTGGTGCACTGTCTATATCCTCATCTTCATATGGAAGCCAGGACACTTCCAGATCCAAACAGGGAGGAATTGGGCTACTTGGGAGAGGGCACACTCCCTAATTTGTTTGCAGGCATGTTATCAATTAATTACGATGGAATAGGGGTAGGCCTGCATCCCTAACGCCTATGTCAAAGGCGGAGAACAGGCATACCTACCTAGGCACGTGCGATTCTATGATGGTTTTTAATTTAGCATGTGGTGGTTTTTAATTTAGAATCCTATGTAATAAGAGTGCCCTTGCTGATAAAAAGGCAGGGCGAGCTAATAAAGTTGGTTCTTCATTTTTACCAAAAACATGTTTTTCTCTATCTCTCATTCTTCTTTTTCTCTGATGCTTGAACATTTGCTTTATTATTTGCATGGCCTCCTTTTCGTTTCACATGGTTCTGAGGAGAGCCAGTGCAACTTCCTCATGGCAGCACCTGGCTACTCCCTTTTAACAAAGCTGCCATCAAATGGATAACCTCTCTCCTATCTGCATAGCTAAATTCCACAAGTTTACTATTGTGGCTGACCCATTGCGCACTTTCATACTTGTGACACTCATGAATTTGCAGATCCCCGTAGATATTTTAGATCATATCCACAAGTTTTTGGAGGTATATTTTGATGATTAGACTGTATTTGGGTTGTTAAAGAAAAATGTGTCAAATCTGTGCTTAATGTTGGATATTTGTAGGAAGTATCAAATCTCCTTAAATTTGAAGAAGTGTATATTCTGTGTACCATTTGGGATACTACGGGGACACATTTTTTGCCAGAAAGGGTTGATGGTAGATCCTCCAAATATCGCAGTCATAGTTAATTTGGAGGTCCCTAAGAATGTTACGTAGCTGCACTCCATATTGGGGTATACTGGGTATTATAGGAATTCTGTTCAGGGCTATGCACTAATAATTGCGCCCATGGAAAATTTTCTCAAGAAGGATGCAACATTCTGCTGGGATGAGGACTGTCAGAATATTTTTGAGGTGCTAAAGGAAAATATGGTCACTGCACCCATTTCCTTCTTCCAAGATTGTTTCAAGGTATTTCATGTACATGTGGATGCCTCCTGCATTGTGTGCGAAGCTATCTTATCATAGCTAGGAATCAGTGAAATTGATCATATTATTTCTTATGCAAGCCAAAAAGTGCGCACAAAGTGGAATTCACCATTATTGCTACATATTTGTACAAAATGGGTGCGGCTGAGGTTCTGCGAAGATATGTCCTAGACTATGAGAGACATGCCATCTTAAATGAAGCTCATGGAGGGGTTGTTGGACGTCATTATGTAGGTAAGGCCACTGCGTGGAATATTTTTTGAGTTGGGTTATGGTAGCCCATGCTGCACAATGATTCCTATGTGCATTGTCACGCATGTGATGTATGTCAGAGGACAGAAAAGCCATCGTGCAGAGACGAGATTCCCTTGCATCCACAAATGGCATTGGAATCTTTTGAGAAATGGGCTATAGATTTTGTGGGACCTATTAATCATCTAGGAAAGAAGAGCGGTGTGTGCTACATTATCAATGTGACAGATTATGTCACCAGATGGGTTGAAGCCAAACCTATGAAGGATTGTACGGCTGATACTACTGCGCAGTTTATATTTGAGAATATTATGACTCTGTTTGGCTGTCCTAAGATTCTAATCAGTGATCAGGGTACGCATTTTGTAAATGATACCATTGAATCCTTGATAGAAGAATTCAAGATGCTTCATTAGAAGAGCTATCCCTATCACTCTCAATAAAATGGTGTGGTTGAAGCATTCAATAAGATACTGGAAATTTCACTGACCAAGGTGTGAAATGCTAACCAAAATGATTGGGATGAGCAAGTTCCAACAATTCTCTGGGCATATAGGACCACTTGTGAGAAATTGAATGGAAGGACTCCTTTCAAGATGATATATGGGTCAGAAGCTGTGTTTCCAATGGAGTTCATTGTTCCTAGCCTGCGCATTGTAACATTCACCATTATGGATGAAGAAGATGCTCTGGAATTCTGGTTGTCACAGTTGGTTGCTCTGGAAGAAGATCATTTTATTGCAAATGATCACCAGTAGGTTAAGAAAGCGTGCGAGAAATCATGGCATGATAAGCTTATTAGGAAAAAGGTGTTCCAGGAAAATGAATTGGTCTTACTACATTACAACAAGTTTGAGTGCCACCTAGGGAAACTAAAGATGCATTGGCTAGGGCCCTATGTTGTTAAGGACATCATTGATGGAGGAACAGTGCACTTGGCCATTTTGAGCAGTGAATACTTTCCTCGATATGGCAATGGAAGACGTTTGAAGTCGTACAGGGATGACCATGTTCCTACCAAATGATTATATGGCCAGAGTATCAAAATTGCACATATGGAATAGCAGATGCATAGTAAGGTGCAACGCACACGCAGTAGCTGCACAAGGAGGTTGACTGGGTTAGTGTCAAAAAATAGCCGTTGGAACAGTAAAACTGGAAAATACATATTTATTGTCGTTTATGGGAGAGTCTAGATTGCATTTAATGAAGGGGTTTTCCATATTTTGGGCCATTTTTCTATTTATGGACACACATTAATGCAGAAGGAGTCGTTGAAGACATGACACAAGTATAAATATGACCTATCGGGTCACAATAGTTCCCTTTTCTTTCCGATTAAATTCCTTTCTTTGAGCTCCCTGATTGTCATTGCATACTTTGTGTCTATGTCTTGTTTGGATCTAGGGTTTGAGGATGCATTGTGCCGAGTAGGGTTGGGATATGTTATTCCTGAAAGTATGACAACCACAAGACCTAGAGATGACCCTGCTATGCCTGAGGTCCCACTTGTTAAAACACCTGCACCTTCCAAGTCTAAGAAGGGGCAGTCTTCTGGTACGTGAAAATCACCGAGAGAGAAGAATCAAAAGCCACACCCTACCACTGCTGAGAAGCTAAAAAATCCTATGGATGAGGTCCCTAAAGCATTTTTTGAAGGAGAGGTGGATGTGGTCGATGTGGCCCCATTCTCACTGCTACAAATTTATGTTGCACCATGCAAACCCTTAGTCAGAATTCCCAAAGACCTAGAGAAGGTGCACGCAAGAATACATATGCCATTAATCCCTGAGAATGTCTCGATGGAAGAGGATATTTTCACTAAAGTACTACAACTCAGATTCAACTATTGGGACATTGAAGATGTTAGAAAATTCACAGATCTTGTGTTGGAGTTGTACCTCTATCAAATAACTTATGAAGGAGGCATTGTGCACCTCGAGATAGAAATATGGTGTTTGGTCTGCACAAGGCAGGCCTGCTAAAATTACTATAGATCCCTAATTTTGGGCACAACCCCATTAATGACATCTGTGTCAGGAAGTTGCTCATGCTAGTCCACGACGAAGTGCTATGGTTGTGAGAGTGCATCCCTATTGATGCTACATTGATCCATGGTATCATGAGTCTTCCTGCTAATGGAGCCAACCCCATTGCTGAATTTGGAGGAAAATCCTAAGAGAAAAATATCGTGGATCAAATCAAGAAGAAGTACCAAGTCTAGCACAAGAGCTAAGGCTTCGTTGTTGATGAAAAAAATGCCTCGGTAGTCCAATTCAGCATGCTCATCTTGGCCTGCAAGATTATGCACAAATGCAGACCAAAGGAGGTGCTTGCACACATCATTGATTTCGCTGGATAGTGTGAGAAGGGAGTCATTTATAACTAGTCCAAATATCTGTGTATGGAGTTCCTCAAAAATTTGTGCGAGGCACAGGAGGAAGGCAAGTAGTTCCATTATGCTTGGTTATTACTGTTAATCACAATGATTGGGTGGAAGACCCCGAAGACACCCATTCTTGGAGATTGAGCCTCAGATGTGTGAGGCTACGCACTATGCGATGTTGTGGAACTCTTCAAACCTAGTGCATGCCAGAGAATTTTTTTTTTTTTGGGGTTCTTTATGATGCCACTATGTATCGAGTTGTACAGTCAAATTCGTGACTGCTAGGCACATTATATGATTAGTACAATATGGTAGTTGAATTCAAAGCCACATTTCACAACATGCATATCCGTGCAAAGGGCACCATGGAAGGAGTGTGGTATGAGTTACCATACTTAGTGATAGACGATTATTTTCCTAGGGTAATGACAGAATGACCACCCACATGGTTGACCCCTATCACACCAACAAAGCCACGCACTGGCATTCAGCTAGTGAAAAAAACATAGAAGGTAACAGAGAAAGAAGCGACGCCCACTACCACTGGTGAGACTATCGACCTTGAAAAAGACATAGAGCCAGAAAATAATGATTCTGCAGTGAAGGAAACAACAGAAGCATAGAACTCTAATTGAAACAAGCGTGACTCTTAGGCCGCTAGCAGATTAAGAAAGAAGCGAAAGGGTTCCAAAAAGGCCAGGTAGGAGGTCTTGACGTTAACAGATGATGATCTGCATGAAATTTCCAACACTGTCACATTCCAACCGAGGATCTCTGGACCAACATGGAGGTGTAGTAGAAGACTGTAGTAGAGATTGTTCAGGTTGGAATCCAAGAGCTAAAGATGTAGGCAAGCCAGATACAAGTGATTGTAGCTTAGGCGAGCCAAACCAGCATGCAAGTCACAAGCGCGAAACCATTAGATGTTTTCTTACCAGCCACTGGGGATGTCTACCTTGTCCAAATCCCCACGAGAGTCATTCAGGTAGATGCAAGCCAGCGTGCCCAATTCCGTGGAACATGCGATATTGATATTAATCTTTATGTGTTACCTACAGGGAAGCTACACTTGATGCATTCGATGATCACAAATGAACTTCAGTACAAAGAGGCTACTACTCACACCCATACCATTGAATCTTAAAAGCAGGCAGAAAATTCCCACCAAAAACAATAAGAAATAGAAGCAGCGTGCCACGAATCCAAAGCCCAGCGCACTGTGCTAGAGGAAAAAATCCATCAAGTTTGTTGAGATGTTCTAGCCATCCTAGAAATAACTATGCTAGAGGAAAAATTGGAAGGATTGGTTGCCACGTTGAAAGTATCAGGTGCTAAGGTACAACATGTTTGTAGAGATTATGAAAAGCAAATTTTAGATCTGCAAACGAAGTTGCAATCAGAGACTCTACCAAAATTTTGTGCCCAACGAGCAACCAAAGTGAAATAAGAAAAATATAGTATCATTGTTGCAGTCACCTAGTGTGCTAGTTTGTTAGATGAAGCTATGAGTGTATGGAAATCAATACAAAATGATCCAGTAGTTCATCAATTGCACGATGAATTGCATTAGAAGGAACACCATTTTTAAGATATCAAGATAGTGGCACTGACGTAGGTTCTTACTCAGTGCCTAGCTTGTCCACAGGAGTGTGGGACGATACAAACAGAGATTGAAGAGTTGCACCTAAAGGAACAATTGCTGGAAGAACATATGCAACCATGGGTCAAGGAGGCTCCTCAGCTCTCATAGATGTTGGATAAAACTTTGAAGACTATTCAGCGGACACAAGCATTGAGATGGCCATTGAAGGGCCCACCATATAAAATTTAGTTCAGTAAGTGTGGGGAGTTGCAATGCAAAGTCTTGAATTATGGCTCCCTTTGAAATCTTCTATCAGCATGCTCCAAACCAAGATCAAGGACCATGTGCCTTAGTGACTCAGGACGAGTCAATTTTTTGTGTTGGGGGCCTGTTGGAGTGAGCTCCACTGAGGCACACTTTTTAATGTAATTTTGTATAAGTTTTGTATATGCACACAACGTGAATGATTCAAGGGGCTTTGGTGTAGGTCCAAGTCCCTAATTTTGATGTAAATGGGTTTAAGGGTAAATTGTGGGCCTCAAACCATGGTTTGGGACCATAGTATTTGTGTAGAAGAGGAATATAAATAGATAGATCGAGTCTAAGGAAAGTAGTAATTAAATGTAATGATTTGGATCTAAGTTTATGTTTCTGTAATACATCATGAAGGGTTTTGTTTAGGTTGCATTTAAAGGCTCATGCTACCTGTGTGCATGGAGACCTAGTCCTGGCTGTGTGAGGACTCCATTGGATGTGTGCATGGAAGGGTTATGTGTAAGGAAAAATATGATATGTATTGAAAGGATCTGAATCAATACAAAGGACATATTTTGGCGAAATTGCTGTGTTATAGATCTGAGTTATTTACTATTTCTGTTCTGTTGAGATCACATTTTTTTATGTTGCTTATTTACCATTGTGCAAGGATATCTGTTATGGTTATGTATGCATATTGATGGTGGATAAATCTACTTAAGTAATTACACATTTTTTAGATCTAGATCTAGTTTTGTTATGCTTAATCTGCGCTAAAGCAATCTATGACTCTGTCTTATCTTGTTAAGGACTGTGCACATTCAGTGATTCTTCCCTATTATGTTCCATGCATCTGTTTAAGATTGATACGTGTTTGGATTTAATTTGCTAAGTACCCGTTCATTATTTTCTCCCTCAGGGTACAGAAACCTGGTTCCAACACCACCCCATACTGCTTCGGGTGAGACTTTGATTTTTGCAAGTAGGTAATTGCCTAAAGGGCTAGTAGTTGGAGGGTTTGTTGGCTACTCCATAAACTCTGAACCTGGGTCAGTACCCCTCAAGACAGCAGGTTTTCTAGTATTTTTCCATCAATTTGGATCTTGGGAACTGATAAGGACATGGTTTGTTTTTTTATACTCGTGAAGAATCACCTTCATAACTTTTAGGTAAGCTAATTAGCTTCATCCTTTGATATTTTCAACTAAGAAAACACCTCCTGTAGTACTACACCTCTAATTTTCATCTCAATGGATCCACCTCATTTAGTATATCTTTTATTTTTCTAATAGTACCCTAGAACTATGTTAATTTTCTATTATTATTGCAAAACAGTTGGATGTAGGATAGTGAAAATACCCCTTTCTTATCCCTAGTACATTTCCCAAATATCTAGCCTTCATTTTTCCCTTTTTTTCTTCATTAAAACCCTCATAATGTAGTAAAATTGTTGTTTAGTAGGGAACTCAACTTAAAAATTCATTTACGTTTATATTAGTTACATTTTTTAAATTTTTTTTACAATTAATATGTATCATTTGAATTATAAGTTGAAATACACCTCACATGCACACAACTCCACACCACTTAAATGAAATGCTTGGTTCACGAACCCAAACTATGCCTATTAAAAAAATTTAATCTAAATAATATAGATTGGATAATTATATAATTTTTTATCCATCTTGAGGCTTGGAAAATGGAAATTTTGGAGGAATTAGGTTACAAGGAAATTTTTTATAGGTGGGTCTTAGTTTGGGGAATTGGGGTCTAAAATATTTTGATGGTAATTTGATGCATCAAACAAAGATTTTGGGGTCCAAAAGATCTCAATTGATCTTGATCCATTGGAAATATTTTATGCTTAGATACCTTTCCAATGGTGCAAGAAAGATAATAAATGGAGTTTATATCCATAAATTATGTGATCTAAAATTTGATCTTACTCTTTGTCCATCATGATTCGATAGGTTTTCACATAAGCCCTTAATACTCTAGGAAAATGGGATAGAAACATGAAGACTATGAACAAGAATATAGAAGGGTAAAATTTGTAATTATAGTTGATATTTGAAGGAGTCTAATTAAATCTCGAATGGCCTATCAAGTTGTGTTATAATTAGACCACTAGAAGGAAAAGGGGTTCCATTAATTTTTTATTGTATCTTGTTCCATAGTAGAGTAAAAAAACTTGAGATTAGGATTGAGAGAGAAGAACATAAGGGGTTTCGGTTCTGTTACATTCCATAGGCCACAGGTCTTAGGTAACTCCAAATAAAACACCTTCTCCTTTTTACTTGCATTATTTTTATTCTAGACAAAAGAGAGTAAAGAAGACTCACCTTCCAAATAAGTTTTCTCTTGAAGGGTTTCCTAGAGCATATCTTGGTATTCATTGTGAATGTTTTATGTTTCTATTTCATTATTATCTATTTTCCATATTTTTTTTATTGAATGCATTGTTCTGAAACCATCTCAAAAAATATAATAAAGGAGAGATCAACGACTTAGAAATCAGCCTCTTCAAGCGGGAAACCTCCTTTAAATTACATAAGTGAACAATTCTTGGATGATACAAATGAAAAAACCTCCTTTCTATATATAAGCGTCCAATGGGTCACAATATAATCCTAGCCGACATAACAATAACAATGTAAGGGAACAACAATAGCAATAGTGGATTGGAAAATATATAGTTTCAGGTGTCCATTCGACTTCAATGCCAGAGAAGCCTAAGCCAGAGGATAGGTGCTTCATTGAGGAAGAGAAGCCTCCCCAGCCTACTCTAGATGACAAGGACAAGAATTTCTATATCTGTGGTGCTCCTCTCTCATGGTTTTTATAGACATGTCATAGTTTTTATTCTTTTTTACTTTCTACACTGGATATCTAGTTATGGGGTCTGTATCTCTAATGTTGGTTTCCCCTCCAGGGGAAAAAATTTTCATGCTACTTGGACTAGTTCTTGGGTCAGTTTCCCCTCGTAGGGCAACCCCTATTTTGATTTTTCGAAATTTTCCCGCCGGAATTGGCTAATTCAGCAATTCTGGTCTGGGCAATGGATTGTAACAATGTATTTTTTGTATGATACAATAGGAGTAGACATATTCATAATATATATATATATATATTGGGATTCTATGGGGCACAACAATACAATATGGGGACTACATGCGAACAACAATAACAATAAGGGGATTATACTAAAAATAACAATAATGGCATACACTAGTCTTATAGGGATACACTAGTCTTATGGGATACACTAGTCAAAAAAGTGTTGTCCTAGATGCTTTATTATTTATGTATTCTTCTGTATAAAATTATCATCCTCCTATATGGAACCTTCAATGGGTAAGTTGTTCCACTTGCTGATATACTCTGAAATTGATCAATTTCGTAGTTTCCAAGTTCTTGTTTCTGTGATTGCTTCATGTTCAAATATGACTTTTCCTTCCTCATCAATCTCTGGAAATATTGTTTGAACTAGGAGTTTGTCACCTATAATTTTTTTTAAGCATGAAACATGGAAAACTGGGTGCAGTTAGGAAGATGCAAGCACCTCCAATTTGAATTCCATAGTACCAATCTTTTGCAGCAACCTGTAAGGACCATACTACACTTTAGCGATAATCAATAATTTATTATAATTCTTAGCTTTCTTAGGGGAAATTGGTTTTTATGGTTGTAGCCATAAAAATACACAGTCACCTACATCAAAACTTATTTCCCTGCGATGTTGATCTACCTATTGTTTCATTTGATTATGAACTAAATTTAGGTCCTTGTTTAAGAGTTGGAGAACTTGTTGTTGATGCTTAATGTGACATTCCACTGCTTGATCATCCATATTAGCTTTCATCTCATCCTTTAAACCATCCACCTTAGCCTCCATGTCTACTTTTAAAACATCTATGTCATCTTTGGTTGCTCATTGTGATATTGAAATTTGTTGCACTTCGTACTGTAATTTTGATATATCATACTGCAATTCTTCCTCTTCATGCATAACAATATAATTTTTTGAGGGATTAATGGATGTAGAATTATTTTTGGGAGGCATTATAGAACCCAATACTGATAACAATGCATCAATATTTTTTTAGAAGCACTTCAAATTCTTTTTCAAGCAAAAGTTATTAAAATTTTAAAAAATATATACACACATTTTTTATTTCTTTTAGGATCTCGATATTGAAACAGTTGTAACCTTGTAATTTAGTATCTCCAAGATTTGAAATTCGGTCCTGTGGTAGCCCTATGAGTCTTCTTTCCAATTCCATAGTTTAGACCTAATATATATTCTTCAAGGAAAATTTATGTTGAATCTCCCACAATGACGTAATTATGGGCTGGTTCAGTAGAGCGAACTTGTACAGCATGGCAGATGTCACTATTTTGACATTCGGCTATGAAATCGATACAAAAGAACCTACATTCCTTTTAATTTCAACCACATTTTACAAAATTCCAATCTGACGTTCAGAGAGAGAGTTATGAATATTTTCACAACATCACCTCTTTGAGATGAAATTTAGGAGCCTACAAAAACCCTAACCTCCACATATCATATCTCTAAAAATATTGTGAACCAAGATATGAAATGTTTACACGATGTTCCTCAGGTTTTCTTAACAAATTGGTTTTTTGTTTATCTTCTGAAACTTTGTAGAAAAAAATTTATAGTTAAAATTCCACAATGACCTGTTTGAAGCAGTGAAACCCTAGAATCCAAAGCTCTGATACCAAATGTTATGAAACAAACTCACAAAATAGAAGAAAAGAGATATCAATGACTTAGAAATCAACCTCTTTGAGGGGGAAACCTCCTTGACAGTACATAATTTAACAATTATTGGATGATACAAATGGCAAACCTCCTTTCTATATATAGGATTCCAATGGGTCACAATATAATCCTAGCTAGCATAACAATAACAATGTAAGGGCACAACAATAACAATAGTGGGCTTCAATGGGGCACAATAATAACAATATGGGGACTACATGGGAACAAAATTAACAATAAGGGGGCTATACTAACAATAATAATAAGGCAATACACTAGTATTATAGGTACCTAATATGCATAAACAATAAAATCAATAATAATGTATCTATAATATAAAGGAATTAACCCTTGCTAGTATATATTTTGGTTTGATTAATGGATCTATTGTGGTTAACTATCTAGTAGAATATTCATGATAATTTATAGATCACTAAATAACTTACTTATTACCACTTAGCCACCAAAATAATTTATTTTATAGGTTAGGACCTTGAGGATAAGCATCCAAAAAAATCCCCTTGGTTTCTTTGCATTGAGACGTAGTGGTTGCATTTAGGGATCTTAAAATCCTTCACCATTTAGTGGAAAAACCAAAGAAAGAAGAAATCCATGAACGAGGTAATAATTTCACTAAATATCTATTGGTTCCCTTTAGGATCCCAATTCTTGGTATGTAATACAAGTCCATAATCGACACAAAATATTTGAGATTCTATCTCGCCCACTAGATGAAGGTAGCCTTGGAGGAAAATATCCCGGGAAAACTACCCTATAGGTGGTGATTGTGGGAAGAAACTAAACCTAGGAAAAACATGTCATGTCCTTATGATTTTATCACCTGAACGATCATAAGGGTAACTATCTATAATACCTTCACTGAACCTAACTAGATGCGATTTCCATACAAATAGGATGTTTGGAAGAACATCTAAAGCATATTTTAGGAATTTTCTGGTGAATAATTCATCTATTAGGCTAGAGTCATTTTATTTTATAGGCCAAGTATACTTTTATTTAATTATAATATCATTACATGCAAACCCACTTTGCACCACATACACACATAGTGTTTGAATGTTGTGTGTTGATTCTATCTATCTCCTTATCCCTCAAACCTCTTAGATTCAACATATATTAATAGTGCAAACATTTTCGAGACACCATAATTATCACAAGGAACCAACCATGGATATTGAGAGTTTTTAACCCTTAGTTTCCTCTATGATGATTCATTACACCTTCCTGATGAGTCAATGCCAAATCCCTTCAATTAGCCCACATTATAGTTGTAGCTCTTCATACACTTCTAGTAGTTCCTCCTAGTCTAGTTCTTCTCAAACCCAACCATATACCAACATGGTGGGTGTAGACGCTGGTGGTAACATTAGGCCTAATGTGGGTGATAATAATTAGGAAAATTATAATTCTAATCAAGGAGCTAATGTGGGTGCAACTTTGGAACTAATGTAGGAACCAACATTGGAATAAATGTCACCAAACACTTCCTTCTATTTATGTCTAGTCTGAACCTCCTTGATTTGATCCATCCCATAAAAAATCATTTACTCCATGATCCAAAATCATAACCAGGAAACCAAGAATCACTCAAATATCACAAATTTTTATGTGAATTTAGGTGAGGATCCCACCAAATACATATAGTATTTACACATGTGGTGTTCATTGAAATCCATTATGGAATATTTAGTTCATATTCATATATTTCAATGCACACTAACTAGTGTTGTGGGAGAAGTGGTATGTCTACCAACCCCATGAAACTAATTGAATGTTAACAACCCTTGTGAATTCCTTCATTTTTTAATTTTAAATTACTATCCACCATGACATTAGCATTTAGGTCCTAACATAATTTCATTATACTACCACCACTTGCATCATTTATTACATTCAGGAGGCATAAATGACGAAGCATGTGTAAGGCTCTAGAACTAAACAATAATTTCTTTGAGGAATAGTTCCTAAATTGACTCCTTCCTCCCATCTATAAGGATGTCACTTCAACATTCCCCAAAATTGAGCAAGAGGCCATGAAGAAGGTCATTTAGTTTGACTTGATCTATGCTCAATAGAGTTTTTACCATCATCCCCGGTGCTCCATGCTCTTTATTATGTGAAAAGTTAATGCCAGGGAAACTCACTTTGATGACAATGTGATTAAAATTTATTAAATAGCACCAAATTCACCTAAGACAACTTGGAATAATGGGGTATGGCCATATACAAGGGGGAATATGTACCTCATACACCCACTCCCCTCCTAATCCTTGTTGCATCACTTAACAATGCGGCATTATAAATTCATACACTTATACCCATCCACATCATCATGTGCATCAACATAATTGAAATAATACAACCTACCAGAGTGTGATGGTGAGCCCATTCTACCCTTTCCCATAGCCAAATATTCCAACTCCTATGGCACCATCACCTTAGGGTCCCAGGGCTAAACATGCACCACACTGATAGGGATAGTTGTATGCACATTATGTAGCTTCTACAACCCCCCACCAAAACGTTTCCTATCTCGTGATTTTGGAGCCTGCCTTCCATTCATAGGAACCAATTTTTCAATGTCGTCAAATATTCCTATTGATGTGAATACTTATCTTTGCATGCAAAGCTTCTGATGACTTGATTAGGTTGTCTTGATTATTAATAAGCATTATCAACAATAACTAAACATTTTCTAACATAAGGCATATCCTTCCCTGACCTTGCACCTAATCTCAATCTTCTATCTTGGAACTGCGCAATCTACTGTCTCTAGAAATTGTGCTATCCCTTGAGGATAGAAACTGCACAATCCTCAAACACAAGAATCCAATGACCACAAAAATTGTGTTAGCCCTCTCGCAATCAAAATTCCACAATTCATTGAGACATTGAACTACAAAATCTCTTGTTACTAGGAATTATAAAGCCCCTTCTACTGATGTGAATGTGCAATTTCCTAGCATAAGTTGAGTTCTCATCCATATATTATAGGAAGTGCATAATTAATGTTTTACATGTGGAAAAAAGTTATTTTTTTATCTTAATACAAGTGTCACTTTTTCCTTGATTTTAGGCATGCACGTTATAAAACCTAATGTGACCCATATATATATAATAGATGCTCTTAGATCTCATTTTCGCATTTGACATTGTATCTCTAGCCTTCCCAATGAGATCGAGGAGCTTTGGACGTAGTTCTTATCACCTTTCCTAGTATGTTTTGAATGTGTCACTTTTTGTCGCTTTTTTGGTCGATTTTGTCGCTTTTGCTTTTATGAGTGATGTTTTTCCCATTTATTTTCATAGTGGCTGGAAATTTTTTTTTATTAGCTTATACAAGTGTGTTTTTGGTATTCCGTTCACCTTTTAAAAGTTTCGCATAAACTTCTTACTTTTTCCTACCAATAGTTGCTATTGTTGGATCACTTTGTGCATGTATGTTTTTCCTTTTGCATGCTTGTTCGGAAACATGCTATTAAATTATATAAATTACATTGAGGTTGATCCATACTTATTTCTTCCCTAGTGTTCATATCTTATATTTATCTCTCCTTCCCAATAATATCTTCATAATATTGAGTAATTTCTACCCCTTCCAACTATGGAATTTTCAAGCTCAAGGCTCAAGCCTCATCTTTGGCCTTTTAGACTGTGCAATGCATAGTCACTAGATTGGAAAAATATACATTGCGCAGTGCTAAGCCTCAAGCCTCAGCCATGTCCACTAATATTGTGAAATATATTGTCTCTTCCCTTAGTCGACCTAGCTAATATTTCACATTACGTAGTCTCAAGCATAAAGCTCCTTCCTTGCCTGTTGAGATTGTGCAATACACAATTCAAGAGCCCATTTCTCCTCTCTGAGCCTAGAAACTATGCAATCCTTCTCTCCAATTAGTGTGTTACCTCTTTAATATTGATAAATGAACCGATTTTCTTGATCTAATTTTCTTTCGCCTTGAGTGCATCTCTTGATATTAGTAGTGCATATTTTTATCTCATCTCTCTTTTATCAGTTGACATCATCCTACCTCCAAAGAGATCAACCACAAAAGAAAATACAGATAGAAGCAATGATGAAATAATTGATAACACTCCAGTTTCCATGCCTATTATGTCTGAAACTAAAGTCTTCATTGAAAAGGATTGAGACATCACATGGCATAGAGTTAAGGATGCATTAAAAAATATGAGTCAAACATATAATATTTAATGGCTAAGAATAAACAAATAGTGAAGGATTTGGAAGTTGCATGGAAACATATAGAAAAATGGCAAGCAAAGGTTTAAAAGATAACTCCCGCACATGTGTACTTAAAGGAGCTTTGAGAATTTATATTTGGTGAAGTGTTAGCATTGGTAGAAAATATGAGGAACCCCTATGAGGGGTTTTTCACTGTGGAAAATGTGGTTTTCCATTGCACAACATTCAACATAAATCAAGGGATAATTCTAGAGCTCTCAAAGTTGTTCACGCGACTATCAGTGCAATGTGTGAATGGGGAATGAAGTACAAAGGTGAACTGTCTGAGTTGATTAATAAAACAAGACAAAAAACTAAGTTGGAAAAGGTTGAAGTATATATGCTTATACAAATCATAAAATAACTCAGCATTTTCATAGCCAACATATTTTCCTCTTATGCATTGTTGTACAACAATGTATATTATATGGTGAAATCTCATAAAATCCCTTCAATCAAGACACTCTCAGAAGAAAAAGGCATAAACGTGTCAGACGAGAAGTCTTAGGATACTTGGAATAGTTTAGTCAGATTGCTACCAAAGGGGACCTAGAAGTCAATAGACGTAACATGCAAAAGTACATTAGTGGCCCTACCAATATCGACACTATGTTGTTCTTATTGGAGAAGGAAATACAAACTGGAGTCAAAATTGTATACTCAGATGCAATGGAGGTTAGAGTTCACTTTTAGCCTAATCCCATCTCAAATTTTGAGTATACCATCACAAAATACAAAGCCTTAGCATCACTAACTATCCGAAAATGTATAAGTTTAAGCTATTGAGCTAAAGTTTCCTCAAAATCTAGCTCGATATGTTATTTTGTCTTATTAGGTTCTACTGATTTTTGTCTCATATGGGTATTTTTAATATTGTATTTGAAATAGATTTGTATGCAAAAGTCCAAGTGTCAAGTGTGGAATATGAAAGTTCATTAGTTAGAAAAATAAAAAGGGAAGTCAAAGGTCCCCAATGTGAGATGGATGGTCATCCCATAAGCTATAAATACACCCTCATAACTCATGTAAATGGCTTGGAATATAAGATATTGGGAGATTTATTTGGATCCTTGGCTTCTGATGTTTAGCATAGGAGGATTATCTTTCTTTGGAGAGTAAAGTGTTGGCTTCATGTTCCACTATTGGGGATAATGAATTATCAATTGTAAGTATATGTTTGGAACTTTCATTTTTAATAAAAGCTCAAATCCGATACACCTTCATGCATATGTCATGGATGTAAAGATTATTATTGTGATATGTGTTATTTAATTTATGCTAATGATTATGAATTAATTCATTTTTTTTATTATGAATCATGTTGAATGTGTGTTTTTATGTTATTTTGATCATGGTTATCTTGTGAAATATTTTGAAAGTTAACTTATGATTCTCTTTTCTTTCTCATACATATTTTTAAGCTAAGTACTATTACATGCTTCTAAGGGACTCACTTTCTTTCCCTTCAATGTGATGGAACCTCTCATGCATTACTGTTACACCAACTTTTGGTCATCTAACCTGTTACTATTAGATGGACTAAAGTGCACCATGTAAGACCAATTTTACCATAGTAAAATTTCTTTCACTATGAGAAATAATTTAATAACCCATAGTTTATTAAGTTATTTCTGGTCTAAACAGGAATCCCCATGAGGAATAATTAAATAAATCCATATTTGTTTGATTTTCCTCTAGGGATAATTAACTAAACCACTATTTAATTAATGTTCCTAGTCATATTTAACCCAAAACATGAGAATTATTTAGATAAATTATTATTTATCTTATTATTCTCTAGGAATAGTTATATAAATCATTATTTAATAATGTTCCTTGTTAAATTTGACTAAATCATTAATAAATAACTGAATAAATCATTATTTATTTAATTATTCCATAAACTCATCCTTGAAATAATAAATAAATAATTTATTTATTAATTATTTTTAAATAAAGGGATTTAACCAATTCTAAATTCCTTTTCCCGCCACCAAAAATAATAAAATATTCCAAGTTAGTTGGATCTACATTTGGTTAATAATATTTTAACTATGCCCCAATATCTAGACTAACTCGATATTTTGTTATAAATAGAATGGTTTTCCATTCATTCACTGCCTTATGTTACCTTGAGATCATATTTTGATCTATACTTTTGGCTTGACTTTGATCCTCCATCATTGTCATATTTTTTCTACTTTTCCTTGTGAGCTTCCTTTGAGTTCCATTTTTTGTCTGGGTTTTCTACACCATCAAGAGAGAGATCTTAGATCTGAAGCACTGAGAACATACAAGAACCCATCCCATTGAGGGGGACTAGTAACATCTTTCTATGTTCCCTTCCCATGTGTCATAATACGAAAAATTCTTTATAAATTCTTATCTTGTCTATTGGATGTACGTAGAAATTCTTGTTTATTTTTTGTTGTTTAATGTATTTAACTGCATAGATCTAGATTTTTGTAGCATTTATTTTCATCACCTACTGCAGATCTAAGGAAATTGACAACCACATTTGATGTTAGGGCTGTTTTTTATGCACAACTAAAGTGGGATTTTATCGTATGTTTGCGATTAGAATTCACACTAACAACTAGCAACTCCACAAGGGTTTAAAATTACGACTGTTGTCATTTTTGAGATCCCTACATGACCAATTACTTTATCCCCTAGGGTTTTTCTTTAGCGTATTATGTTTCATTCCTTGATGTTGTTTTTAACCTTTTTTACCCTAAAACAGTAAAAATTCTAACTTCCGTGTGTTTATGAGCCTTTTGTGCAGGTAACAGGTATCAGGTGCAGCATAGATGACACTTTTTTCTGAAACCTACTCCCAAGACAGGATGAAGTGAAGGTCGCACCTTTTGGCCCAAAACCTGCGACCTCAGCTCTCAGGTAGCATATTACTACCCAAAAACTGTGACCTCAGTGGAAAGCAAGTCAGAACCTGCAATCTGTACTTTTTGTGGGATTTTTTCTATGATTTGCCAGGGATTTTCTAGGGCACTGTTTAGGGTTGTCTAATCTCTGTATTTACCTGTCTTGATCCTGTACTTGGGCATTTTTACTCCTCTAAGTAGAAACCAAGCCACTTAGGGCTTCATTACACTTCCACCTTTTTAGGAGGAGTTTAGCTGAAGTAGGTCCTCTGAGATTTTAGTTTTTTTCAGCCATTTTTCAGATCTGAACCTTCACTTTTTAGATCCATTTCAGAGTGGTTATTTTCCCATTCAAAACACCTCTTTTCAATTTTTTTTGGTCCTCCCTTTAGGGTCCCCTTCATTTCCCTTTAGGTTGTAGCCTTTCACCACCTATTTTGCATCAAATTTCCCTCTGCTTTCTTACTGTTTTCTACACCTCTTTTCAGTAGATCTAACCTTTAGATCCCTATCCCTCTTGACCTTATATCCATTGGCCATTTTGTGTGTTTTGACTAGATTTATCTCACCCATAGAATATTTGTTGGGAAGCCCTCCTCCTTGGGTTTAAATTTATGCATCTTTAGATGTTTATTTTATTGTCGCTTTCAGTTTCCTTTATTGTCGCTTTTAGTTTTATTTACAGTTATACAACATATTTTTTATTTTTTCTCTACATGTGTCTAGGCTTAATTTAAATTAAGACACTTATCACATACACTCACACCTAAAGTGAAGAGCGCATGTGTTACACCGGTAGGCCAAGACTTTAACATTGTAATAAATTTATTTGCACCTCCCTACCCTTAGTTATCTCTCTTCCTTATTGGGTTCCATGTCTCTTTTCCATCATTGCACCCCTAAGGAATTTTTCTTGGAGACTCCAAGGCCTTCATCCTCAACTTCCATTAGGAATAATTACTCCACTATGTAGGGTCTGAGTTAGTCCGCCACCGAGTCCCGATTCTAACTCTGATTTTGGTTTATCGGGTTCCCCTTCTGTCTCTATCCCCGGCTCTCCTCCACCTTTCACCTTCATCATGTCTAATTTAGGACCTAATGCTGGTGGTGGCCCCAACTCTAACGATGGAACTACTACTAGTGGTTCTGAAATAGTAACTATTCCGGCTGCTCCCTTGCTTCCTTATATGGCAGGCCTAAGCCTTCCCGATTTCAGCCAATTTATTGATGACCCCATATACCATGATCCGGGTTGGCCTACTATGCCAACCAAGCTTCCTTCATACATCCCTAAGTTTGAAGGAAATTCTGGAGAGGATCCTACTAACCATGTTCGTTCTTTCCACATGTGATGTTCGTCCAAATCTATCACTGATGACTATGTCTGTCTTCAGTTATTCCAATGTACGCTTACTAGAGAAGCTTCCAAGTGGTATGTAGACCAGGCCTCTTCCTATCGTACTAATTTTTTGACTCTTGAAAAGGCCTTTCTATCCTACTTCCAGCTTCCCCTTTGCTAGGACATCGGTACCGAACTTTGACCTCTTTCCATCAAACTTCTACCACTCGCCTATCTGACCATATTCAAGAATGGAACAGAAGGGAGAGCCTATGTTGAGCCCCTATTTTCAAAGACTGTGTTTACATGGACTAGTTTCTCAGATCCCTTTCTCGCTATTGGTAAATATGTTGCATCTCACTTTCCTCATACTGAGGAAGCATCCCTCCAAATTCTGTTGAAATATGTATTCATCTACACGCGATCTATTTATGTTTATACCATCTTACCTGATCTCCTTAGACCTAGTGGTGCCAACACACTAGGGGCATCTCATGCCACCCAAGGTATCGTTGGATCCCTTTCACATCTGTACACTCATCCTCCTATGGGTTATGGTTTCCCTCAGGGAGGGGTCAACTCCTCTAGCACTTTCCCCCTCCCAGTAGCATATATCCAAGACACGGCATGCCTCACAACTTTTCCCAATCGCATCTTACAATGCTAGGGCCTGGTTTTTCCTAACCTATTTACCCCAATGTTTCTCAACCTCCTTGCCATCTGTATCTGTAGCCAGGTGCTCCAAATCCTCCAGCACAAGCACCTCAGCCTCCCTTGCCTTCTCAAAATTCGCAACAACAACCACTCCCCCCAGAGTCAAGTGTATGCATAGGAGAGTGTGACTAATCCTCCCACTTCCAAAAAGAAGAGGAAAGGAAACCAAAACCAACCCATTCTAGGTAACCTAGGAAACAATCCCCAAGGGAATATATCTAACACTACAACCCAACAACAGGGCGATTAGCCCAAGCAGAGAAAACCTATTTTCACAAACAAGCCTTATTCTTGTTGTGGTGTCCATGGTCACTATACCCATGATTTTCCCCTTTTACCTTAGATGCATCAAATGTGGGAAGCTCAAGTAGCCTCTCGAGGATAGAAAGCCTCTTCTTCAATTCCTCGTAATGCTGCACCTACTCAACCAGTTGTGTTCACCAATCCTTTCCCTCAGCAAGGATATGTGGCTGCCCAATGCCATCAAGGTCAGGCAGTCACTCAACCTCCTCCATCCGGTACCTCTGATTACCAGATCCTCATGATGAACTCTGACCAAACCAATATCACCGATCTCGAACTTCAGACTTGGTCCCACCAGTACACTAAGCCTCCTGCTACGTCTGCAACCAAGCCCCAGTCTTCCGGTCCCACATAGCCAATTTAAACACCCAATGGTCCTCTATATATCCCTCATCCTAAGGCAGAGGTACATACCAAGATCCCCAAGGGACCATTGCGCTCAAACTCTGCTTCCACTAAAGCCGCCAACACCTACAGTATAGTAGATGACTTGGTGCAATCCCTTGCCACCATGTCAATCATGGAAGCCCTCCATTCATGCCCTTAACAATGAAAATATCTACTAAATGCTATGGGTGATGTGGATCCTTTAGATGATCGTTTGATTATCTTTGATGTTGAAATTTTAGAGCATCCACCCCTTCCTACATCTGTCACCTTCCAAATACCTGTCAAGATCTAGAATGCCAACATCTCCTGATGTATCATTGATGAGTGGGAATCCACTTGTGCTATGTTTGCTTCTATTTGGAAGAAGCTCGGATTGCCCAAATTAGCCCCTTCCACTATCACCCTTTGTGCATTGGATGGCCACTATTCCTAGTCCCTTAGCATGTTTCACAATTATCCTAATACTCTTGCGGGCAAGACTTTTTGTGTTGACATTGAAGTCATTGATGCCCGCTTAGAATACAAAATTCTATTGGGTCGTAGCTACACTTATGTGATGTTTTTTTTCCCATCTATGGTTAACTGTAAGATGTGCTTCTCTCACAGTGGAAATATCGTCACTATATATCAGCTGAAATATTATGAACTGAAGTCTCAGACCTCTCCAGAGTCCATTATTTCTTCGGTGGCCAATAAAAAAATAGTCAAAACTCCAACTAGTGTCTCACCCGTAGTCTATAATGATTCCTCTTTGCTTGGTTCATTCCTAGTCTCCCCCCTCTCATCACTGACCCTATCTTGTCGAATGTTTGCATGATGCAATTGTCTTGGTCTAACCTCAAACGGTATGGTTCAACTAGCCAACAACCTCGCCCTTTGCAACCTGATCCTAGTACTTTGCCTCAGCCTTCAGGACCTCCTCCTCAAGGCCCTTCATCTGTAACTGGTATCCATGATCCTCTATTTCCTCTTGGACTAGTTCCCCCTGGCCTTAACCATCCTGGAGTTGTCCCACCTGGCCATTACCCCTTCGGTCAGATACCGTTTCTTGCTCCCTCTGCTGGATTATTTTCAGTACTTGTTATGACTACCTTGTCCCTTACCAACATGACCCTGGAGATCCCAGTCTGGTGCATTTATCTCCCAACCAATACCCTGCCTGGTCAACCCAAAACTTACACTACTTTGACCTCGGTCCAACCAGTCGCCATGAACCCTCTCTTTGCTTCTATGCCTCAACCACCTGAACATGAATCTACTCCTATTGCAAAAGCCTCGGGTGTGGGGGGGAAAGCCCGCAAAAGGGCACCTAAGGAAAAGGCTTCCCAGACAACACTTTATCCTCCTAAGCCTCCAAAGTGTACACCTCTATGTGCTTTATGTCATGTTGTCGGTCATGCCACCCATAATTGTCCTGAATTTTCTTGTATCAAACCCATGGTCAACGTAGCATTTCCTAAATCTGATGTCCCAGATGTCCATTTTACTTTCCTGAATTCAGCCAAGAAACTCAAGACTCTGCACACAAACCACCCTTGTGCTTTGTGTGATCTCCATGGCCACTATACTCACCTATGTCCCCGCCTTGTAGACTACCGCACCTCTTTAGAAATAGTTCACCAATACAAGGCCAAGTGCAACGAGTCCGCTTCTCCATTACTTGCACTTTATGCTTCAGCAGAACCAAAGGATGCATCCCCTCCCATTGACATTCCCCCTCTTGATGTAAAGATGACAAAGCCTTCGACCACTATCCTCTACATGTCATCATCTATGAGATCCCCGGTGGAAGTCTCCTCATGGGCTTCTCCTTCTATTTCACCTTACCTCCATTCAGTCATCACATTAGGCTCAAAATCAGTGGATCCTTCATCTACTTGTTTTTATGTCACCCTCTGTGAAGATGCGCATGTGAACCTCTCTTCTCATGATGATGAGTGAGGTAGCTTTGCCGCATCATGTGGTCATCCTTCGACTAGTCACCTCATCTTCTACTATGATGACAACATCATGGAAGCATTTACCACCCCTGACTTTATCTATCCAGCCCATAAGAAAAATGGCACTATCTATTTCTATGGTGACTTTCACGACCTAAGCACAAACTTCCCCCAAGGTAGTTCTCCCTCACCATCCACTATTCAGTGTGTGGGGGGTAGAAATTCTGCTCATATAATTCTCCCTAGCCATGCCTATTTTATTTCTGCCTTGCATTTAGGTTGACCACATTATTCATCATCCTCTCATATTTTTTCTTGTGGCACCTTTCAGATGGATTCCGCTTCCACATTGTATATCAGTTATGCCGATGGTGCGAGTCGATACTCATGGAATCTAGCTTTGGCAGCCTGGGCCATTTTCACCCCCTTTCATTCTCTTGTCCTCTCTAATGGCGTATGCATTGGTGCTACCACCAATAACAAGGCTGAATATGATGTAGTGATAGGTTTGTTAGACGATTCCCTTGACCATCACATCCTTCACCTTCATTTCCGTTTATATTCTTTGCATATTGTCATACAATTGAATGGTGTTTATCGTGTGCATAATCCTTTCCTTTTTAGAAGATATTTATGAGTGAAGATCTTAATTTGTGAATTTGAAATCATTACATTTAGTCATGTACCTAGAGAACAAAATCACTATTTAGATAGAATTTCAAAAAATATTCTAGATTGGCATTTATCACACGCATTTAACAAATGATAATAACCATAAACCATAAAATGATGCATATCCATTATATGTGTAATTCAAATATACAATTTTTTGGAGTCCATTAACTCTGATAAATATGACATGCCCATAACATGTTGGAAAAAACCAAAACTGAGGGCACCTCATACCCCTACATCTAGTTACTATCTGGAGGGTCTCGGGTTAATGGCTTGGCTCCTACATCCCGTAGATCGTGCATCCCCTGTCTGGCCATCGCCATGTGTCACATGGCCCCTCGCCATTCTAAGGTTAGACCAATACATGGCTCTATGTACTGGTCGTCAAGGTCCTGCTAGCCGTGCTCAGAAACACTGGTTAGAAAATTCTCACATATACGATATATATCCTCCACGAGGGACACAACATCCTCATTTTGAATTCCCCTTGATCCACTAGGTGCTATGACTCCTGATACTGTAGGCTGTCCCATATACCCGGTCGATTTCACTAGTTCTATATCTGCATACCAAAAGTGAATGAATCAGTACCATATACAATATTCTAAAACTTTAAAATGCACCATAAATATAAGAAACATGTCACTTACCATCTGGCCCCCATGCTCGACATGGTGGAAGTGGCAACTCTGGGTCCCCATGATAGTTCATCCCACTATAGGGATAGCCATCTATATATAATGGCATTTAATCCCAATGTGAAACAAACTCGGGTCAGAACACATGTACGACTACCCCACCTCCTCCTCTACACAATAGCCACCCCCAGCGGCACATCCTGGGCTCTCACGAGCCCCTATCCTAGATCTGTATATAAGGATGAAGTGTTAGGATCTTCTCAAAGAAGAGCGAGAAAATAATTGTGCCATATGCACAGTCATGGTTCACCTGCCACTTACAAAACGACAGTTGTCATTTCAATGACAACAACATCATATCGGCCCCCCCATAGTAGGTCCCACTCAATACTCCCTTAACCAGCATCATTTTCCCCCAATGATGTGGTGGAGCACTTGGTTTCCCAAGATCCACAGCATCGATGCGGCCACAACATGAGTCTCTAGCATCTCTAGATCTTCGATCGGTATCTGCGTGCCTTTCACATGGACACCCAATCGACAGTGGTTCTCTACAAACTCCATAATGTTCCACCCTCACAGTAACACTGGCTGTGTGCTTTCCACCATCCCTAGTGGTGGGATACCTATCAGGAAATATATACCATAGAATGTTAGCTCAATCTGGTGCCCCTGCACTATAAATAAATCATGATCTGGGTCCCATAACTAACTATCTAGTCCAACAAGGGATCTCTTGCCCTCATCAATGGGTTTTCCACAAATTTAAGAACCCCAAACCTAGCCAATGCAGCGTGGACTACACAATCCTCTTGGATCTCAGAACGTAATGTATCCAGGTCTCTCTCTCTCCAGTTGATCCTTAAATATGCCATACCTAAACAAAACCATAATTTTTGTCGGCATAGAGAAATGAAATATTTCCTCATCACCATAAAACCCCAGTTATCAGCCAAAAACAACACTGAAACCCCCTTCTCTAACAGGTCACACTTTTCAGGCCATTTCCAGGGACAGGTCACTATTTTCTCCCGAGTACTTGCTACCCAGGTCGCAGAAAAGACCCCAAAAAGTGTGACACGACTATGACGAGGAGCAGGGGTTTGTTCCTAAGATATGGGTGCCTAATCTCAAAATTTAGTCCAATGAATTGAAAGATTAGGGTTAGGCCTCTTACCTGCAATTGACAGATCTCGATTCCAACGGTCCATTTGTCCACTACGATCGCCACAATATTTAGGGCCTTTTATTCTCTCTACATTCACCATAGATACACTTGAAAATGAATCAAATTGGAGGGAAATTTCCTTATTAAAATAAAACCTCATATTTTTCTTTCGCCAATTGAGACTAAACCATAGCTCGATTTGACAAACCATCCGCACCGTTGGAAAGCTCTGTAATATTACCAAATGGGAAAAGTAGGAATATAGTGCAAAATGTTGGAACAATATTGCAGATCATCATTTATAAAGAAAGAGGCCAATATGGATACCTTTCATATGTTATTACAGTAGAAAAATATACATAAGAAATGGGCCATAAGATGCATAACAGGAAATACAAGCCTCCAATGAAAAAAATCCCTCAATATGAGGTGCTGCAACTATATAGAAAAGCTGGAAAACCTTACATCATTATTTTATTGGTTATGTTATAGAAAATGATTATAAATAAGGTCTATAGCTGATATGTGCCTCAAAAGATAGATCTATATTAGATCTGAGCACTATACAAGCACCTTTAAAGAACCCCTCAAGGGTTTTCAGCAAAACACCAAGTACAAGTTGTAGATCTGAAATCTAAGACTGTAGATCTACTGAAAAATATAGATTTGGAAAGTGTGACTGATCTGATATGATTAATAAAATATCCTCCTCCAATAGATACTCAAAGTGAAAGATAGATCCCCATCACTTGAAAATCAACTCTCCAAATGGTGTGTTAAACCACCTTGCAACTCCTCCTAGAGAAATAACGTAGATCTAGAAGTAAAATACACTGTAGGGATCAAAATATGGTTGGCATGATGCCAAGATATAAAAATAAGGTCAATGGCCTTCAGTATTTTCCTCCCAATGGAAAGGAAGCCTCCTCCACTGAAAATAAGCAATGAGATGGCCTAGATCTAGATATCTAATCACCACTTTCTGCAACCTGCAAAAAAAACCAAACCCTTAAGAGGATTTGCGCTGTAAAAGAAAGATGAAGCTTCAACTTAAGCCTGATAGTGGACAATGCAGTACAAGACTCCTCCAAGATCTCCTCAATGGAAGAGCTAGGATTCCTGATCAGGAACACCCTGTGCTAAACAGCAAGAGAAAGATATATGTATAAACACACCATATATTTAGAAAATCATATATCAATGTATATGCTCAATATGGCTGTGATCCTCTTCCTTAAATAGAATATTTTCTTGAAAACCCTAAGCCACATCCAAAAATATCATTATATTCACACAAAGCATCTCCATCTAAAACAACGATGTCCCTCATTGATGACCACTCCTCCATGACAATGCTGTTGATTTGGTCAAGGTTGACCCAGTCAAAGTGAACAAGCCCCTTTCACACCAAGGGTGCTCTAATTAAGCTATCAAGATTTGTATCTTTCTCATTTAACATTGATTTATTCATTATTGAGGAGAATTTTGGACCTCCTTTGCCCTCTTATCCTTTAAACAAGGCAAAAAACAAAATTGAATATTCCAATTAGCTCATGGCTAATTGGGAATATTACAGTCCTCCCTTCCCAAATGTTGTTTGTACTCAAGAAACTAACTATGTGAGTGTTGTAAACCTCCATCATTGGTGACACCAACATGTGATAAGCTTCCCTCATAAGCTAAGTTTTCACCAATCCAACACTCCATGAATTGCTCCTCCAAATTTCTCATGAGACGCAAATAATCCATCCCATACGGAGACAACATTTCAAGTGAAACAAACATGGTTTGCCCAATGTTCTCCCTGAAACATGTAGCATAGTGAACATGGAGAATCTCCATCCCATAGGGCACATACATACCTCCCATCCTTCCTCCATACATTCCCATAAAATGTATAATTACATCATCAACGTATGGGATCAAAATTAAATACATGCAAACAAAAATTTGTGCATATGGAGGTGGGTCATAGTCCCATATGTGGAACTAGCGTAGTGAATCTCATGACTACCTTAGATAATGATGTGGTAAGTGGTTTCCCCACCACTTACTTACTGCCAAAGTCATCTCACTATGGCTGAAAGTGTGAGATATATTTGGTGCTTTTGGAATGCACCCACAATGATTCAATATCTCCCATTTATCTCCAAGGGAGTGGCCATGTTCAGATATTTTTGTGGCCCAAAGTTGACCATGAAGTTTATAAGGTATAGTGCTCCTCCTTGGAGCTATTTCCTACATAAACATGGTAAATGAATGCATATGATCATTAAATAAAACATTAGGTACATAAGCATGTTCTTCACCAAAAATTCTCATCGTACAAATGGAGTGGTGCATTGATACATCTCCTCTCATTCCAAAAGAGGAAAGAGGTGGCTGAATTAACTCCTTCATAGAGTTATGTTTCTCTCTCAACTCCACATGGTTCATGCATATTTGAAAATGTCGATATAGTTCTTCTTCAAATCCCTTCCAAGTGTAGCCTCTCATGATAATGTTGTAGAATCTCATGGAATATGTGTGGCTGAAAAAGAACTCTTCATAAGCTCTTTGTAGCAACTTCTCCTTGATCTTGGAGGCTCTAGATAAGAATATCCTACCATGATATTAGATGACTCCTCGTTGGAGTGAATATCCCTCTTCATGTAGCTGGTCATCAAGTATCATGCAAGTGTGAAGATCCTTGGAATAATCCACCAATGGTTGGGATTTCCAATATGGATCAATCTCCCATAGTGACAGCATTGGTGATATATCAAAAGGAATTTATTTCATATGGCTTATCTCCTCCTTGACATCTCCCATGTCAAAGGTACATGTTGGAAGGTTGCTATCCCCTCCTTGCTGCCCTTTGTAATATTTCTTTTCAAGAATTTCAACAATATAGACAGTAAAAACATTGTTTTCAGAAAAATATGATATAGAAGTGAGAAACAAGACTTGGATACCTTAGTTGATGTTTTATAGCCCTTCCATATAGAATGGGATCAGAAAAAAATCCTTCTGGCTATGTTAAATAGATCGCCCTAGCCCAATATAGCTCAAAAACACCCAAAACCCATGACTTATATAAAACAGAAATTCTAAAGCATGTGACACCGTTATTCCATGAGAGTTTCTACAACAACATATGGAAAATAATAGATATGGAGATTATATTATTCAAAGAGCTAAGAAAATGGAGATCTAGCCCCTTTTATACAATATGGAGATAACCTGGCAAGGGTTTCATGAAAGCACAAGTAAAAAATGGTATATCTACTAATCTAGATATAAAATCACACAATCTACTGCATTTCTATATATATGAGGCTGAATAATACATAATATGACTTAAAAATCATCCTCACTAGCCTTTCGGGAGAGGGAGAGCCCCTTCTCCTAAGAAACTAACTCAAAATCAAGGGGTTTAACCCTTCCACAACAAGACCTTGAGAAATGATGCAGTTCCTGCAAGATACTACACTGTAGATGTTGGTGAATGCTTTACCTAAGGTCTAATAGTGTAAATGTAGCCTAGAATGCTCCTCTTAGATCCCTTCAACAAGCTAAATGAAGAAATGGTATGGAACTCCCTCATGAGAATCCCTTGCACTAAACAATGCATCAAACCCAGCTAAATAGCCGAAGCATGCAAGAAGTCATAAGAGCAAAACATAGACAAGATTCTGAATGAAAATTATGGCTGCCATCCCTTACTTTTTATTCCTGGTGAGCCTCCTCACCCCTGACCCCACACATTCATGAGGTCACTTCCTTGCAAAGAGTCCTCCATCAAAACTTCACTATCCCCATTAGTTTTCTTCCTCTTTTAGCAGTGTTGTTGATTTGGTCAACATAGATCTAGTCCTCATGCATTGCCTCCTTTCACACCAAAGGTGGATTTATTTTTCCTACCTAAACTGATCCCCTTTCAAATTGGGAATGTTTTATTCCTACTAAAAAGATTTAAGGGTCTCCCTACCCCATTTATTCTTCTAATCTGCAACATAGAACAACACATAATATTCCAACTAGTAGCAACTAATTGGGAATATTACAGTCCTCCTCTCCCAAAAGTTTCTTGTCCTCAAGCAACAACAAAGAAGGATGTTGTAAAATCTTTTCTCCTTCCCAAGTGGCATCCTCATCAAGAATATTCCTCCATCAAATCAGATATTCTTTGATCACCCTATTCCTTATTTTCCTCTCCCATGTATCCAAGATTTCCTCTATTTTCAAAATTATATGGCCTTCATCATCAATAGGTGGGAGGTCCATATTGGCAACTACATTTTTTCCAATGGCCTTCTTGAGGCATGAGACATGAACGATGTTATGGATCTTTCTCCCCTTAGGAAGCTCCAACTCATATGCTACTTCCCCAACACAACAGATCAGCATATATGGCCCATAGAAACATTGTTTGAGCTTCTTAGCCCACTTCTCTTTGAGTGTAGATTTTCTATAAGGCTGAAGACGAAGATAGACCAAATCATATACCTCAAACTATCTCTCTGGTTTTGCGCAGTAGCAATGTTGTCTTTGAGGGCTTGAAGTATGTTCTGACTCTCTTGAATCCATTCTCTTACCCTGGGAGCCTTGCTTGCTCCAAAAATGACATCAACAAATGAGAGTGCATCATACCCATAGAGAGCTTGAAATGGGATCATACCAATGGACATCTGGTAAGTGGTGTTGTAACAATACTCCCCCAAATGGAGCCAACACAGCCATGCCCTCTGTTGACCTGAAGCATAGTTTCTCAAGTAGCCTTCTAGCCACTTGTTCACTATTTCAGTCTATCCATCAGTTTGTGGGTGATAGCTAGTACTTGGTGTCAATTTAGTCCCCACTAACCGAAAAATTTATTGTCAAAATCCACCCATGAAGCAGCTATCCCGATCACTGACTATGGTCTTTGGAAGACCATGGAACCTAAACACATCTCTGAAGAAGAGCTCAACTACCCATGAAGCAGTATAATGTACAAAAATGGAAAAGAAATGTGAATAATTTGTTAGTCTATCAACAACTACAAATATACAATCCTTACCCTGAACTGTAGGTAGACCGGTGATGAAGTCTAAGGATATGCCTTCCCATTTTCCATCCAGAATGGGAAGTGGCTACAATAATCTTTCAGGATGGGTGTGCTATCCCTTCTTTTGTTGGAAAACTATGCACTTCTTAATGTGTTGGTTTACATCCTCCTTGAGACCCTTCAATGATAATCTCTCCCATATGGCTCGATAATTCTTTGTGAATCCTTGATGCCCTGCAAGTGGGGAGTCATGTGATGCTTGTAAAATATTCTCTTTGAGCTTAGAATTCATAGCCAAAAAGACCCAGTCCCAGTAATAGATGATCTCATCCATCACTCTATGCCTCTCATTAGATATCACCCCATCTAGTATCTCACATGAAAATTTATCTTTGGAATACTCAACCAAAAATTGAGCCTTCCAACCTGCATCTATGCCCCTTAAGGACAACTTTGCTGGCCTTCTGGATAGAGCATCAACCACTACATTTCTCTTCCCCTTGACATACTCTATGTCAAAGTCATATTCTTGGATTTTTCTTACCCATTTCTATTGTCTCTCTTGGAGCTGCTTCTGCTTAAGAAAGAATCAGAGACTGTTGTGATCATTCTTCACCCAGAATTTATTCCCCACCAAATATTTCCAAAATTTGGCTAAAGCATACATAATAGCCAACATTTATTTATCATAGATGGGGTAAAACCTCTCATGTGGCAACAAATTCCTGCTCTCAAAGGCTATAGGGGGCCCTCCTTGCATCAATACTACTCCAATACCTTCCCCTGATGCATCACATTCCAACACAAAAGGTTGAGTAAAATCTAGTAGGACTAACACTGGGCAGCTACTCATTACCTCTTTGAACTTATCAAAAGCTCTCTGCACTATAGGTGTCAAACTGAAATCTCCCTTATTTTTTAGATCTGTAAGAATTTTTGCTAGTTGAGAGAACCCTTTAACAAACTTCTGATAATATGTAAATATGCCTACAAATCCCCGGAGTTCTGTAACATTCCTTGGCTTAGGCCAATCCTGGATAGCACAGATATTTTCTTCATGCACTCTTACTCCATCCACTCCAATGATGTGGCCTAAGTAAAGCATATTTGTGAGCCCAAAATCACATTTAGAGAGCTTAGCATAGAATTTTTTTCTCCTTAAGAATATGTAATACTATCTCAATATGTTGCAAATGTTCCTCCCATGTGTGGTTGTAAATAAGAATTTCATTAAAGAAGACCAATACAAACTTTCTGAGATGACAATGGAAGATGTGGTTCATGCAATATTGGAATGTTGTTGGGGCATTGGTCAATCCTAAAGGCATTACCAAGAACTAAAAATTCCCATAGTGACACCTGAATGTTTTCTTGGGAATATCTTGAACCCTCACCCTGATTTGATGATACTCGGATCTCAAATAAATCTTGGAGAAATATTTGGATCTTCTTAGCTCAACCATCAGCTCATTGATCCTGGGAATTTGGTATCTATCTTCATGGTCTTCTTTTTCAATGCTCTATAATAAATTCACATCCTCAATGTGCCATACTTCCTTTTTACTAAGACCACTGAAGAGGCAAAAGGACTAGTGCTAGGCCGGATATGTCCTAGAGATAATAACTCTTGGATGTCCCTTTTAATCTCATCCCTATAAGCTTTGGGATGCCTATAAAGGGTGGTAATCACTTCTTGGATCCCTTTCTCCAACTCAATAGTATGCTAAAATCCTCGATTAGGAGGCCTCCCTAGTGGGATATCTCCAAATACTATAGAGTACTCGTCTAAGAGAGATTGTACATCTGGATGTACTGGTGAATCCTTGCCCCCATATTCAGACAAATGCGGTTCTACGAGCCACTCTATGTCTCCTCTGCATAATTTTTCTTCTATTGTGTGTTGAAACAATATGAGGTGGGTAAGCGTGTATGCCCTTTATTTTCTAATGGTTACCATTCCCTTTTTTTTTCCATTCCATCTCTAAAGTCTCTCAATCAGTGGTAACTCTTCCAAGAGTGATTAACCACTGGACACCCAATATAACATTGGTGTCAAGAATATCAACCAAAAATAAGTGGTTCATCAAAGTGTAGGTTCCCATGATGATAGATAATGCTGGAACATATCTGGCACACTGCATGGTTCTGGCTCCTGGAACCAAAACTAAGAAACCCTCAAAGTCTTCCATGTGGATGCCCCTCCTTTGTACTAGCTATGTATCAATAAAGTTATGAGTAGCTCCACTCTCTAATAGTACTTATACTCTTTGCCCCATGATAGTGCCTCTAACCCTCAAGGTCAGATATTTATGGACCCCTTTTAATACTCCAAGAGATCCTCCCTTTGGAGAAAATTTTTTTACTGCATATTCTGTAGGTGGTACAACACTAGTCCTCTTCTTCTCATATGAAAATATCTCAATGCAATGTGCTTTCCCTGCAACACATTGATGTTTTGGCACCCATGTCTCCTGACAAGTGAAGCAAAGTTTTTTCTTTCTTAATTTATTTTGATCATTATCAAGAAGTGTCCTCCCTTGATCGTCCTTTGGCCATGAAGAAATCTCCTGCTGAAATAATGCTCTTGTCTTGGGAAAAGTATGTTGTAAATCTCTAGCCTTCTCCATAGCTTCTTGGAATGTAGTAGGTTTAGTAGATTTCACCAACCCATGCAATGGTTCAGCTATCCCATCAGTAAACATACATGCCCTCCTGCTCATAGTGAGGTTGGATACCATCACTAAAAGCTTCAAATATTCAGCAATATAAACTTCTAGATCTCCTTTTGTTTGAGGTTGGTTAGCTCAACAAAGTGAGCCTCTAGATCCCTTGGATCAAATCTCTCTACTAGTCTCTTGGTGAAATATGAGTAAGAAGTGATATGATCATTCCCAAGTGTAGACAACCCATGGAACCACCATTCATGAGCCTCCCCTTCCAAGTGCAGCGCAAATACTTTCATAGCTTCTATTTCAGATACTCTGTTGAGTTGGAAATGAGTGTCCAACTTCTCCACCCAAGCCTTGGCTATGCACTTAGGTGATCCATCATATGAGGGCAAGAAGAACCTTCCTATACTGTGATGTAGATCGTATTCCTACATAAATCCTCCTTCCTTTTGGTGATGACAAGTTCTTCTTCCATCCTTGATCCGACAGAACTCCTGAAAACTCAAGTGTTCTTTGAATCTTTGGGATTGTGATTCATATTCCAAAAAATAATCACCAAGGGTTTCTTCCTCACCTTCCTTGGATATGAATGTGGCAATAGTGAAGCATTGTGAAGAAGGGTGTGTGGTTTATTGTTCCAAAAAATGTGATGTGTTGGTGCTTTCTCCATGGTAAAACCCTCTAGGGGCTTCCTTCTGCCTCATCTACTTGATATCTTTGGAAATGTTCTGCATAGTTTGAAGAAGAAGCTTTGGAATATATTTCTCCTCCATAACTATAGATATATTGTCCCCCACAAGCTGAGCCAAGAGCAGAGCTCTGATACCACTGTAATATTCCTTTTTTTGAATTTCAACAATATACACAGTAAAAACGTTGTTTTCAAAAAAATACACTATAGAAGTGAGAAATAGAACTTGGATCCCTTATTTGATTCTTTATAACCCTCACATACAGAATGGGATCATAAAAAAATCCCTCTAGCTATGTTAAACAGATCTGCCTAGCCCAATATAGCTCAAAAACACCCAAACCCCGTGACCTATATCAAACTGAAATTCTGAAGCATGTGACAACGTTATTCCATGAGGGTTTTGGCAGAAAATTATGGAAAATAATAGATCTGGAGATTATATTATTCAAAGAGTTGAGAAAATGGAGATCTAGCCCCTTTATATAATATGGAGATAGCCCAACAAGGGTTTCATGAAAGCACAAGTACAAAATGGTAGATCTACTGATCTAGATATAAAATCATGTAGTCTAATGTAACTCTGTATATATGTGGCTGAATAATACATAATATAAAATCATGCAGTCTAATGTAACTCTGTATATATGTGGCTGAATAATACATAATATGACTGAAAAATCCTCCTCACTAGCCTTCCGGGAGAGGGAGATCCCCTTCTCCTAAGGAACTAGCACAAAATCAAGGGGTTTAACCCTTCCACGACAACACCTTGAGAAATGACACAAATCCTGCAAGAGATTGGGTTGTATATGTTTGTGATTGCTTGACCCAAGATAGTCAAAATGTAGCCCATAATGCTCCTCTTAGATCCCTTCAACAAGATAAACCAAGAAAGAGTATGGAACTCCCACATGAGAATCCCTTGCACTAAACAGTGCAGCAAACCCAGCTAAACAGCTGAAGCATACAAGAAGTCATCAGACCCAAACATAGACAAGATCCTGAATGAACCTTATGGCTTCCATCCCTTCCTTTTTATTCTTGGTGAGCCTCCTCACCCCTGATCCCACACATTCATGAGGTTACTTCCTTGCAAAGATTCCTCCATAAAAATTGCATTGTCCCCATTGGTTTTCCTCCTATTTTAGCAACGTTGTTGATTTGGTCAACATAGATCTATTCCCCATGCATTTCCTCCTTTCACACCAAAGGTGGCCTTATTTTTCCTACCTAAACTGATCCCCTTTCACATTGGGAATGTTTTATTCCTACTAAAGATATTTAAGGGTCTCCCTACCCCATTCATTCTTCTAAGTTGCAACATATATCAACAAATAATATTCCAACTAGCAGCAGCTAATTGGGAATATTACACCCTTCTTGCATATGCACATGCTCAAGTAAAAATTGTGGCTTTTGAAAGTTAGTCTCCCATGGGAGGCTTTCATCTTTCCAATACCTCCTTGGTTTAATCAAATCATGCATGTGTGCCACCATCTTCTATCATGTATGGAATATTTATCTCTAAGGAAGATCATCTTCTGAGTCTCCATAGCGAAGGAATAGTCTCCATGCCCCATGATGGTGTCATCCTCCAATCTTGCAGAATTTCCTCTCAACGCAGTATGAGATGAGGGAGTGGGTAATGGTGGTAGTGGAAGAATATCTCCCTCCTCCTTGAGATCACCCAAGACCCTCCATGCTGTATTTTGGTCTTCTAATTCTCCCATCCTTCTTGGATCTATGAATGGAGCATCAAGGTGTGAGACATATTTCACCAAATCTGAATCAGGTGGTCTCCCAGGTGTTGTAACACAAGATAATGATGTCTCATGGATCATCCTCATGTGCATAATAGATGGGATCATCATATCCCTACTTCCACTGTGAAAATTCATCTTTGTTTCTTGTCTGGAAGTTTCATGATAGTTGGGTATCACTCTTAATGATGCAAGAGTGCCTCTAATTGGAGAAATTTCCCCATCCTCACCTCCAAGTGATGGTGGATCATCTCTGATTGTTCCATCATTGTTACCCCTCCCTTTTTCTTCTTCTTCTTCCTCTTCGTCATCTGAGAAGAACTCTATGTAATGTGCTTTTCGAGCTGCACATCTATGTCTAGGTGCCCAAGCTTCTTGGCAAGTGAAGTGAAGCTTCCTCCTCCTCAAATCTCTTCGAACATCATCATCAAGAGGTTTTTTGTGTTGACTCTCCTTTGAAGGAGGAGCCTTCTATTATTTTCCCTTTGATGGAAAAGAGGGAATATGCTTAAATGTTTCCTTTTCTTTTGGCAAGGCATCTTGAAGGTCTCTAGCCCTTTCAATAGCATCTTGTAGGGTAGTGGGCTTAGTAGAATTGAACAACCCATGAAGAGGTTAATTTAACCCATCAATGAACATGTACACCCTTCTTGCTGTAGATAAATCAGGAACCATAACAAGAATTCTTAAAAATTTAGAGATGTAAGTTTCTGCATTACCTGATTGTTTTAGTTTTGCAAGCCCCATGAATGGTGCTTTAGGATCTCTTCTATCAAATATTTCCACCTGCCTTCTAGTGAACTCTGAATAAGCAGTCACATTGGCATGACCCAATGTAGACAAGACATGGGACCACCAGTCATGTGCTTCACCCTCAAGGTGCAACGCTGCAATCTTTATGGCCTCCATTTCTAGAACTTTTTTCAACTGAATATAGATGTCAAGTTTTTCTACCCATGATTTGGCAGTACACTTGGATGACCCAAAAAAGTTGGGTAAAAAGAATCTGCCCATAGTGTGGTGTCAATCATGATTTTGAATGAACCACCACCTCTGTGATGATGCCTTGGTCTTCTATTGTCCTTTATTTGAAAAAACTCCTGAAAATTTAAGTGATCCTTGAATCTCCGAGTTTGAGATTCATACTCCATAAAATAGTCTTCAAGGGATTCTTTCTCTTGAAACCCTTCATTTCCCACAACCAAAAATGTAGGCATAGTAGAGCATTGGGAAACTTGTGGTTGATGCACTGGTTGATCATTCCAATGATGATATATGCCAGAACCTTCTCCATGATGAAATCCTTTAGGGGATTCCTTAAATCTATCCATTCTCATCTCCTTCATCTCTGTAGCAATGTCTTACATGTCTTTAAGAAGGATCTTAGGGAACTCCTTCTCTTCATCTTCACCTCAAGATAAGGGGGTTTTACCCTTGTCTTTTTGTCATTTGTATAATCAAATTTCAAATGTCTTATTATTTGGTACTTCCTCTCTCTATCAGTAAGAGTCTCTCCTTCTTCAGATGACATATTGTCTTTTAGAATGCACAGGCTGTTCCAAGATTATGCTTTGATACCACTCTAATATTCCCAAATGGGAAAAGTAGGAATATAGTGAAAAATGTTGGAGAAATATTGTAGATCATCATTTATAAAGAAAGAGGCCAATATTGAGAGCATTTATATGTTATCATAGCAGAAAAATATACATAATAAATGGGCCATAGGATGCATAACAGGAAATACAAGCCTCCAATGAACAAAATCCTTCAATATGAGGTGTTGCAACTATATAGAAAAGCTAGAAAACCATTATATTTATTTTATTGGCTCTGCTATAGAAAATTATTATACACCAGATCTGGAGCTGATATGTTCTTCAAAATATAGATCTATATCAGATCTGAGAACTATACAATCTCCTTTAAAGAACCCATCAAGGGTTTTCAGCAAAACACCAAGTACAAGTTGTAGATCTGAAATCTAAGATTGTAGATCTACTGAAAAATAAATATCTAGAAAGTGAGACTGATCTAATATTATCAATAAAATAAACTCCTCCAATATATCCTCAAAGTGAAAGGCATATCCCCATCACTTCAAAATCAGCTCTCCAAATGGTGTGCTAAACCACCCTGCAACTCCTCCTATAGAAATAACACAGATCTGGAAGTAAAATACGTTGTAGGGATCAAAATATGGTTGGAATGATGCCAAGATCTGAAAATAATCTCAATGGACTTCAATACTGTCCTCCCAATGGAAAGGAAGCCTCCTCCATAGAAATTACACAATGATATGGCCTAGATCTAGAGATCTAATCACCACTTGCTACAACCTACAAAAACAACCAAACCCTCAACAAGATTTCTGCTATAAAGGAAAGATGAAGCTTGGCCTTAAGCCTGATAGTGGAAAATGTAGTACAAGACTCCTCTAAGAGCTCCTCAATGGAAGAGGTGGGATTCTCGATCAAGAACACCCTATGCTAAACAACACTCTATCTCATCTAAAAAACAAGAGAAAGATATATGTCTAAACAGACCATATATTCAGAAAATCATATATCAACATACATGCTCAATATGACTTCCATCCTCTTCTGTAAATATAATATGTGCTTGCAAACCCTAAGCCCCATCCAAAAATTTCACTACATTCACACAAAGCATCTCCATATAAAACTATGCTGTCCCTCATTGATGACCACTCCTCTATGACAATGTTGTTGATTTGGTCAAGGTTGACCCAGTCAAAGTGATCCGGCCCCTTTCACACCAAGGGTGATCTAATTAAGCTTCCAAGATTTGTATTTTTCTCATTTGGCATTGATTTGTTCATTATTAAGGAGAATTTTGGACCTCCTTTGCCCTCTTATTCTTTAAACAAGGTAGAAAAATAGAATTGAATATTCCAATTAGCTCATGGCTAATTGGGAATATTAAAAGCTCTCATTGAGCACTCAAATGTGTTTCCTTTCATTTTCGGTGATTTGATACTTCACCCGAAAGCCTATATTCCAATAAGGGTCACTTTTTCGCCTATAAAAATCTAATTTCTTCACTTGCGACACTTGTAATTAGGGCAGCGCTTTTCCTTCATATTTGTCAATGCTTGTGTCAATTTTCGTCGTGAGTAACCATCTCATACTCATGTTTTTATGGTACCCACCGAGCCTATTTTGTGTGGCAACATCATCGAGTTGCCCTTTTTTAGAGCATCCAAGTTGAGTCATCATCGCATCCATGGAGTTTGTCCCAAGTCCCTTTTGTCTCCTGCCATAGTATTACATCCTTCATTACTCTGTACCTCTCTTGTGTCGCACATTTTGGCCCCCAGTAATACTGTCCCCTATCCCCTCTAGAGTCGATTCAGTAGCTTCCAGGTCATCCATGCCCTTTATGCTCTAACAAGGGAAGTCGTTAACCCACTACTCAGCAACCCCCATTTCAACATCATCCCTGGTGTCAGTCATTCAGTCGCTCTACTATTATCCCTCGTGCCTTAGTTGAGGATCCCTTATTGGCTCACCTATGGCAGACCTCCTTCTATTGACATCAAATTATTAATTCCAAAAGATAGGTCTAGAGGGTGGTGTACCTTGGTTCCAGCTTCCACTCTTGTTCGGTGCCTCAGATTAGGCAAAGGGACCCTTTATTGTCCTTTTACTTGATTGTTTCTTACTTCCAGCTCCTCATGGCATGATCGAGATCCATATACTTGATATTTCAGTGATGCAACAGATTGTACCAGTGATTCCCAGGTGTGTGTGAGATGTTTCAGATCTCATGATGGGGTGGCCCTTCAGGTAGCCCCTCACATACCCTGATGACCTCTTTACTATAGCCTTGGATGCAGATCCATAGATTTGATGGTTTTGGCCTCAGCCACTTGCAGTGCCTTTTTAGTTTGCATGTATCATTCAGATTTTGAGAGCCCTTTCCTGTTTTACAGGGCCTCTTTGGTTTTATTTATATCTCATATACTCATATATTATTGTATAAGTCCTGGCTGTTGTCCTATGCACAGTATGTATGTGGGATCCATTGTCCTGTTTTTTATGTGGCCCATGTTTATGCTAGCATGGACTATATATCTAAATCCCATGTTTGTTGAGCACACCATTATTCTTTGTACTTTGTCATCTCGGTGGGCAGAGGTAGGCCTCCCCCGCCTCATTCAGAATAGGTACTCACTCAGAAAAGAGACTTGTCACACCTGTAAGTCTTGCCTCCTCAGTGTCTTGTCCTCTCTTGCTTCAGTCCAACTTAAATTTCTCTCTCTCTCTCTGACTCTCGTTTGATGTCTAGTGATTTTGTTCTTACAATGTCCTTCAGTCATACGATTAGCTCCTAACACTCGCATGTTGGGGGGCAATATGCTACACCAATTTTTAGTCATTTAACATGTTACTATTAGATGGAATAAATTACACCATGTAAGACCGATTTTACTGTATTAAAATTTCCTTCACTATGAGAAATAATTTAATAACCTATAGTTTATTAAGTTATTTCTAGTCTAAACAAGAAACCCCATGAGGAATAATTAAATAAATCCTTATTTGTTTGATTTTCCTCTAGGCATAATTAACTAAACCACTGTTTAATTAGTGTTCCTGGTTATGTTTAACCCAAAACAGGAGGATTGATTAGATACATTATTATTTATCTTATTATTCTCTAGGAATAATTATTTAAATCATTATTTAATAGCCTTCCTTGTTAAATTTGACTAAATCATTTATAAATAATTGAATAAATCATTATTTATTTAATTATTCCTTAACCTCATCCTTGAAATAATAAATAAATAACTTATTTATTTATTATTTTTAAATAAAGGGATTTAACCAATTCTAAATTCCTTTTCCCTCCACAAAAAATAATAAAATATTCCAAGTTAATTGGATTTAGATTTGGTTAATAATTTTTTAATTATGCACCAATATCTAGACTAACTCAATATTTTCTTATAAATAGAAGGGTTTTCCATTCATTCACTGCCTTTTGTTACCTTTAGATCACCTTTTGATCTATACTTTTGGTATGACTTTGATACTCCATCATTGTCATATTTTTTTCTACTTTTGCTTGTGAGCTCCCTTTGAGTTCCATTTTTTGTCTAGGTTTTTTTCACCATCAAGAGAGAGAGACCTTGGATCTGAAGCACTGAGGACATACAAGAACCTATCCCATTGAGGGGGTCTGGTAACATCTTTCTATGTTCCCATCCTAGGTGTCATAATACAAAAAATTCTTTATAAATTCTTGTCTTGTCTATTGGATGAATGGAGCAACTCTTGTTTCTTTTTTGCTATTAAATGTCTTTAACTGTAGAGATCTAGATTTTTGTAGAATTTATTCTGATCACCTACTGCAGATCTAAGGAAATTGATATCCACATTTGATGTTAGGTTTGTTTTTTATGCACAAATGAAGTGAGTTTTTTCCATTCATTTGCTATTAGAATTCACACTAACAATTACACTTGACACTTCACAAGCTTCATACACTTGTTTCCACCAAAGTCATGTATACATCATTTTATGCATTTATTGTAGCCAAGGAACATTGTGAAAATTCCTCAATATGTAATCCTATTGCAAGAACCGGGGATTAATTATTCTAAATAATAAATTAAGTATTCATTTTATTCCTATAGAAACATTGAATTATACACACTGCAACCTTCACAAAATGAACTGTTGAAAAATACAAATGCAGAAACAAAAACTAAACAAGGGTAAATAATAGACACATTCACCATAGTTATTTTTTGGACTAATGTCCCCAAAAACACCCAATGTGGGAAAAATGGTGCAACAACTAAGGGTTTTATTATTATGTAGTAGTAATTTCTAAATAAAATCTTAAGATGCCTCTCCTGACAATATAGTTATAGAGAATATTGCTAATGGAGAAATTATTGAGGTTACGTCACACTTTGAAAGGAAATATTAGCTAATTCGAGCACTGAATGAGCTACCCCTGACAGCATCTGCACAATCCCAACATAAACTCTCCTAGATACAACATCACCCCTTATATGGATTGATTTGCTACCTAGGAACCTCAATTTATGCCTCCTAGTCTCACACCATAGCTCTCGGCTTCTGCATTCAATTCCTTCAGTAATTTTCTAGATTCCCTCTTCGCCTTTGTGTAGTCTTGCGTTGCTCTACATAAGCCTCTCTAACAATGTGTTGGCTCTGTTGGATCTCTCTACGCCTTCTATTTTGATGATTATCCGATCGAGAAATATTTCTCTTCAGATACTATCCCTTCCCCTCTCTACAAAGAATATCTTGATCGATATTTCCATTGAGCACTCCTCACTTCAGAAATTTGATCTCTGGATCATTACTGTGTATTTTCCAAATGACCCTTCAGGCCCTTCTTATAATATTCTTGTTAAAACTTGAACGGACGAGATTAAATCTCTAATCAAGGGCTAATATTAACTTCTTAATTGATATTCCTTTTATAGAACATTCACACCCATATTCTATTAATTTACTTTAATTATTTTATTCTCATAAGTTTAGACTTAGGGTCCTTTTAAAGTAATTAATTATTTTAATAAAATAAAATCCCAGTGGAATTTCCCAAAACGATTTTTGAGTTCTCTAGAATGCATGTGTCTAAGCCTCCCTGTAAATTTTGAGGCTTAGAGCACATCTAATGCTATCACAAATCAACACTCCCTCTTAGAGAGGAATGTGCTCTAGCAATACTCCCTTCTAAGTACTTCTCCGATTCTGCAACATCTCCCTCTGTATTGTTGATGTCTGACACTGCTGCCCACCAACTCTGTGAAAACGCTGCATTTGTATTGTTGTTGACTCTGGCACTCTAAAAATTGCATTGTAATGCAACTCCCTCTCAAATTCTGCATCCATGCTGCTGCTAACACTACCACAGCCAACTGTTACTATATTGTAATATGGTTTCTTACTAAAACTAAAGAACACCCAAAATTATACAAGTGTTCAGCATGATTCATCTCGATACTGAAGATATAACTACTACTAGCCTCTGCGCTCACCCTCTGAAGCTATTGTGCTACTGCTAACTTTCCGTTGTGCCTCACTCAACTGCTTCCAACTCTGCTCTGTGTTACTTAGACTATGGTGCTTCTAACCACTGCGTTGTTACTTTTTCACTCCTCTGCACCAACTAACACACATTCATCCTGCTACATATTATTTGGGCTCTTACAACAAGGTATTGATCTGAGAGATGGACTCCTCAGGGATCATTCCCATCTTATAGATCTCTGGGTCTACAGCTCCAAGTCACCCCACCTCCCTCCTAGAGGTATATTGGCTATCATGGAGAACTCCTCCTCATCTATCCTGGCATGTGTTGGTTGTGTATTATGCTTCTCGTCTTTATCTCTCTTCTTAAGATGACACTGTGTGGCATAATGAATCATCTAACAACACCAAAAGAATTTGATCTCGGAAAGGTTCTTCTTCCTAATTTGTTGCTCCTACTGCCCTTTTGATGAAAGGGACACACTATCCACCTCCTCTTTTTTCTTCTTCCCAATACTGTTGTTTCTCTCAAGTTGACACTTGAGTAAGTCCCCCATGATCTCTTATTGTTGAAGAGCAGCCTACATTGACTCCCAGTCTGAAAAATTATCTCTGCCCAGGATATTCTAGAGAAAGAACTGATAGTATTCACACACTGAGTTGAGGGCCAACCTGACCATCTCTGTGGACTGGGGAGTTGATCCCATAGCTACAAGCTGATCTTTGTTCTCCTGAAGTCTGGACACAAATGGAGAAATGTGCTCACCTTTCTTCATTCTATTAGTCTGCATCTTCTCCTCCAGATACATATTACACTACTCGAAAGATCCTTGATATATCTTCTCCAAGGCATGCCACATTTCTCTAGTTGTTTCTTTGCTAGCTATGTGGCACACAACATGATCCCTCACACCATCTAGGATTATGTTATTTTCCTTAACCATATCCTTCTTGTATTCCTTTAAAGGATATGTATCTAATGGAACAACCACAATTCCTTCGATAAAGAGTTTGAGATCATGCTCATTAAACAAGAATTTGATCCTTTCCTACCAGATAACATAGTTGGAGGGTCCCTCCAACTTGTCCTGATCTCTCAGCCACTTGCTGGCATCTTTGTTCACTGATAAACTATGTCTAACTAGATCCATATTTCTCCCCTGTGCAGCTTTAGCTTGGCCTACACACTTCCTGCGAGAGATGGTATATATATCACCCAATACTATTTCTTAGGTCTCGAAAATTTGAATTCCCTAGCTAGGAATTCCCTGAGGAAGAAAAATTCCCTCAAAGTGTCTCCAACTACTCTACCTGATGCTTTTTCACCCACAATCACTACTGTGCAGAAACCTTCATCCCTCCGACTTCGGATCTAATTCGTTGCTCACTCTAGCTCTAACAAACTGTGATCTGGAAAATTCTACGTCTCTATTGGCTCACTTAGAGAGATATTTCCTTGCAGCAACTAGCCCTTCTGGCTTGGACTGCGCAATCACCTAGGAGATCGATTTGTTGCTTATGAAACTCTTTGATCCTAACTTCACCAATGTTGGATCAATGGATTTTTTCTTATGTTCCTCCTGCACTCAACTATACTAGCTTTGATACCATGTTAAAATTCCTCAATATGGAATCCTATTGCAACAACTGGTATTAATTCTTCTAACTGATAAATTAATTATTCAATTTATTGCTATGTCAACATCGAATTAAACACAAAGCAACCTTCACTAGATAAATTGTGGAAAAATATAAGTGAGGAAACAAAAAATGAACAAGAGTAAACCATAGACACATCCAATACATTCATTTTTGGACTAATGTCCCCAAAAAAAGCCAATGTGGGAAAATTGGCGCAACAATTGAGCATTTTATTATTACACAGTAGTAATTTCTGAATAAAATATTTGGATGCCTCTCCCTTCAATCGAGTTACAGATAATATCTCTGATGAAGAGATTAGTGATGTTTCCTCATGTTATCATAGGAAATCCCGGTTGATACAACCACTGAATGAGATGCCCCTGACAACCTTTGCACTACCTATGCATAGTCTCTACGTAGTCCCAGTGTCAACACTACTGGATACATCGTCACCTCTTCTATGGATCAATTTTCTACCTAGGAACTTCTATTTCTGCCTCATAGTCTCACACCCCAGATCTCAGCTTCTGCAATTGATTCCTTTAGCAATTTTCCAGATTCCCTCTTGCCCTCTGTTCAACCTCTACATAGCCCTGCATGGCTTTGGGTTAGCCTCTCTGTCTCTACGCTGGCTCTTCTGGATCTCTATATTCCTCCTCTCTTGATGATTCTGTGATTGAGAAATATTTCTCTTTTGATATTATCCCTGCCCCTCTCTGCAAATAATCTCTAGATTGATATTTCCTTTGAGAACTAATCACTTTAGAAATTTTATCTCTTGATCCTTACTATGTATTTTCAAAATGAACCTTCAATCCCTCCTTATAAATCTTCTCGTTGAAACTTCAACGGGAGATATCAAATCTCTAATCGATAGCTATGATTAAATTTTGAATTGATTCACATTTTATAGAACATTCACACCCATATTCTATTAATTCACTTTAATTATTTTATTTTCCTAAGTTTAGACTTAGGATCCTTTTAAAATAATTAGTTATTTTAATAAAATACAATCCGGGAGGAGTTTCCCAAAATGATTAATGGGTTCTTCGAATACATGTGTCTAAGACTCCCTCCATAATTTGAGACTTAGATCACATATGATGCTACCACAAATTAAAATTATTAAAAACCACCACTTTGGCAACTAGTCGTATTTCAATCGGGGCTCCTACTCCAAATGGCGTGGGTTCTAATTGGGACTTCACATCGGGGATACCCCCTCCCCTCTTGGTGGCTTCTGACACTATTAACAATTTTTTTTTTTAAATAACCCCCCTAATTCAAAGAAAATGAATAAGTGGAATTCATCTGTAAAATTCCATGGATATCCCACTAGAGAATTTGTCACAACATATCTGATAAATTATACCTATAAATTCTAAATCTATGTTACTAGGGTCTATTTCTCCTTATATTTATGTATCTGCATATTATTTTTTATTTTGTGCCCATGCAAATTAAAATTTATGCAAACAAATATACGAAAATGAGAGAAAAACCCAGAAACCACATTTGACACAAGATAAATCCTAGGAAACCCTTTCGAGAGAAAATCTAGTTGGAAGGTGAGGCCACTTTGATCTCTTTCTCTGAGTAGAAAATGGATACGAGTATTGAGAAATATGGAATATCACCCATGAGCTAATATAGTGAAAAAATCCTCTTTTTTTTGTCTCTCCCTATCTCTCTTAGCTACCCTTCTTATCTACCGAACAAGATACATTTCAAGAAAATGGAACCACTTTTCTTCCGAGTGGTCGAGTTAAAGCACAACTTGATGGCCTACTAGTGGTTAGGTTTCATTCTGTAAAATATTAACTAGAGTTATAATATGGACCCTTATAGTGTCTTCATCATCATAATAATGTATCTAGCCCATTTCCCATGAATAATGGGGGCTGACATGGTACCCTCTCATTTATGGTGGTGAAAACAGGAAGGTAAAATTTTGAGTGAATTTTTTTTTATATGGACTTTGACTAAGGTGATTCTTGTTCCAATAGAAATATATTTGTATTTATAATATAAATAAAATGTGTGACACTAAATCAGAAAATTTTTAACCCAAAAAAAATCAATTGATACCCTAAATGATCATGTGAGCTAATTCCTCCAATTTTTCCACTCTAAAAGAATGAAGATGGATGAAAAATAATAGAATGATCTAATTTGGATCAGTAATTGAAAATATGATTCCCATAATGAGGTGAACCCAAACAATGAGGGCAAACAACCGAATTCCAATAATAGTCATAACTCAAATAACACAAACCAATAGTAGAGTAATCAACCCAACTAGAATAGGGATACTCAAACAAACAATCCTTGTAGTTAGTTTTGTACATATCCTGACTATACACATACGTCCTCTCCTGCTGAAAAAGCATCATGCATGTGAAGCAATGGAGAATATCCATTGTGTTAATCACCTACCTTCATCCTCTACTCAACACCATCCTTCATAGTTTATTATGCTTAGGAAATAGTTTCCTACCGAAGAGTATGTAGGCACCAATTATGGCCAAAATTCCCCTCCCCCCCCCCCACCCACCCCCCACCCTTTTAAATTTCCTGAGTATAATAATAATGAAATATAAAAAATGATGATGTTGAATTTTTTCAACATTAACCTTTCCACTCAGTCATGCTAATATGGTCCCCCACTTGAGACTAAACTGACTCCATCAATAGAGCCTTTTTCATCATCCAATGGAACCCTAAAAATCCATAAACTATTAGTTGATGCATCACCTATTATAGAAAAGGGTATATTACATCTAAATGCACTTAATGGACACACTTAGGCTTACCACAACTATAACATTGTAGATGACTATATCTAGTCCCTTGTAGCCATGTCAACTTTGAAGGTAATCTAGAAATGTATTTTATAATGTAAGAATTTTCTTTCTTCTTTTTGAATTATGGATCCCTCATATTATTTAATGATAATATTTAATTTTGATAATATAATCTCTCCATGTATAACTCTTTAGTTTTCCATTTACTAATGTTGATCAAGAACGTCATTATTAAATATTGCATTCTCGATAAAGGTGCATCTACTTGTGTGATGATTTGCAAAGTCTCGAACAATCTTCAATAACCTAATACTATTCCATATACCATCACATTATCACTTTATGATGTTTTTCCTTCATTTATTGAAGATTTATTACCAAAATTATCTTGTCGAGGATGCCAACAAACAAGTATTGTTGGATGTGGATGATATTGACACCCCTATAGAATATAATATCCTCTTAGGGAGTATATTCATATACACCATATAGAATTATGTTTGTAAATATACTACGCTATGATATACCCTCACAATTGAAGATTGTCACCATAGACCAACTCATTTACTACAATCCTTAGGCTAAGGTGAATCTTGAACATGTTATCTCCTCTAATATTGGGAACCAGGTGATGTTTTCACTATTAGAAGTAATCCCAAGGGTCTAAAAAGACTCCATCCTAATTAGGGCTTACTATGGCCCAAAAATTATTTCCAACACACCATGCACCTCTCAAGTGTGCATGGTGTATGGATCCTAATCTTCTTAGAGGCCTAGGTCCTCCTTCTCATAGCAAACTATTCAACAATATACCCTAACAACTTCAAGACCTACAAAATTATGCATATAACATGTTCATAGATATGTATTTTTAAATTATATGGCTAATATCAAGTTACGTGTTGGGATTAGAAACCATTTGCTAACTTTTAGAAAAATTTCAAGGAAAAAAATTTAATTAAATTATATTTTTCAAAATATATAACTATAAAGACAATTTTACTCATTCAAAAAATAGGAAATTATCATTTTTATTATCGTTTGAAATTAAAAATTTAATATTTGGAATACATTTTATGCATTTTTTTATTCGCAACAAAAAAAATTAGACTATTTATGTAAAATGAAAAGATAGAAATATGGGAAGCGAAAACACCAAGAGAGTGCACACATATTCTTTATAGATTTTTTGTTGTCTAGTTTTTAAGATAAATATTTTTCTCTTGAGGCCCCCACTACTTAATTGAAAAAAAAATTATAAGTTCTGTAAAAAAAAATATCTAAATAACGTTGTATGAAATCAAAAATGAGAAAACTATATGTGATTGTATAAAGAATTCAATGAAAAATCTACATCAAACAAGGATACCACCTGCCATGGAGGAGATGAAGGGATTTCAGCTATTTGATGGTGCAAATCCATAAAAAATGAAAATATGGAGAAGGATAGTGATTGCAGGCACTTGATTGAGTTCTAATCCTCAATGTAGTTATTCAAAATACCTTGAAAATCCCTTGATTGAATTATTTTTAAAATTTATAGTTGTTTTGGTTTAAAAGTGTAAGTCGAGGTTTGAAGCCCTCAACTAAGGCTTAAAACCTCCATGACGAACTTAAAACCTTTGTTGAGTTAAAATATCAATTAACGGTCCACATAATCCATTTTTGCATTCATGGCTTGCCAAAAAGTGAGACTAAGATTCATGAAGTCAGCGTTGTAGCGTATCACAACGAATCCCATATGTACTCTCATTGCAGTGATGGAGTAGTATAGAGAAATCGAAATTATTCTAGTACCAATTCATATCACTCTTAAGATGCCTCTTTTTGAAGAAGTTTTTCGTTAATATCAAATGTAGGGGGATACTCATATTTTGGATCATGACCAAAAGATATGAGTGAATTTGGAAGAACATGGAAACAACTAAGTAAAGCATTGATTTTCTTGAATATAACCTCAAAGGTCACTCTAAGATGTAAAAGGAAACAAAATTGAAATTAAGGAAAATGGGTGAAAACCTAAAAATTAATCCAAGGGATGAGCATGAGTCCAAAACCTACAAATTTTATATAAAGCTCAAATTTCAAGCTAACTACTGAAACGTAAAAATTTTGATGAATATTGTATAGCATGGAAAGGCTCGCAAATTCAATATTTTTTATCCTCCATCATTAGTTGATGGATGGAAATTTCTCAAATAGTTTTTAGTTTTTCTATTGAGGCCTAAATGTTCGCCTATTTTACAATGTAGGAGTTCCACTGAGTTAGTGATATTTTAGTATGCAAGTAGCACTTAGTCACTCCCTCAGTTGCATGGTGCTAAGATTTAGATCTTGAGGACTAAGCGTCCCTTGGAATATCAAATTATCATTAATTTTACAAGGTATAGCACTCTAGGTTTTCATATACAATATATATGACTCTTGATAACAACCCATAGTCAAGCGTCTCTAAGGAGTAGTTCGTACATACTTAAATCCCTTGTCATATTCTCATATCAATGATTTGAAAAGTATGAAACTCCCAATTCTCTTGATATCCTGAGATCTAGTAATTTCTTCACAAATGAACACAATCGAAGGTGTCTTAAGGTTTATCTCCCGAGGGCTTGGAGCCCTTAACATATAAGCATATCACCATTATATACAAAAGGTGAAGCTTCAAAAATTTCTTGATATCTAATATGGTATCCCTTAATATCAGTGCTCAGTCATAAAAAGGCTAAGCTCTAGCACAAAGGAATTAAAGCCCTAAAGATATCAACACTTAGAGGATTTTATAGTGTAAACTCATTGAAATGTCCTAATATCCTAATATTTAGTTCCTAGTGTTGTAGCTAAACCCTGCAATATCAAATGCGAAAAATTTTAGTAGCTAAAACCTAGAAAGAGATCATAATTAAAGGTATTCCTAGGTTTGATGCAAGAAAATATTTTTCCTCCCGATGTCATTACTTATACTACCATGATGGATGGTCATAATAAAGTAGTGCAATATATGTCAGGGAAATTGTCAATCTATTTTCATTAACCATAAAGTGAAGTTGAAAATGTCATGGTCATAAAGAAACCTATAGATTTTTTGAGGTCAAGTTTTGACTTGCAAAAGAACGGTGGTATTTATATATGTAACCATGAACCAAGAATTTTCAAACCCCCTTGTCCATCCCCATGGAGCACATTTCAATTTGATGATTTATGGTTTCACCAGTTTAATCAATGTTGGGTCTCTCAAATAATCAACTTGCTGGTTAAATGCATGCAAGCTTTAGAAACTAAGTGGCTTAAATGTGCTTAATATAGCCATCAACAATATAAAATCCCAATTTCCTTCAAATTTATCAAAATTGCATCTCACATCATTTATCGAGATCTATTTTGTAGTGCCATTGTTTATGATGGCTTGTGCAAAAATCATAAGTAACATACCTCTATGCTCTAACCTGATTGCATAAATATTAAATGGTTGGGATGTTGTTGAGGTCACTTGGAGTCAAAAAGAGAAGAAATATAATGGGGCACACATGTAATTACATATTTTCATACCTTTTAAAGAAGTTTGATATTTTGAGTTTGAAATACAACATAAGGGATTACTTCAATTTTCCATTAGTGCTAGAAATAAATACACAATTAAGTCTTTGTGTAATACATTAGGTGCTCTTAAGATGCTTTTTCTTAATGGTATATTGTTATTTCCTTTGATAATTGCATTTCGTGATTTACATATTGAATTCACCCCACAACATCATAACGTTATTAACAACATATGAAATTAAATAGAAAGAACAATATCATCATCAATGCAACAAAACATAAATGAATGATAGAAGAAAAGCATTCACACATAGAGACACTAGGATTTTTCATACGATATGGAAAAACCCCATAAGGGGGAAAAATCTTTCAAATTATTCTTCTTATTAGATTTCCATAAAATGTTAAGAAAAGAGAGAGTATAATAATACAATCCTTCATTCACAAGACTATTCAACAAAACTAACAAAATAATATCCCAAAGATGAATCCAAAAATAATACTAATAAAAATCATGATTTAGAATCTTGCAGTCAACTATCAACATCTACAATAAGCTATCAGAAGTTGTGGTCAACTGTTAGAAAAACCTAAAATCCCAATCACACGGAGATAATAGTCATGTTTGTGGCTGAATCATTTTAGTCGTAGGGAGATGCCAGTCATGTGTGTGAATACAATTGAAAATACCTTGTTGCAACCCTATGGCTACATACCAAAAAACCCCTAATCCACACATGCTAGCTTTAGACCCTACAATCTCAGACATGTAAAATTTAATCTCCGTGAACCAAATTTAAAACTGTGTGAGAAAAACCAAAAAAGAGAGAAGAAGAAAATGATGGATGATGATTTCCAATTGATGGTCACTTGAATTTTATTTATAGCCATCCAAGGGTGTCTAATTTATTTTTAGAGTTGACTTGTCCTTTTATGCACATGTGGGTTTCTATATTAAAAATATATATTTTTTATTAACCAAATTAAATTTTTCCAAGGGCTAGGAGGGGTATTTCTTGATGTGGAAGATTTTCCAAAGGAGAGAATTTATCTTTGATTTGCTAAATTAACACTCCCTCTTAGGTATAGAGAAATACCGACTATAACATATGTCCCATCAGAAATATATTGTCATCATAAAATGTGGTATTTCTTCATCTTTTCTTATCTTTGGTCATCTCTTCTCATCCCTTCTTATCTCTTCTCATACCTTCTGCTCATCCTTGATTATATTTTCTCATATGTTGAACACTCTTGATTCTAAAAGAATAAGAATTTAACATCGAAGGGGAGCCCAGGCTACCACCCTCTATCCATCAAGGAGCCACTACTACCTCTCGAAATCACTACCGGCAGGGATCCCAATGCTACTATATGGGAATATCGTCATTGAGGATCCAATGCTACCACCCAAAATCCAATGATAATGGGGAAGGTCCTATGGGACACTCTCAACTCATGTCTGTGACAATGGGGAAGTTCCTATGGAACACTCTCACCCCAAGTAATCTCACATAGGGGAGCATCTAACTACCACCCTATACCAAGCAACATGCAAGATACCACTTACCAATAAAGGATCACAACAATCCCATTGGGAAATAAATGGGTGGGATACCACTTTATATATGTGGTAAGGATCGAAACCATATTATTTCCTATTTATCCTCCTAACAATGACCCTTAAGAGTCATGTGGTAGAACACCTCCATCATAATCCAAGCCTCCTCAACCTGTTGGCCAAATGGGGAGGGAAAATCCCAACAAACCCGACTTGTGGGTATGGTGCCAATTTGGGTATACTATGTTAGACCAAGATAGGGGGAGATACTTGGCTTATCAAAACACTCAAGGATCATGTACAACCTATGGGTCACATTAGGGGAGATATTTGACCTAGTGCAGGAGTAGGGATCATGCACACCTACTAGCTAGAGTTCACCCACCCCCAAGAGCTCTTTGGTTCAATTCCTCGCCCTCAATGCTCAAATTTGGGGGAACGGATAGCTAAGTGTCCTCAATCAGCCCAAACCCTTACACAAGAATGTGTCATCCATGAATCCATGCTTCTCTTTGTTGACAAAAAAACATATCAACATGCTCATATCTGGTACCAACTTAAACAACTCACTAAAGAGTTCATTCACACTACATCATACATTACCAAGAGTAGAATTCCTCTGCTTTTCTATTCATATGTGACATCGAATCACATATTATGTCTGAACACATATATGCCACAAAAGGATACCTTATTCACCATCCCTCTCATGGAGGTAGCAACGACAAGCCTAAGCTTGTTTCATGCAGTAGTATTGTCCCAATACATGAAGGTGCCTCTAGCATAGCTTGAAGATATCACTGACTCAACTATATACGAGATTATTTTCCAATTAGATCCCACTCTTTTTGTTCTAATATATCACTTTTTATATCTAGAACCTGCTCAAACATCTCTCCAAAGAGATTCTTCAACCAAAGTTCCTCACAGCTAGTCATGCTAGCAAAAATGTACTCAACCTTAGCCTTGTTTAAATCTATGAACTTCTATTTCCTGCTCATCCAAGATATCATTATAGATCCCAAGCTAAAGCAACACCCAAGTTTTCTCTTCTTATCAATAACGTCTCCAACCTAGTCAACATTAGTACATCCATGCAATCATACATTTCCTATAGTATATCTTAGACCAAGATTGATCGTCCCATGCAAATTATTTCAAAATTTGCTCGGTGACAATACAATGTGTACTCAAGGTGTCCAGTACAAAGCATATATCGAGACGGGTGTTCACAAGGAACATCAATGCCTCAATCAACTATCGATACTTAGATCTACCAATATCTATGCCACTTGTAGTATGCTTGACTTGAAAAAAAATTTAAAAGTGAAAAATATGTCAGAAATATCACAAAATAACAAAATGAGATGATAAAAATGGAAATATTTATTATGATCTACATCAATACTGTTCACTTTCCTCTTCGAGGGAGCAACCTCTAGTAGAGAAAAGCTCAATTACACAAGACTTCCCTTATTATCCTTGACAATATATAGTTTCTTGAGACCCAAAACCTTAACCACTCACGGTCCCTTGCATAATGCGGGTTTACCACTTTATTTATTAGCTATGACCTATTATAACTAATTGTGGTCTTTTTTTATAATGTGGGTTAACCACTTGCAGTGCTTATGGGCTTTATTTATTAAACTAACTAAGCATGACTCTTACGGGGCCTCTTGGGCTTATTACATTAATAAAGGGGTTAGGGTCACGCTCTAACAAATACTGAGATGGTAGGAGAAGGTCCCATTCTCTTTTATTACACTCTTTCCATAGTTGAGAACAAAAATATGAGAGCTAATTTTAGAGCATATCATAGGAGGCATATAATCCTATAGCAGTAGTTCAAGCCACAATTTTAAAACAAAACTCCATAAGTATTCACATTCTTACAATTTATAACTATAGCAAAGAGAGAAGAGAATTGACCTCACCTTCTTGATAATTTTTTCCCATATTAAATTTCACAATTCATTTTTCTTGATAAATTTTATGTGTATATTCCTTCTATTTTTCATTTTAATTATTTCACAAATTTAAACAAAACTAATAATAAATTAATCTAGAAACTAAAAAAATGATATAATTTAAAATTTTATAAAATTTATTATTATGGTCTATTTAAGTAGAATATCTTTATTATAATACCACATACTACCAAATACAAGATAGATATTTGTGCCAATCACATTTAACATGTATTTTTCAAAAGAATTTAACATGTATTTCTCAAAACAAATTTAGAAACCAGTAACATCAATATACATTTTCTTTACTAAATTGTTATTTTTTTCAACCATAAGGATAAATTTATGCACCACGTTGTCATTGATTTGCCTATGGAGCCATACATATGGACCCATCAATTACGCCTGGCTACTTCGACGACTTTATATGGTCTATCCAAATTCAATCATTGCTCTATGACCATAGCACACAGATGTGAGTTATGATACAATATGAAGAAAATATGAGCACTAAGGATAGTGGGTTTAAACATTACAAAGGGGGTGTTTCCCTATTATTTGATGGTTCAATGACTATACACAATCTCATCCACTAATTGATAGTGTTCATCGAGTCTTGTCCCACAAATCACATAAATGATTAAATCATGTCCCATCTTTTTAGATATTATGAGATCTCATTTTAGAGTTGCTACATTACAAAAGATATCGCTTTTTGGTTGCTAGTATACAAAACAAAATTCTTTTCTGTGGGCACATTGGTAAGTCCATATCATGTCCCATCTTTCAAGTATCATGAGATCTCACATTTTAGTCGCTATATTACAGATGATCTCACTAATCTCACTTTTTGGTGGCTACATTGCATAAGATCTCTCTTTTTTGTGGCCACATTGCAGAAGATATTACTGATCTCGCTTTTTAGTAGCTACATTGCAGAGGATCTACATTGTTAGTACAGAAAACAAGATCCTTTTAGTTGTCACAGTTCATGGTGTAACAGATGCTTTTGGTTGTCACATATTTCAATTGTTAGTACAGAAAACAATATCTTTTTAGTTGTCACAGTTGTAACAGATGCTTTTGGTCGTCACGTGTCAGAGTTTAAATGGAGAGAGGACGTGGAGGCTTACAGGTATAATACACATCAATAAAATAATTTATTGCTTTCCAATATCTCTTAAATATATTGAATAATGTGATATTCAATGAATATCAATCTGCCAGAAATTAATAATCTAATATTTAATAAACAAATTATTGACTTACCACATTCTGATTAAACAAATTATTGACTTACAACACTCTGATTAATAGTCGAAATTCAATCGATCTTCGAAGAGACATCATTGACAGAAACCCTTCTGGAGAAACATCCCTTTCTACTTCACTTCCACGGTGATGGCATCTCTTGAATCCACATGGGGAGATTTCAGGTGGTGTATTCTGATGGGAGAAAGTGCAGGAGAGACACTAGTGCATGAGGGAGTCATTCGTTCAGCAGCCATGGAACATCCAGGATTTGTGAGAGAGCAGAGGAGCGGATCAGAGATGGCAACTCGTCCAGACGTAGGTATGCTCAGCACTGAAATGGTGGAGAATTTGTTCAGTATTTAGCTCCAAGTTCTTAATGTAAGAATCTTCAAAAAAAAATCCCACCTGTCCCAGGTCACAGACTTATATAAATTTTAAAAAACCAGAAGCTCCCACCTAACCATTAGACTAAAATTTAAATTGAGCAATATTTTACATATATTATATAAAAATAAATATGTTACTTAATAAATATTTCAGTGCGTTCAAAGGTTTATTCTATAGCTCAGTATAACTTTGTAAGTATATCAGAAACCAAAATAAAAAATATATATATATATATATTTTTAAATAAAATATAAATAATGTTGGTTTTAAAAATTACTTATATACCATATAAATAAACAATTAAAAATAAATTTAAACAATATAAATTTAAAATATGAAGAGTTTATTAACACTCAAAAAGGGATATGGTAAATAAATAAAAGTATAAATGGTAAATAAATAAAACTTATTTTTGTACTTACTCTACATGTATAGTAAATAAATAAAAATATAAATAAACTAGAGGTATGGTAAATAAATAAAACCTCCTTTTATATTTACTCCATAAACCTTTTTATATTTACAAAAACTCAAAAAGAAATTTTATTTAGGTGAAGCCTATGGGCCAAATACCATGGAACAAATTATTATCTATACCATGAGCCAAATACCATGGGCCAAATACCATATTTATAAAAGAGGTATAAAAAAGTAAAGTAAATATTTAAAAATATATCAAATAGGAGTAGGAATCAACATCTAATTATATTTCAAGCCTATGGACCAAATATCATGAACCAAATTAATAATAATACCATGCCAAAAAAATACATTATTAACACTAACATTAATATCAAAATTTATTAAATTTAATAACTTTATATTAATACAAAATTTTGTTATATATATAAACTCTAGATATATATGGGAGGGAAGAAGAAAGACATATGATAGAGGTGGATAAATAGAGGGAGTAACAAGGGAGAGATGGAGATCAAATGAAGGAGACGGCACAAGAGGAATGAAGAGAGAGAGAGAGAGAGAAAGAGAGAGAGAGGAGTTGGAGAGGGAGAGAAGGGTGAGAGAGGGAGAGGGAGACATAAATATGGAGGTGGGAGAGAGAGAGAAGGAAAGAGGGAGGGAGAAGGAGAAAGGTTTGGAGGGTAGAGAGAGAGAGAAAGAGAGAGAGGTAGGAGATAAGAGAGAGAGAGGAAGAATGAGAGGAGGAGAGAGGGAGGGATAGAAAGAGAGAGTTGGAGGGGGAGAGAATAAGAAATACATAGAGAGTGAGAAGTGTAGAAAGAGGGAGTGACAAGGGAGAGATGGAGAGAGAGTGTCTATGTTTAGGGGTGAGATAAAGAGACATAGGAGGAGTGATGGAGACAAGGGGGAGAAAATGAGAGAGAAGGAAGGAAGGGAGGGATATAGTAACATAGTTAGAGAGATAGACAAAGTGATGGGGGAAGAGAGAGGATTTGAGGGCAGAGATATATATAGAGAGAGAGAGGGGGGGAGGGGGTGAGATAGAGGGAGATAGGAGATAAAAGGAGAGAGAGTACTTGAGAGAGAGGAAGAGAGTGATGGGGGAATATAGAGAATTGTAGGGGAAAGAGAGAGAGAGAGATAGTGAGTGGTGGGGGAAGAGAGAGGGATGTAGGAGAGAAAGGGAGAGAGAGTAAGGAAAAGAGAGGGGACTTGAGAGAGAGGAGGAGAGAGGGAGGGATAGAGATTTGAATTTGGATGGGGAGAGAGGGAATGATATAGAGATGGAGTTGAATGGGGAGAGATGGAGGGATAAAGATATGGAGTTGGAGGGGGAGAGAGGGATGGATAGAAAGATATAGCTATATGGGGAGAGATGGAAGGAAGAAGAAAGACATAGAGAGTGACAAGTGGAGAGAGAGAGAGGGAGTGACAAGGGAGAGATGGAGAGTGAGTGTGTATGTTTGGGGGTGAGATAAAGAGACAAAATGGAAGAGATGGAGAGAATGGGGGAGAGAAGGAGAGAGAGAGGCATATAGTGACAAAGTTAGAAGGTGAAGAGAGAGAGAGAGAGAGAGAGAGAGAGGTGGGAGATAAAAGAAGAGAGATAGTGGAGAAAGGTAGGGAAAGAGGGATGGAGATGGATGGGGAGAGAGAGGGAGGTAAAAAGAAATACATAAAGAGTGAAAGTTGGAGAGAGAGAGAGAAGTAGTGATAAGGAATATGGAGGGAGAGTGAGAGAGGATAGCAAGAGGGAAGAGAGAGATAAGCAGGGGAGAGGGATGGAAGGGGAAGAGAGAGATAGGGAGGGAGAGGAGGAGGGAGTGATAGATAGATAGATTGGAGAAAGAGAGTGTATGTTTTGGGGTTGATATAGAGAGACAAATGGAGATAGAGATATTTATGGAAGGTGAAGAGCAAGAAGAGATAGATGGATACAGGGAGGGAGGTACAAAGAGATTGATAAATATGGAGTGAGAGAGTGTATGTGTTTGTGGGGGTGAGATAAAGAGATAAAGAAGGAGATATAGAGGGGCATATAGATATATATGGAGGGGGGAGAGAGGGAAGAAGATTTCTTACAATAGATGCATTGATTTTAGTGTAGGTGGTGATTTCTAATTCTATTTGATTGCTTGCACTAGATGCATTGATTTTAGTGTAGATTTTGATTTCTAATGATATTTGATTACCCGCACTAGATGCATTGATTTCAATGTAGATGATTTATAATTTCATTTGATTTCTTGCACTAAATGCATTTATTTCAGTGTAGATGGTGATTTCTAATCCTATTTGATTTCTTGCACTAGATGAATTAATTTCAATTTAGATTTTGATTTATAATTATATTTGATTGCTTACAATATATCCATTGATTTTAATATAAATGATTTCTAATCCTATTTTATTTCTTGCACTAAATGCATTGATTTCAGCGTAGATGGTGATTTATAATCCTATTGATTGCCTGCACTAGATGCATTCATTTTAGTGTATATGTTTGCTTCTAATCCTATTTTCTTACTTGCACTAGATGCATTGATTTCAATGTAGACTTTGATTTCTAATCCTATTTATTACTTTCATTAGATGCATTAATTTATTTGTAAATGTTGTTTTCTAATATTATTTCATTTCTTGCATTATATGCATTGATTTTAGTGTATATGTTGATTTCTGATTTAATGTAATTGGATGTGTGATGGTAAGTTAATTTTAAAGTCATTGGATTAATAGTGTGAATTGATTTCAGTGTAAGAAAAAAAGATTATTGACTAATTAAACCTAATCATATTGGAGAGCAAGAGAGACAAGGTATGATGTTTACTAGAAAAACTCGAGCTAAATATTTAAATGGTTGATGATTTATGATTTCTACTTTATTTTTCATATAGTTGATATGAAAATATGACAAAACTAACAAGGGTGACAGTAATAATAGTTAAAGAAAATATTTTGAGATTGATCACAATGAACACTATTTGTAATTTACTACAATTTTATTATTCACATTTTATATCATTCAATATTATTACATTGTCAATTTGCATTCAAAAATTTTATTTCAACATTTTTCATCATTAAATTTATTTTACAATATTTATCATCTCAACAAATTCAGGTAACTAACTAAATCTAAAATTAAAATGACTCCATAAATCTCAAACATATTAGCATATTTAAAATGGTTATATTAATAGTAGACATATTTACATATTATTGATAAAATTAATCATATGTATTTAAAATTAAAATAACTAGATAAATCTCAAACATATTTAGCACATTTAAAATGGTTATTAATATTAGACTTATTTACATATTATTGATAAAATTAATCATATTTTCGTCATATTTTTAATATATTTTCCTTGGTCACACATGAATGACATCGGCCTAGATCCATTTTAACTACGGATCTATCAAGCGTTGACAGGGATCAAATCTCTCGAGGTGCAAACCTTTACTCAAGTTTTTCACTCAAAAAAGAGGTTTGCACCTTGAGAGATTGGATCCCTCTCGGCACTTGATAGATCCATAGTTAAGATTGATCTAGGCTGGTATATAATTATTTAATTGACTAGTAATTTATATTTCACAAATATTATATAATTGATTATTGTAATATCCCAAAATAAGGAAAATCAACAATATTGGGAATATCTTATAATATCCCAAAATTGGATATCCAACAATACATGAACACAATAATGAAATAGCAGTGATACATCAACACATGAGATGTAAGAAGATCCAAATAGCCATCACATTAAGATTATAGCAGCAAATGCATACAATGTCTTGAGGAAACAATCACTCAAGCTAGGCAATACAAGCCTCAAGAAACATGTACATGGGAAAATGAAGATCACTGCTATAAATAAAATTCCCAAGGCTATGACAGCGCATTTTTATTAGAGGAACTGCTGCTGGGAAGTGTCAATACACAAATATACAAATATGGGGCCCAAAAAAGATTGGGAGTGAAGATATAGACTCCCAAAATGAATTTCAAGGCAATCCAGAAAGGATTTCCTGAAATATACAAAATGGAAAAAATATCGGAGTTGCAGTCTCAAGGATGAGTAGCAGCTGGAAATCAAGAAATAGATGGAGATGGCTATAGATGATGCACAATCTAAACAACCCTCCTCCAATGGATCTTCCAATTGAAAGGCTGATCCTAACACTGAAGATCTCACCCTCCAAACAATCACTACAACCCTCACTGCAGATGCTCACTGAAAATAACGCAGTCAAGGAGAGAGACCGCACTGTAGATGATGGAAAATGGTTGGCCTGATAACAAATATGGTTAAATCATCCCAAATTATTCCTCATTGATCCTCCAAAGGAAAGAAGGCTTCCTCCTCTAAAAAGAAAGCTCCGGAAGTGGTGTTGAGTAACCTCCACTGCAACACCCTACAACACAACCCAGCTCTAAATAGAAACTGCATTGTAGCTGAATGAGGATGCTTGGCCTGAAGCCTGAGTGTGGAGAAATGAAGAGAAATATCCCTCAAGAGGCCTCTCCTGAAAGGATAAGGAATTCCTAAATAGGAATGCCTTGTGCTAAGCAGCACAACAACTCTGTTAAACAACAAGAGAATGCACAAAGTCTAATCAGACCATGAAATCAATAATCCATAACATGAATCAAAATGGTTGCCTTCCCCTCCTTTCAAACAAATGGAAGCCCACTCACGATGGGTCCCACTCATTAGGGTTTCCTCCACCAAGGAATATTTCTCCATTCATACTACGATGTCTCTTAAAGTGTTCTCCACCTCCTATCCCAACGATGTTGATTTGGTAAAACTTGACCTTGTCCACATGCAAATGACCCTGTCCACACATGAGGGTGTGAAATCCAGCTCCTATGATGATCCATTTTCACACTATGAGGGATTTTATTCTTATTTCTGAAATGTATGGGCCTCCTTACCCATTTATTAAACTCCTAAGTGAAATCAACAAAATCAATATTCCAATTAGCTGCCTGCTAATTTTGGAATATTACAGTTCTCCCCTCCCAAATGTTGCTTGTCCTCAAGAAACTACAAGGATAGAACTGAGAAGCCTCCTCTTCCCTCCCTGTAGCATCCTCATATGATAAAATCCTCCAAGGATCAAGATGTTGTCTCATCAATACATCTCCAAGTTGTCCCTCCCATGTATGCAAGCTAGCTTTTGGTGTGCCTCCCAAATAGCTATCATTATGTAAAACATCCATGGAGGCAACAATGGGCTATCTAAAGGCCTTCTTCTGGCATGAGGTCTGATATATATTGGGATTTACCATCCCCATATGAATCTCCCATCCCCAATCTATCATCCATACAAAATGAGCCACCCTCCAAAATGGTAACTCATGCAAATCATCCTCCAGCTTGAGCTCCTGCAATGTAGGTGGGCTGAAAATCTTATCATGGTAGAAAAAATAGCCTACCCCATGCTATCCTCCTCTCCACTTATGATAAGTGTAGAGTATCTTCTTCTCTTGGGCTGCAAAAGTGTTGCCTCCAAGTGGCAAGAAGGAAACCAGATCTCCAAAGATCTTCCCTCCAACGTTGTCAATCATGCTGGCCCAAACCATCCCATATATGATGAATGGAAAATCACCATCATATGGCATCCAAGTGAGTGGAATACTAAAGGTTTCATGTAGATCTGAAATGTACCAACATTTTTCCAAGTGGTCACAGCAGATTTTTCCTAACTGTTGTTGCACAACATGACATGGCAACTCATAGAAAATTTTCTCCCAATGATTTAGTAGAGTCATAGCCCAAGTGCTCCAAAAAATCTCATGGCCCACCTCATAAAGAGACAAGTGTTTTATTGTGGTGGCCATATCACCTCCCATGATCCCCTTGGAACATGTAATGCAAAAAGTATGGGAAATTTATTCCCCCAAGGACACATGCAACCAATGTGTCATTCCTCCAATCATTCTCCTAAGAAAAGTAAGAATAAAAACAACATAAGGAACCATAATGAGAATCATACTTGTTTCCATATGTAGCAATGGAGAAGGACAATGGTCCCTCAAATGCAACCAATGCAGCTTGACTTGCAACTGCAACATAGAATGACAAAAAGTGTGGTTTCTAAACCACTTGCTTGCTTCCCCTTTCTCCTTACAAGTTTGGAGAAAGTATGTGGTGTATGGTGAAAACTGAGCATGATTTGAAAAATATGGAGCCTCCCCAAGTCCTCCTAGGGTGTGACCATCACCAATACTGCTTATGGCCTCAAGTAGACCATGGAGTGTAGAAGGAAGAATGCTCCTCCTTGAATCAATGTCCTTCACATGTATGGTTGAGGAATGCATATATTCAATATATAAATAATTATGCAACCAAATAATATCCTTACCATATGCTTTTATCATACAAATAGAGTGGCTCATAGATGAATCTCCTCTCATCCTCAAAGAGAAAAGAGGTGGTTGTGCTAACTCTTCCAAAGAGTTATGTATCTCCTCCATCTCTACATGATCCATGCATCTCCTCAAATTTTGATATATCTCCTCCTCAAAGCCTTCCCAAAAATACCCCTCCATGATGGTGTGGTATGCTCTCATAGAATAAGTGTGGCTGAAAATAAAATCCTCATGAGCTGCTAGTAGAAACTTCTCCTTGAGCTTGGAAGCTCCAGATAAGAAGATCCTACCATGATAATAGATGACCCCATCTTTGACTGAATATCCCTCCTCATACAATTGGTCATCCAATATCATGTAAGCAAAACGATCCTTGGAATAATCCACCAACAGTTGGGATTTCCAGAATGGATCTATCCTCCATAGTGATAGCACTGATGATCTATCATGAAGAACATCTGTCATATGGTTATCCTCCTCTTTGACATCTCCCATGCCAAAGATGCAAGTTGGAAGGATGTTATCCTTCCCATGCTGCTTCTTCCACAGCGCAGAGTCTGGAATGAGAGTGGGTAAAGATGATGTTGAGAGAATGCCTCTCTCGTCCTTGAGTCCACCCAAGACTCTCATCACTATATCAAGCACTCCTAAGGTCTCCACTCTTATAGAATCAATGAGTGGTGCCTCAAAATGTGAAGCATCTCTCACCATTTGTTGATCTGGTGGTCTCCTTGGTGAAATGTCTCCATGAAATGAGACATCATCATCAAGAGCAGATTGCATATATGAATGGACAGGCTTGTCCTTGCCCTCACTGCGTAATTTAGTCTCCCTCTTAGGTTTATCAACCTCTTGAAATAGATAGGGGTGTGTGCTCCTCATCACATGATGTTGTTCATCCTACCTATCTCCTCCTTTTAACTCCATAGTTTCACACCCTATAATCAATGGCATATGTGAATCATGAGTTGTGCCTTCATATCCACATGTGAGATCCCGAGGAATTCCTTGCAATGATACAAGAATCCCTCTAGTTGGAGCAAGATATCCTTCTTCCTCTACATGAGGTGCTATATAAACTCTAGACATGACAACATTTTTTCCATCATCCTCATCAATATGCATGGGAAACCTCCCAAGAATTGGATCCTCTTTTGAAAAAGGGATCTGCATGCCCTCTTGTTCAAGAATATGAGATAGAGGCTTTTCCTCTAACAAGGTATGATGTAGGATTTCAGCCTCCTCAATGGCTTTCTGAAGTGGAATTGAGTTCATAGGTTCCCCCAATACATGCAAGGTTTCTATTTGTTTAAGTTTGTTTAGCTCTACCACATGTGTTGCAGAAAGTTGCTTATAAAATATTTCCACCATTGTGTTAGTGAACCTTGCATAAGATTAAGTATTTGAATTTTTCAAAGAAAAGGACTCAAATATCCACCATGCATAGGCCTTACATCCAAAATGCAGTGCTGCAACTTTGATGGCTTCATCTTCAGAAATTTGGTGCTGCTGCAAATAGGTGTCTAGCTCCTCCACCAAACCTCTGGTTGAACATGTAGGTGAACCATCAAAAGTAGATAGAAGGAATATACCCCTATCATGCTTCTTGATTCTCTTCACCTTGATCTTGCAAAACTCTGGAAAAGTAACATGATCTCTAAACTTCTAAGTTTGAGATTCATACTCCTGCAAAAAATCATTAAGAGTTTCCCTCCTAGTCATTCCTTCTTCTTCCATCTCTTTCATGGAAATTATTGGCACGTGACTGCGCTATGCATCATTGTGTGTGGCTGCATTCTCACACTCATGATGTGAAATTATAGATTTTGATTCAGATTCAAACCCTCTTGGAGACTCTATACACATCTCCCTTCTTATTTTCTTGAGATCTCCTTGAATGCTCTGTATAGATTTAGGAAGAAGCTTTGAGAGCCTCTCCTCCTTCTTTCCTCCAAAGAATGGAGTCTTATTTTTGTTCATATTCTATTCTCTTGATAGAATCATGGTTGATATTACACAGGTTGAGCCGCGATTATGCTTTGATACCACTGTAATATCCCAAAATAGGGAAAATCAACAATATTAGGAATATCTTATAATATCCCAAAATTGGAGAGCCAGCAATACATGCACACAATAATGAAATTGCAGTGATACATCAACACATGGGATGTAATAATATCAAAATATCCATCACATTAAGATTATAGCAGCAAATTCATACAGTGTCTTAAGGAAATAATCACTCAAGCTAGGCAATACAAGCCTCAAGAAACATGTACATGGAAAAATGAAGATCAGTACGATACAGAAAATGCCCAAGGCTATGACAATGCATTTTTATTAGAGGAATTGCTTTTGGGAAGTTTCAATACACAAATATACAAATATGGGGCCCAAAAAATGTTGGAAGTGAAGATATAGACTCCCAAACTGAATTTCAAGGCAATCCGGAAAGGATTTCCTGAAATATACAAAATGGAAAAATGTCGGAGTTGCAGTCTCAAGAATGAGTAGAAAATTCAACTCAAGAAATGGATGGAGATCGCTATAGATGATGCACAACCTGAAAAAACCTCCTCCAATGGATCTTCCAAGTGAAAGTTTGATCCTAACATTGAAGATCTCACCTTCCAAACAATCACTGCAACCCTCACTGTAGATGCTCATTGAAAATAACGCAGTCAAGGAGAGGGACTGTGTTGTAGATGATGGAAAATGGTTGGCCTAATACCAAATATGGAGAAATCATCCCATATTCTTCCTCACTAATCCTCCAAAGGAAAGAAGGCTTCCTCCTCTGAAAAATAAGCTCTAGGAGTGGTGTTGAGTAACCTCCACTGCAACACCCTGCAACACAACCCAGCTCTAAACAAAAACTGTGTTGTAGCTGAAGGAGGATGCTTCTCCTAAAGCCTGAATGTGGAGAAATTAAGAGCAAGATCCCTCAAGAGGCCTCTCTTGAAAGGAGAAGGAATTCCTAAATAGGAATGCCTTGTGCTAAGCAACACAAAAAATCTGCTAAACCGCAAGAGAATGCACAAAGTCTAATCAGATAATGAAATCAATAATCCATAACATGAATCACAATGGTTTCCTTTCCCTCATTTTAAACAAATTGAAGCCCTCTCACCATGGGTCCCACCCATTTGGGTTTCCTCCACCAAGGAATATTCCTCCCATTCATACTGCGTTGTCTCTCAATGTGTTCTCCACCTCCTATCCCAACGCTGTTGACTTGGTCAAACTTGACCTTGTCCACATGCAAATGACCATGTCCACACATGAGGGTGTGAAATATAGCTCCTATGATTATCCCTTTTCACACTATGAGGGATTTTATTCTTATTTCTGAAATTTATGGGCCTCCTTACCCATTTATTCAACTCCTAAGTGAAATCAGCAAAAATCAATATTCCAATTAGCTGCCTGCTAATTTTTTAATATTACAGTTATATATTATATAAAGTTTGAGTGGGCCTAATATACAGCTTGAGTGGGCCCTAATGATTAAGATTATGTGTTTTTTTCTATTTCAATCATTAATTTTAATATGTGCAAGTAATATCAATGTATAATTTATTTAACAAAATACTTCAAATTATTTAAATTTGCAAAATATATGTTTAATGATAATAATATTTGAAGTATAAAACAAAATAATTATAAATTCATATTTATTTAAAACATTTTTATGTGAGATAAATTTTGTCAAAGTAAAGAATATTAATTATTTAAGATATATAAAAAAATATTTTTTACTAGAATTTGTTGTGACTTGTATTCAAAATATACTTAGCTAAGAATTTTGCAACTAAAAAGTAAGTAGAAGGAGGCACACAAGATATTCTAACAGCTTTAACTAGCTCTTGCAAGCCTAAGATGACAAAGATCCCATGTTTTGAGATCATTGACAGAGAGACTCAAGCTCTTCGAGACTACATGTAGGAACACATCATCGTTTGCATGTTGGGTATATGAGTAGATCCAGAAAGAATGGTGTCCAAAAGGTGAGTTCAACCTTCAATTAGGATCTAATGGTTTTTTCACAATAATATTTTACGACCTCGAAGATAAAGACCACATATTTAAAGGAGGAACCTATTTCTATAATGTAATAGGCCTATATATGTGCTTCTTACCATAATTGTTTTTCTTGGAAAAAATAATTTTAAATTGGTACCGGTTTGGATTTGTTTGTATTCCCCTCCTACAAATTATTAGTTATCCTCAACCTTAGAGGGTATTTCGAATATCCTAGCAAGGTTCTTCATGATATCTGATGTGATAGAGGCAAAGTGTTACCCTTCATACATTCTCATCTATATATGCATGGACGTCTCTAGTTCTCTACCAGAAGCGATTTACCTCACCTTCTGAGATGAATAATGGGTGCAAACCATATATTATGGATGCATCCCCTTTCATTGTATGAAATACCATGAGCATGGCCATATTTTCCTCGATTTCCCTCTCAATGTGGTGACTCCACATTCCAATCCAAAATGAGATTAGGAAGAACATGGGTTTACCAAAGGAAACCCCAAATCCAAGAACTCGAAAAAGGCACCTTATAATGCATGAAGCTCTAAGGAAAGGACCAAAAATCGAGGATAATTTTGACCAAAAGGAACCTCCCATAACATAAATATAATTGGATGCTCTCAATGGATTGGATAATGGGCCTCTTGTTTCAAACCGTAAAGAGTCCCAACCCATACTTACCCATATTCCACTGCAACTTAACCCAAATGGGGACACTAATATGGAAATCAATGATGAAAGTGGGATATATGTAAGAGATGGAGAGGAGATGGATTTATGTGATCTTCAATCCAAAAAATAGTAGAATATTGGGGAAAAAAGGCATGGACTGAATCGCTATGGAGCACCTAGAGAAGAAATGAGTAACATATATGCAAAATGAGGAAAAAAAATTAGGCACTAAGGACCCTCATGAAGACATTCAATGACTTGGAGTTAAAAGTGTCATGAATGCAGTTCAATCCAAATCTCAGGGGGAGAGTAAAAATAGGGGCCAAAAATGCAGTCATCAATTGATCCATGAACTTGGCATAAAATTGGTTAGCTTAGGAAAGGTAAGGGCTCTCTTTATTCCATCCTCCTGTTTCCCAATGAAATTGTTCTTATGCGATATAAAAGGCCTTCAGAACCCCAATAAGCATAGAATTCTCAAAAATAAAATTACGAAGGAAAAACCAAAAATAAATGTAGCTTGGAATTTTGGGCCACCCTCCACAACCAATGTTGGAAAGGGTATGATAGTGTAGAAAAAACAACAAGATGTTTGACATGAAGTCTCCTCATTCTATGGTACCCAAAAAATCTTACACTCATGCATGCAACCTCTACAAGAAATACCTTAACCACTACATTTCTTGTAATTGGCTCAACATAATGTTTATGTTTGACAAATGTATATGGTCCACACTGCCTTGACAACAACTTAAGCATGTTAAACTCCTAAAAGGATATTTTATCCTCAATGACATAAAACCATTGGATTCTAGCAGGAAATGTCAATATGATTAGTTCTATAGAGGAGAGAAAATGAGGACTTAGATTTCGTGAAAAAAAATCTAAACAATTACTCAATACTATCAACCATCTAAATCTCATTGATGTGTAAAATAATAATGATATATTCACCTAGAATAATATGACTATTGGTAATCATCCAATTTATTCAAGATTGGATCAATTCCTTATTTTAAAATCCATAATATTTCAATAAGTTTGTGTGGAATCAAGAATTATACCATGCTCAACAGTGGATCACTGACCAATTTCTCTAGAGGCAAGCTTTCTTAGAACTCCCAAATATTAGCCTTTTAGATTTCAGTCTTTCTACATAGAGCATCCCACCATCTAAAGAACAATGTAGGAATGGTGGTGCTAACCCTTGAATCTAAGGGGATCCCTAATGTATATGTTTCAGAAAACTCTAAATAACCTTAAAGCTAACCTCAAGAAATGGAACTATGAGTAATTGGAAAATATTTTTAAGGAGAAAAAGGAAATTGAAGACAAGATGAGGGAACTAAAATAGTGAATCATCCTCCTAGGAAAATATCATCAAAAGAATCAATAGGAACAATACTTAGAAAAGTAATGGGAGATGATAATCTGGCATGAGGAGAATCTATGGTTCCAAAAGTCTTGAGTGCAATGGTGTAAGCAAGGAGAACAAAATTTTAAATTTTTTCATAAGTAATGATTCAACATAAACATGTTAACATAATTATATATTTGAAGAATTATCAAGGAGATACTCTATATGCATGAAGACATTTTAAATGAACTTTGGATTTTCTTTGGGAACATCCTCACTAGGCAGGAAAATGATACGATAGACACCATTCTCCATATTACTCACAACATTTCGAGGCTCATCAGGGAGGAGAATAATTCAACACTCATGAAGGAAATCACTGAAGTTAAGGTGGAGGAAGTAGTTCAAGAGATGTCATCAAGTAAAGTCCTGGGCCCATATGGCTTCACCATAGAATTTTTAATGTTGATTGTTCATTAGTAAAGGAGGAGGTATGTGCTTTAGTAGAAGACTCGCACAAGTCTCACTCAATCTTGAAATCCTTTAATGCCACATTTCTCACTTTGATCCCAAAATAATACAAGTGTCGAACCTATATTTCTTCCAACCTATTTCTCTCTACAATGTATTCAATAAAATCATCACAAAAATAATATAAAATTACATAAATCCCCTTCTTCCCACCTTCATCTCCTAGGATAATTCTTGTTACGTTGAAAGAAGACAAATCCTATACAGCATTTTTCTCTTCCATAAGGTGCTCCATATTATAAATATCACTGAAAAATAAGGCATGCTAATGAAACTTGATCCCTCTAATGATTTTTACAACCTAAGATCGGAGTATATGGAAGTAGTCCTCCTGGATTTTGGTTTCCATTTGAATTGTTTCTCCTTACTTTTAGCCATGGTCTAAGGTAATTTTTTCATCATCTTGGTAAATGAAGCTCCTATGGCCCCTTTCTCTTCCTTAAGGGGTATTTTACAAGGTGATCCCCTCTTTCCCTTACTTTTCATCCTAATGGTGGAAGGACTAGGAAAAATAGTCAACATGGCCTGAAAATAGATGAGATTCAAGGCCTCTAGCTTCACGTAGGTAGCAATGCTCTCTCCCACCAACAATTCATGGGCTATTCACTTGAAAAGAACAATGATGGGATCAATCAAGTTGTCACTCTAGAAACATATTTCTTCTCATTGAATAATATACCACCATTACAGGTAACATTAATCTTGAAAAATAATGAAAATGGGAAAACATGTGGAGACAATGTCATTGGCCAAAGGTTAAGCTCTACTTATGGATACTCCTCAAGGGAAAGACACTTACATGGGAGAAAATAATTAAATGTGGATTTGTGAACACCTCTTGATGTTTCTTGTGTCAAAATCATGGGGAAACTTGAATCACATTTTCAATACCTACAAAGTTTCCTCTCACATTTGGGACTAGATGACCATGGAGGTTTGTAGATAATATGTTAGGAAGTGGGATATGATATAAAGTAAAATATAAGAATGGAGACTAGTTATCTCATAGAAATCATCAATTAATATGGCATGGAATATCCTCCTAGGATTTATTTTTTGATCTCTTTGGAAAGATAGGAATTCAAGAATCTTCAAATCACTTCACCATTAGCCTACTTTGCTCATTTTGAAATCATCTCCTACATAAAGGAAAAAATTGTCTCCTTCAAATCAGTTAATGTTTATGATCCTATATGTTGTAGAGATGGATGTATTTTTCATCATTTAGGCTTGAACCCCTCCTAAGGATTCTCAACTTGTCACTGTATTGGCTCCACCCTCTATGCTCAAGATAGATGGATCCCTTTGAGTGTGGGTTTCATTAAGATCATCTTTGATGGAGCTTCCAAAGGTAATCGCGACCCTGCTAGCTATAGCGGTATCTTCAATGACTACATAGGAGAAGTTATATTTAATTACATGGGGAACATAGGATGGAATACCAATAATTCAGTGAAATTGCAGGGCTTAGAAAAATGGTTGGATTTAGCAATTGAACAATCCATTCTCATTTTAGTAATCCAGGAAAAATCATATTTAATCTTGGGAATCATTAATATTATTCAATGTTTAAATTATATTTACAAAATTAATCTAAATTAGTGTTTATCTAAACTTTTCTATCACATCAAATATCATATTATCTCTCTTATAGCAATCAATATAAATGTGGTTCAACAAATGATTAACTCCATAGCCAAACAACTAGCTAATGGGGGAGTAAAGATCAAGGCCTATATTTAGTTCCATAAATGAGATGACACAATTCTAGAGATGATCTAGTTGGATATTGGTGGCTACCAACCTATTCCACCTAGACCTCCAGTCGGTCTCATCATTTTCCTTGTTTATAGTAGCATTTACTATTTTTAGCAGTTATTCGAGTCCTAAACATCCGAAGCAGTTTTGATCCACTAAAATGCGGTCTTTTGAGGTCCACAATAGGCATATATCCATAAACATGGGCATTCCATAAATCCTATAGTACTCGGAGATATTTTTTTGATGATATATCGTATGTTCAAAACAAAGATAATACGAACAAGTGATGACCCTAGGAAATTGGGTGCCCAACTAACCCCAACGGGGCCCACAAACTATTAGTGTTCCATCTCCTAGGGTTAGGGTTTTAGTTGTTTATGGCTTTCCCATTTTGTTTAATAATAAAAAGGCCCTTGAGCCTCTGTGTAACATAGTCAAAGGCATGTAGCGACCACATCTCTTCTTAGAGATAAGCTATCATCTCCCGAGCTAGTTTATTTCGAGCATGCCTATAAACTTAATTCAGTTATTTAATATTAATGAAATGAATTATATTTTCTACTACATCTTTGAGTTTATGTTTATTTTTTTATTCTATGGCATTATTTCATAGATATGGATCAGTGGTATCATATCAGTCCACTCTTTCTCGATCTTTCTTTGCATGTCCCCAACAGGGTATAAGGAGTTAGGGCTCGTTCTAGTTGAACCTTTGCAAGGTCAGCCTCAAAAACCCCAATGGAATCCCATGGAGGGGGAAAATAAAGATGAGGGAGCAAGAGATCCTATCAAAATATTTCTTGAGGAGGCCCTCAAGAAACAAAGGAACATGATGATGGATAATGTTTCCCACCAGCGACGCATCTTCATGCGGCATCTACTCTCGAGGTGCCACTCCTTTTAAGGTACAAGTTAACTTAGGCATTCCCATATTTGAGGGATAAATAGATGTAGATGTGGTAGATAGATGGTTGAATCTATTAGAAGGATATTTTTTGTTCATGACTTTTCCAATATGGAAAAGATTACTTTTCCACTACTCAAAGCCACCCACCATGTCAAGGACTAGTGGGAAACCGACTGTGAGCAAAAGGATGAGGGGGAATCCTCCCTGTTCTCGGTCACACCCACTTGGAATTATTTCTAAGATTCCATCAAGGAACAATACTAACACATGGGGATATTTTGAGGAAAAGTACATACAATGGACTACATTACAACAACAAGGGATGAATATGTGCATGAGCTAACAATTTTTTTCCATACCCAGTGAAAAAATTTGGGTATCAAATATTCAGAGAAACATTTGGTTCTTAACTACCGCAATTGTATGCATAGCTACATCAAGGAGGAAATGGATTTTCTCAACATCTCCTCACTCGGTGCAGCATACCAGTATGTTGCCAAGATTGATCAGAAATTCAAACAAAAGAAGAAAGACTTTATATCTATGGATCAAAATCAAGGTAATGGCACCCCAAAACTATAGAGAAAAGGACAAGGACAAGGATGGGCGGCTCAGGACAATGTAATATCCCAAAATAGGGAATTTTTACAACAATAAGAATATCTTAAGATATTCTTAAGTTGGAGCTTCAACAATACATGAGCAAAGATAAATTATTGCAGAAAATTATTTCATAAAATGTGTCTTTAAACACCCTTCTATGATATTATGAACATATCAGCAAAAGTATGCCTTTATACACTGTCTCCTAGTGGGGAAAAGCAGCAAATTAGACCCCCAAAACGTTATTCCCAGGTAAATGCGTAATAACCAGAAGAAATAATGGTTTGATCCCTTATAATATAGACTAAGGACCTTACATACAGAATGGGATTAGAAAGAAATCCCTTTTAATATGTTAAATAGGTTTCCCGGCCTTACAATGTCTTAGAAACACCCAAATCCCATGACCTTTGATTATGCAAAAAATACTGAAGCATGTATAGCATTAATCCATGAGGGTTTCTACAAAATTACAATAGAAAAAAATAGATCTGGATATTAATGGCACAATATGCTAAGAAAACAAAGATCTAGCATCCTTATTGCATTATAGAGATAACCCGACAAGAGTTTCTTGAGACACATGTACAAGAAGAGTGGATCAGATTTATTCAGCTAAAAAATAATGTAGTCTCACTGCAACATGATATTAATGTGGCTAAATAATACAAAGAGGGATAAATATCACTTCCTCTAGATTTCTGGGAGAAGGGTTGGCCCTTTCCCTAGGAAACTAGCTTCAAAACAAGGGTAACAACCCTGTTGCAACATCTCTCTGGAAAATGACAGTTCCTACAAGGGACTATGCTATAGGAGTGCATAGGTGCTTTGGCCTATTGCCAAGATGTGAAATGCACTCAGAAATCTCCTTTGCTAACCTCTTAAAAGAAGGAGGGCACCTTCTACTGAGTAACAGACCCGAGAGTGGAATGATCAATCTCCCACTGCAACACCCTGCAGCAAAGCATTACACTGCCGCAGAAATAATGCTCTCACTGAATATTTCTGCTTGGCCTCAAGCCTAGATGTGGAAACATTCAGTACAATACTCTCCCAAGAGGCCTCTTAAGGGAAGAGGTGGGATTCCCGCTCGGGAACACCCGGTGCTAAGTTGCACTACAACCCTGCTAAATAGCAAGAGGAAGCCAATAGTCTAAACAAACCAAAGAATAAGATATGACAACATGAATAAAAAAAAATTCCACCATCTCCATATATAGCAAGTGAACCTCTCCTCATTGGGTCCCATCCACATTTTCCTCCAAGCTCATGCAAGTTGTCCTCCACCAAATCCGCGTTGTTCATCAAGGAGATGCAATGAATCTAGACAACATATGTTGACTTGATCAAAGATGACTAAATCAACATGATATATCCCTTGTTCACACCTAAATGTTCTCCTTCCAGCTGCTTATTCTTCCTCTCTTCACATGAGGAATGTTATTATTCTGTCAATGGGCCTCCCTACCCATTTATTTGTCTATCTAAAGATAAAATAAACTATAATATTACATTTAGATGAAGTCTAAATTTTAGGAATATTACAGTCCTCCCCTTCCAAAATGTTTCTTGTCCTCAAGCAAATGAAAATATAGAGCAAAATTTCTCCCTCCCTCTTCTTGTGTCCTCCTCATCAATAGATCCCCACCATAGCTCAGCAACAAATCTGTCCTTCATTGATTCCTCCCAAGTGTGTAAAACATGATAAAGTGGAAGCTGCAAGTGGAAATATCCTTGTTGTCCAATGGCCTCCTCGAGGTATGAGTGATGACCCACATGGGTAATCTTATTCCCAATGAGTGATTCCATCACCCATGCTATTATCCAAATGAAATGAGCCATTCTAGGTAGCTCATCAAAACAATCATCAACCCCCTGTTTGTGCAATGTAGTGGGGCTGCATGGAGAGATTAGTTTCCCTTCCTTCACATGTTTTTCTCTCCATTTATGTTAAGTGTGGGGTTGTTTATGCTTTTGGGCTGAAACAATATGGCCTCCAAGAATGGCCCAATATACCCCACAAGATAATTCAACCATGAAGTTCCTCCTCCAAGAATGCAAGTTCTGCCAATGGTTCCTCCTACATGAAGGAAAGAGGTGTGTTGTGGCCATCATGGTGTGCCCATGGTTTCTCCTGAAACATACAACATGTAAGATAGGGAGAATCATACTCCCAATGGGCATCTTCATTTCAAATCCCACTCTCTAAACAAATATTCCCATGAGTACAAACATATTAGCAATATATGGAAGAAAAATACAATGAAATCAAGTTTCCAAATGACAATCGGAGAGTGAATCAAAGTTCCACACAAGGAACCAGCGCAGTGCATCCATTGCCTGCCTCAAAACAAAAAATAACAAGTGCTTCACTAGCCACTTGTTTGCTACCACAGTCATCTCATAAGATGGAAACATGAAGATACAATGTGGTGTCAATGGGGTACACCAAGGATCATGTGGCTGCCCCCACAAACCACCAATAAAGTAGCCAAAATCAATGCTATAAGTAGCTACAAGTAAATCATCATAAAATATGAAAGAAGGGATGATCCTTCTTGACACATCATGCTGCTCAAACAATGAAAATAAGTACAATAAAAAATGTGAAATTATACCTCCTCCATCATGTACTTTAGATCTTGAGCTGAAATGGCTCAACTGGAATCTCTCCCTCACCTCCAATGAGTAGGGAAGTGGATGTGACCTCCTCTCTGTCATCATCCGAGCTATGCATCTCTCCATATGCTGAAATATGTCATGTTGGATGCCCTCCCAAGTGAACTCCTCTGCCAAAGAAATATTTGCATCAAAATGCATGGAAATAAGTCCTCATGTGCTGCATGTAGTAGCCTCTCCTTGAGCATAGAAGCTCTAGTCAAGAAGACTCTGCCATAATAATAAATGACCATATCATCCACGATATATCTATCAACTCCCTCAGGTTCATCAAGAACCATGCAAGCACCAATATCCTTGGAGTACTCTACCAAGAGTTGAGATCTTCATTATGGATCAATCTTTCCAAGCGAAAGCACTAGTGATCTGGCATGTGAAGCTCTCCTCATGTTTTTGCCTGCTACTTTGACATCTCCCATGCCAAAGTCTCTCTCCAAACTCTTCACCTCTCCAAAATCCAAGAGTGGTGAACCAAATGGAAATATTTCTCTTACCAACTCCTGATCTGGTGGCCTCCCCGGTAGAATGCCTCCACATAGTGAGACATCAATGGCAAGAGAAGACTGTTTATATGGTTGGGCAACCTTGCCTTTGCCCTCACAGCACAAATCAGTATTCCTCTTCCTCGCACCAAATCTCTAAAATAGATAGGGGTGTGTGCTCGTCATCAAATGATGATGTCCTTCCTCCCTACCTTCTCCTTTCATCAACATCATCTCACAATCATGCCGCTCATTGATTTTACTTTGCCTCCCATATGTGAGATCCTAGGGAACTTCTTGCAAGGATACAAGAATCCCTCCTGTTGGAGCATGTGCTCTCCCTTCCTTTTCATGAGGTACTAGATGTGCTCTAGATGTGACAACGGTGTTTCCCTCATCTTCATCAATGTGCATGGGAAATCCTCCAATAATTGGATCCTCTTGTGAAAAATAGATCCCCATGTCCTCTTTTTTAGGCATATGAGATAGAGGTTCCTGCAGCAAATCACTAAGAGTTTTCCTCTTAGGCATTCTCCCTCCTTTCATCCATATCAAGATAGATCTGGGAATTTGACTGTGTTGTGCATCATGGAGTGTAGCTGCATGCTCACACTCACCATGTGTAAATCTAGATCTAGTTCTAGATCCAAACTCTTTTGGACATCTCATCTCCATCCTTATTCTTTTCAGATCTCCTGAAAAGTTCTATATAGATCTTGGAAGTAGCTTTGTAAGCCTATCTTCCTTCTTTCCTCCACATAATGGAGTCATTTATTTTCTATAAATATCCCCTTCTGTTGATGGCATAATGGCTGAAATCCATAGGTTGTGCCACGAAAGAAGCTTTGATACCACTGTAATATCCCAAAATAGGGAATTTCTACAACAATAAGAATATCTTAAGATATTCTTAAGTTGGAGCTTCAAAAATACATGAGCACAAATAAATTACCACAGAAAATTATTTCATAAAATTTTTCTTTAAAAAACCTTCTATCATATTATGAACATATCAGCAAAATTATGCCTTTATACACTGTCTCCTAGTGGGGAAAAGAAACAAATTAGACCCCCAAAACATTATTCCCAGGTAATTGCATTATAACCTAGGGAAATAATGGTTTTCTCCCTTAGCATATAGACTAAGGACCTTACATATAAAAGGGGATCAGAAAAAAATCCTTTTGTTATGTTAAACAAGTCTCCCGGCCTTACAATGTCTTAGAAACACCCAAATCCCATGACCTTTGCTTATGCAGAAAATACAGAAGCATGTACAGCGTTAATCCATGAGTTTTTATGACAAATTACAATATAAAAACATAGATCTGGAGATTAATGGCACAATATGCTAAGAAAACAGAGATTTGGCCTCCCTATTGTATTATAGAGATAACCCGACAAGGGTTTCTTGAGACACATGTACAAGAAGAGCAGATCAGATTTATTCAGCTCAGAAATAACGCAGTATCACTACAACATGATATGAATGTGGCTGAATAATACAAAGAGGGATAAATATCCCTTCCTCTAGCTTTCCGGGAGAAGGGTTGGTCCTTTCCCTAGGAAACTAACTTCAAAACAAGGGTTAAAACCCTGCTGCAACAGCTCTCTGGAAAATTACATAGTTCTTGCAAGGGACTACACTGTAGGAGTGCATAGGTGCTTTGGATTGCTGCCAAGATGTGAAATGAGCTCAAAAATCTCATTTTCTGACCTCTCAAGAGAAGGAGGGCACTTTCTACTGAGAAAAAGACCCGCGAGTGGAATGATCAATCTCCCACTGCAACACCCTACAACACAGCATTACACTGCTACAGAAATAACACTGTGACTAAACACTTTTGCTTGGCCTCAAGCCTAGATGTGGAACAATTCAGTGCAATACTCTCCCTAGAGGCCTCTCAAGGGATGAGGTGGGACCCCTGCTTAGGAACACCCGGTGCTAAGTAGCACTGCAACCCTGCTAAATAGCAAGAGGAAGCCAACAGTCTAAACAGACAAAAAAATAAGATATCACAACATGAATAACAAAGGCTTCCACCCTCTCCATATGTAGCGAGTGAACCTCTCCTCATTGGGTCCCATCCACATTTTCCTCCAAGCTCATGCAAGTTGTCCTCCACCAAATCTGTGATGTTCATCAAGGAGATGCAATAAATCTAGATAGCATATGTTGACTTGGTCAAAGATGACTAAATCAAAATTATATCTCCATTGTTCACACCTAAATTTGCTCCTTACAGCTGCTTATTCTTCCTCTCTTCACATGAGGAATGTTATTCTTCTGTCAATGGGCCTCCCTACCCATTTATTTATCTATCTAAAGATAAAATCAACTACAATATTCCATTTAGATGAAGTCTAAATTTTAGGAATATTACAGACAACCCATCGAATATGCAAGTGAAAAAAACACTACAAAGCCAAATAAGGACACGATAAAGTGGTGTGAGTTCCATAAGATCTCCACTCACAACACAAGTGAGCGTCAAGCCAAGCAGTCACTGGTGGTCGAGATGAAGGCTTCTGAATTAGATGAATGTTTCGACTCTGATTCAGAACTCGACAATGGGAATGAAAAAGGGAAGCATATTATCGATTTGCATCCTAGTTCCATCATTGTCACCACAAAGATCCAAAATGAAGTGCCCAAAGTTCCAGATGAGGGTGAGCACCTCTTCCACTCCCAAATGTGGGTGAAGGGTTCCGAACTGTAGTTCATTGTCAACAACATGCTCCAAAAGAAACTCATTTAAGCAGAGGTCATGATGCGTACGTGCCTGCCAATCACAAGGCACCCATAAAAATACACCATCAGGTGGCTTCACCAAGGATGGGATCTCTGCGAAAACTAGCAGTGACGTCTTCCGTATAGCATCAAGCCCTTCATGGATGAGGTTAGTATGTGATGTTGCTCCTATTGAAGTTTGTGATGTATTATTAGGCCAACCATACTTTTGGAAGAAACATGTTGTGTATGAGTCTCGACCTTGCGTTGTTATTATTACTTTGGGTAATAAGTTTTAAAAGATACTAGAGGTAGCACCGCCTACTGCCATCTCTTTAATTACTACAAAGCAATGCAGTAAGCTCATTTCCCAAACTGGGAATTTTTTTTTCTTTATTATCCACCCTTAGGGAAAGAAGAATATTATGGCCATGACCTCCAGACAAAGCTCCTCTACACGGAAAAAAAAATTGAAAAGTTTGTGGAGGAGTATGGGGACATCTTTGCCTCACCTGCAGGGGTTCCTCTGCACTTCCAGGTCAAGCACTTCATTGATCTGACCCCAGGCGCACGGATACCCAATGGACCAATCCATTGATGCTATGTTATGGAGAATGAAGAAATCAAGAGGAAGATTCAGGATTTGTTGCAAAAAGGTCACATCCCTCTAAGTTCATCATCCTTTGGGAGTCATATCGTGTTGGTGGAGAAGAAGGATGGGACTTGGAGACTCTGTATTGACTATTGGGAGCTGAACAAGATCATTTTTTGGAATAGGTATCTAATTACATGGATTGATGACCTTATAAACCAACTCTAGGGGGCCAAATATTTCAGCAATATTGACATGAAGTCCAGGTATCACTAGGTACCAATCAAACCCTTCGTTGTGTGAAAGTCTGCCTTCAAATCCAAGGAGGGTATTTTTTGAATGTTTGGTTATGCCTTTTGAGTTGATGAATTCTCACGCAACCTTCATGAGGCCGATGGATGACATATTGAAACCATTCACTAACTCATTCATGGTGGTGTATTTGGATGACATCCTGATCTTCAGCCAAAGTTTGGAAGAGCACCTCCACCACATTCGGCAGGTCCTCCAAACACTATAGCAACACAAGTTGTGTGCCAATTTGGGGAAATGCACTTTTGGCATGATTGAGATTCAATATCTATGATACATTATTTATGAGAAGGTGGTCCATGTGGACCCAACCAAGATCCAGGTCATTCAGGATTGGCCAACCCCAACCACTCTAACAGATCTCTGTAACTTTCTGGGTCTGTCCAATTTCTTCTTCAAGTTTGTGTTAGGGTTCTCTCATATCACTTGGCATTCGAGTCAAATCAGTAAGGGAGGAGCGAAATAAAAAATATTTTGGTCTAAATCTTAGCAGAAGGCATTCACATTATTGAAGCATCACCTCTTCTCTGCATGAGTGCTCACATTCCCAAACTTGCATCAACCATTTGAGATCGAGAAAGCTGCCTATGAATATGCTATTGGGGTATTACTTACTCAGCAGGGGAATCAAGTGGCATATCACAGTGAGACACTTTCAGACGCAATCTGAAAGTATCCCACCTATGACAAAGAGATGTATTCCATTGTGCAGGCCTGTCAATAATGGAAGCATCACATTTTGGGGAAGGAAATGGTCATCCACACAGATCATCAACCCCTATAGTTCATAGAAACACAAGGGAAGTTTCATAATGATATCCATCATAAATGCTCCACATACTGGAAAAAATTCCATTTGAAAATCAAGTACAATAAGGGAAGCACTAATAATGTTGCAGAATGCCTCAACCGACACCCAATTGTGGTGTTAACCACTGTGCTTGACCCTTGTGGGAATGAGACTTTAGGTTAACCGCATCTCTACAAAAGTGATCCAAAATTTTGCAACAGATACCAGACACTCCTAGAAGGTTACAGAGTTCTATATTTTTCACCCCCAGGATGCACTTTTATGCCACCTAAGACACATATGTGTTCCTTCAAGTGAGCGTTCCAAGATGGTTTGGGAAGCGCACTACAGTTGGGTCGATATACATTTCAGGGTTGAGATAACAGTCTCAGTATTGCAGAAATATTTCTATTGGCCAAACCTTCAACATGATGTCAGGAAGTACATCAGATACTGCACTTCCTACACCTTTTCTAAACTAACTATCAATATGCAAGGCCTATATACTCCACTTCCTTCCCCTAGTTGACCATGGAAATCCATCTCCATGAAATACATTTTGGGCCTTCCTTCTACCAATAATGGAAATGACTATGTTTTTGTGGTCATCGACAGATTCTCTAACACGACCATTATGTTGGCCTATAAGAATAATATCACAATAGAGGTCACTGCTAAAAAATTATTTGAGCGAGTGTGGGTACACTTTTGGATCCCACAGTCCATTATCTCATATTGGCACAACATGTTCCTTATTACATTTTTGTCAAGTCTGTGATCAATGCTGGACACTTAGCTCACCAAGTCCACATCCTTCCACCCCAAAACTAATGGCTAAACAGAGGTCATCAACAGGGTGATCATACACATTCTGCGCATGTACAACTTGAAGCATCCACACACATGGGATGAAATCATCCCGTATTTCCAACACAACTATAACGAGGCTCTCCACATATCAACTTGCCACATCCCCTTTTAGGTGGGCTTGGGATTCCAGCCACTATGTCCCATTGATGTGGCCATACCACTTGGAGCTACTCAGGTAGAGTTAACTCATGTCCAGTCTGAAGCCAACAAGGTGAACAACTTCATTGAGCACATTCAACACATCCTCCAATAGGTCCATGAAATATTGGAAAAAGCCAATGATAAGTACAAGCAACCACATGATCATTATCGAGTGCCACACAAGTTCTAGGCAGGTGAAAAAGTTTGGCTACATTTGCAGAAGGAGCACCTCATTGGGCCCCGCCACAAGCTTCACTTGCTCTAATATGGGCCATATACCATCACCAAGGATGTAAGGGACAATTCCTTCAAGCTCAGTATTCCATCATTCCTTGGTATGCATCCAATGTTCAATGTGGGCCGCCTTCGACCCTACTTTCCATCATTGCAAGACACATCTGACATTGCAGAACAACCCACACCAACAGATTTAAACCCAGACTGCATGGAAAAATCCACAACTTATTACATCATGGACACACATATCAAAAACACTCGCCCACAAAGGATCTAGCTATATCGACTTTTAAAAGCATGCCAACTCCTTCACCAGGGAAGATGGTTCACAAGGGACCAGATTCTAAAAAACTTTCCTCACCTCACGGAGGCTCTGCACCTAATAGGGACCATTTCTTCCCAAGGGGGGATGAATGGTCTAGTGGATACTAGTGAAAACCCACCTATTCCACCTAGACCTCTAGCCGGTTTCATCTCTTTCCTTTTTTATAGCAACATTGACTATTTTTAGCAGTTTTTAGGATCCTAAACTTTTAGAGTAGTTTTGGCCCCATAAATAGTGTTTTTTTTAGGTCCGTAGTAATATCATTTCCATAGGAAAATTATTTCAACAAATCATGTAGTATTCAGAGAAATATTTCCGAAAATATATCATATGCACCAAACAAAGATAATATGACCAAGTTACAATCCCGGGAAGTTGGCTGTCTAACTAACCCCAACGGGTCCCACAAACTCTTGGCGTTCCATCTCCTGGGTTAGGGTTTTGGTTTTTTATGGTTTTACCATGTTGTTAAATAATAAAAATTCCATTGAGCCTCATTGTAACATAGTTCAAAGAAATGTAGCCGCCTCATCTCTTCTTAGAGATAATCTACCATCACTCGAGCTAGTTTATTTCTAGTCTGTCTGTAAGCTTATTTTAGTTATTTATTATTAATTAAATGAAATATATTTATGCTATATCTCTGGATTTATTTTTATTTCTATATTCTATTGCATTCTTACATAAATCCGGATCAAGGGCCATTTTGAAAGGATTGTCATGAAATTATGACGAGGCGGCCTACATTACACTTTGATTCTCCCATCATTGTTCCATTCGAATGAATAGTATAGATAACCCCTATTCTTATTTATTTTTGTTTATAATATATATCAAGGTTAATATGGTATGCCTATAATTCAATCCACTAATCATTAGATTGTAGCTATATCTCTTTTTGGATGCCTTAATTTTAGATTTTCGAAGAAAACTCTCGTCTACTACTGGTCTGGTTTCTTGACTTGTAGGCCGATAACATCATTTTTTAACTCCCTTTTTATGTAGAAATGTATACAAATCTTACTTATTTACGAAAATGATATAGTAGTTGAATTGGTGGAAGAGCACGTCCTCAACCACATGGTTGATTATTTAAAATAATGATCTAAATAAATGAATATGCTAGTGTAAATTTGTAAGCTAATCTAAATTTTTGAGTCAAAGAGTATGTTTCTTCTTTATTTCATGTCGATAGATGATTTATTATTGCATTCATCATATAAAGGTTTACCATAAAAAATAGTGATCAAATCCATGGGGATGAATTGATATAGGTGATAGAAATTTACGTGGATATAGAATTAAGAATGCATTGATTTGAAGCTAATGATATATAAATCAACATGAATGTTATGGATCTGAAAAATATATTACAACAAGATAACAATCCCATAAGTATTAAATCAGAGATTTCAATGTAGGCTAAATTATTTTCCATTTCTATTTCTCATGTTCAAGTAATCATAGATTAAATTTTTATTTTTATTTTTATTTTAGTGATTTCAATGTTTAATCCTTATGTTATTACAATTCATCATTTCAAATGTGAAAATTTTGTAGCAAATTGAAGTATGTTAATATATGTTCAACTACTACTTTAGTTTTACCATTATTAAATTAACTGATTGTAGTAATTTTAGTGTATATCGATGGGTTGCATTTATTTCAATATATATTAATGGATTGCATTGATCTATTTTGTATAAGTGTACAATTGAATATGGAAGAAAGAAAAATATTAAAGAAAAAAAATCATGACAAGAAATACATTTGGCGCAAGTGTTAGTTTACCAACTAGAGGAATATGGAAAACAAAATGCTGAGCAACAAAAAACATACTGACAAGGAAAGTCACAAAAAATGGCAGCTAAAAAATACAAAATATAGAGAGAAAATATATTTAATGATATAGAGTGTGTCAAGAACGAAAGGCATAACGGATAACAACTAAACCACATCAAGAAAAAAAGAAGAAAATTTTCCTTGAAAAATGGAATATCGAGAAAGAAGGGGATAACAAAGGATAATTAAGGAACATCAAGAAAAAAGGAAATAAAATTGCAAACATGAAGGAAAATAAAATTCTATGAGAAAAAGAGTTATATCTCTCATGAAGAATATGTTGCATTGAAAGAAAATCATATGAAAAAAGAAGAGTACCTCTTGCTGAGAAAATGATGCAAAAAATATTAACATAGATCCACCCAAATAAATTCAAATTGAGCACGATATATGATCTCTATGAGATTTTAATGAAAATGTGGTTGAGGGTTTGTAAATTGCAAGTGTTAAAATTGAGTTTTTGAGATATTTTATGTTAATTTTTAAACACAAATAATCAAAATAAACTTCGAAATATGCAAAAAAAAATAGATAGACACATAATAAAAATAATCAGAACACAAAAAATGATTAAGGAGTTCACCCCTCCTGGGTTATGTCTCCTTGTTCTAGCTTCCAATGGTTTGGCCCTCTTTCATTGTTCTCAAAATGGTGTTTACATACATTTAAAATGCACAAATGGCTTCAAAACCCATTCCATCAACTTTTGAAAACCAAAAAATTCATGTCTAGCCTCTTTCTAATCCGAAATTAGTCAAAAACTAAAGAAGCTATAAGCCTCCCTAGTTTTGCTACTAACCACACCACAATTTCCCCAAAATCCGAATTGGTCCTAGAATTTCGCCCTGTTTTTAGCTAATCGAGCAACAAATTTTTGGAATTCCGGGAAAATTTGTTAGACAATTAATTTTTCGACTAACACCTAAATTTTGAAATTTGAACTATAATCATATGGTGCCAATTAATTTTTTTTAATTAAAAAAATTTGATTCGTTTATTAACCATCAGTGGTTAGCAGTGACAGTGTCACATGGGCCATTACAGTCACTGTTTGGGTGGGTAGCTAGTCCTTCGCACCCCCGATTCTGCCACTATGGTCATATGCAATAAACATGTGGGGGGTCACAGCTAAGCCCTCGCACCTTACCCCATAGTCTGCCAACTTAATATTTAATTATGATTTCATTTACATAGTTTAATAATTCAAATAATGGTGGCTCATTAGTAAAGTCTCAACCTTGTTATATATCTGTTCACGGTTTCAATTCTAGTGTTATGCAGTTTGAAACTTAAACATAATTTTGGTGGCCCGTCTGCTGCCAGGTGGAAACCTTCGGTTGGGCCACATGGAGGCATGTGGTTGGCCATCAACATAACCAATAGAAATTCACCAAACCATAACCAATAAGATTTAGACAAGTGGCGAGGCCATATTGGCGTAAACAAATTACCTTTCAACCAACTAAAAGAGGCCACGTGGTATCTTGCCATTGGCCCAAAATACACAGACAGCTGTCACTTTTTTTTGAAAATTTCATCTGTTTCAGAAAATAAGAAAACCCTGTTTTCGAGAGCATACGGTGCCACTTTTCCGTGAAAAGAGTTGCACTGGATTTAGAACGATGAGATCTATTCGGTCATTCACGTTCCACACCATTCTGACAGCTTTAAATTTTTAGCATAATTTCAAGCACCTAATCACACCTCCCTACTAGAATCTTTTGGACCCAAAAATCTCTTTCATTAATGAACATGTGGATGAGGGTATAACCCCCTCACCCTTCCAGTCTCAAACCACTGGAATTTTCCTGAATTCAACAACTTGAGATTTTCATGAAAATTCATCTTTTTCCCTTGTTCTGGGCACCCCATCCTGCTGTTGTAGATACCATCTTGCTACAATTTCCCATAATTTGTAGAAAAACAAACAGTCCTTGAAGAAAAAAACATGTTCCCTCCTCGGTCGTCAATAAAAGGAAACTTAAAAAATTTGAAATTCTTCACACCTCAAACATTTTCGACATGACAATGTTTAGTGTGTCTTACCTTGTGCTTGGCTCGACTCTTGACCAAATGTGATCGCCATCACCATGTTGCATCCCATTTCAAATAAAACACATTTTGAAACCCAGAAGAGGAAATTTTGAACCCAAATCCCTCTTTTTCAAATTACTTTGGAACTTTCTCTTTGACCTTTGCACTCTCTTTCACTCGCATCTTGTTCACATCACTGCTCAACAATGATGCATGCATCTGCAATTTTACCACATCTTGTTGACCTCTTTTTGGAGACAACATGTTAGACTCCTGAAACATCTTATCACAAACAATAGAAACCTTAATGAAATCAGAATTTTCATTTGTTGCATCACCTTCAAAGGCCTAATTTGCAACATCTTGATGCTTGAACATTAACAAAGCTAAATTCTAACTAGCATTCACAATTCTCTTCATTTTTCAGGCATGCATAAGATACAAACTTTCCTTCTTACTATGTGCTCTAACTATATACTCAATCCCATTATTTAACAAGTGATACTTATTCTCATGGTAATGAAAGATTTCTCTCCTATCATAAATATATGGGATCCCAAAACAATACGAGAAATATCAAGTTGAATAGCATCAAGTTCAACTTCATCAACAAAGCTTGCAGCTTTTGAACATCTATGAATGCACTTCCTCATCACATGAAAATTTGCATACTTACATATCCAACCTAAAGGATAAGGTCTTGGATGAAGAATGGTTTCTAAATTCAAGTTCTTGACTAAGTCTTTTAAAATAAGGTTTTCTTGTGAACCAATATCAAATAGGCTGTCAATCCTGGTATGCTTTAAAATAACTCTAACATGGAAAATTTCAATTCGTGTTTCATCATCTTGAGTACTATTTTGACAAATCGAAAAACTAGTAATTGCAATTTCCTTACCTTTCAAACCCATTGCGATGATCTTTGTTTCATCTCGAGAATCAGAACCTAATTGATGTGTTATTGTAGCAGTTGTCTTCACCTTCTCCTTTTTAAAGCTTGTTGGGCCTCATATTTGGATGAATTTTCCAACAATTATCTTCATCATGTCCATATTTGGAAAAAATGTTTGCATGTGATTTTTTCTTTCACCATATTGATAGAAGAATTCTTATTACCTTTACCCTTGAACTTACCCTTTCCTTTCTCTTCAGACTCAAAGATATCCTCACTTGTCTCCTATGAAACATGTTTCCCTCTTTCTTCTAGAAGTGTGGCCTGTACACATACTTCATCTAAATTTGAAGGATTAAACATGATAATTGTATGTATAAGGTAACTATGAAAACCTCCAATGTACTTTAACAAAGTTTCTTAAGTTTTCATATCTATATCCAAAACTAGTGCTCTTCTCCTAAACTCTTGAGTATAGCTTTGCACACTTTTTCCTTTACCTTGCATAAAGTTTTACTAGTCCATTATATCCTTTTACATGTATGCTAATGGATAAAATTGTCTCTTTAAGGGAGAGACAAAATCATTCCAAGAGGTTAATACCTTACCATGTTTCTTCATGTCCTCATGAGTTTTGCCTTCCCACCAAATAAGAGTTGCACTTTCCAATCTTAGTGAAGCAAGCTAAAACTTGGTGTCATCATCCTTGATTATTTGTATCCTGTAATGCACTATAAGTTGATGTACCCAATTGTCAAATATTTCATCATCTACCTCTCCATCATACATAGGCAAATAAAACTTAATGTCAAGCTTTAAAAATGGTGTTTTAGCATGACCTTTTGGAGAATATGGAGGTGTTTGTGAAGGGCTTGTTGTGGAAGAAGATGATGGTGAAGATGGTGGTGAGGATGGTGGTGAGGAGAATGGTGGTGTCAAAGGTGGTTTTCCACAATTCCCATTACCTTTTGGAGGCTTGTCTCCATCTCCTTCTTCTCCTTTTGAAGACTTGTCTCCCTTTGGAATATTGGAGCTCTCACCTTGCATCCTTGTGCTTCTCTCCTCATAGATAACTTTCACTATTCTTGTCATATGAAGAAAGATTTCCTGAAGGATTTCTCATCCTCTTACATATTTTCAGGTTCTTGTTCATGTGACATACTTTCTAGAGCTTCAACTACAATTTGAGGAAGAATTAGTGGTGGATATTGTGGAAAAATTGCTCTCCTTGTCCTTGACCTAACTTGAGGACTTGCAACCAAAAGCTTTCCTTCTCCTCCCTTGAGCTTCAACCTTGTAAGCATCACCTAAACTTGCAAACAATTGAAACTTCATAGAAGCAAATAAAACAAAAGCTCTAATACCAAACTTGATCTGTATGAGATCTTAATGAAATGTGCTTGAGGGTTTGTAAATTGCAAGTAAAATTGAGTTTTTGAGAGCTTTTATGTTAATTTTAAACACATAAAGCATGAAAATAAACTTTGAAATATGCAGAAAGAGAAAACAAATACACCATAGAAATAACCACAACACAACAAATGATGAAGGAGTTCACCCCTCCAGGGTTACGTCTCCTCGGTCCAGCTTCTAATGGCTTTCCCCTCCTTCATTATGCTCAAAATGATGATTACATACATTTACAGTGCTCGAATGGCTTGAAAAATTGTTCCATCATCTTTTTAATACCAAAAAGTTCCTATCTATCCTCTTTATGATTTGAAATTGGTCAAAAATAGAAGAATTTATGAGCCTCCCTAGTTTTGTTGCTAATTGCACCATAATTTCCCCAAAATCCCGACTGGTCCTACAATTTCTCCCTATTTTCAGCCAATCGAGCAAAAAAATTCTAGAATTCCAAGCGAAATTTTCGGACAACTAATTTTCCTACTAACACCAAAATTCTGAAATTTGAACTATAATCATATGGCGCCAATTATTTTTTTTAATTACAAAAAATCAAGCGGTTTATTAACCATCGATGGTTAGTGGTGGTGGTGTCACATGGGCTATTATGGTCATGGTTTGGGTGGGTGGCTAGTCCTTTGCACTATTTGTTCTATCGTTATGGTCATATGCATTAAACATGTCAGGGGTCAGGGCTAAGCCCTAGCCCATTACCCCATAGTCTGCCAACTTACCCTTTAAATAGGATTTCGTTGGCATATTTTACTAACGAATAACCATGGCTCATTGGTAAGGGCACAACACCATTATATATGCAGTCATAATTTAGATTCTGTTGCAGTGAAATTTTAAACTTAAACATAATTTTGGTGGCCCCCCGTGCTACCACGTTGCGGCCTCAGGTTGGGCCACATGGCAGCACGTGGTTAGCCATCAACCCAACCAATAGAAATTTTCCGAACCATAACCAATAAGATTCAGAGAAGTGGCGAGGTGAGATTGAACAAAAAAAATTACCTTTCAACCAACTTGAAGAGGTCATGTGGTAGCTTACCTCTGGCCCAAAATAGACAGTCAGTTGTCATTTTATTTTTAAAAAATCGCTTGTTTGGGAAAATGAACACAATGCATTTCTAGGAGCATACGGTGTCAGTTTTCCATGAAATGAGTTGTGTCAGATTTAGAACGACTAGGTTTACACGGAAGTTTAGGTTACACACCATTCAGGAAAATTTATATTTTTAGCATAATTTTGAGCACATGATCAATATAATTGTTACATTTCAAGGTATGAATATTTCACATCAATTTTTTTTATGATAATATTGATCTATTGACTTGTGTTCAAATGTGTTTTATGTGACAAGTCATATGTTGGATTTTTTTTTTATTTTTTATTTTTACATATAAATATCAATATATTCTATATGAGGAATATACATATTATATTCAATACATCAAATTTAATCATATCAATTGTTGGAATTGAATTTGGATGGGGATGATCCCAATTATTCCTCCCAACCATGCAAGATAAACCCAATTGAAAGTTTTCATTATTCAACTTATATTACACTCTATGTTCTTAACAAACTAAGGTAACTGTAAAAATTTAAAATAAAATGATCAAATCACTTAGATATTTATCAAACTTTGTATGACCCTGCATAAATAAAACTAGCCTAGATCCATCTTAAACCTAGATCTATCAAGCGTTGAGTCTAAGGATCAAATCCTTCAAAGTGCAAACTTGTTGACAAGTTTTTTCACTCAAAAAAGAGTTTTCACCTTCAGAGATTTGATCTATCAAAATGGTTGATAAATTTAGGTTTAAGATGGATCTAGATTGATTTAAATATATTTTAATATGATATGCATATTATAATTTTATTACCAATATTTTTTTTATAATTTAATTAATAAAAATTAATTATAATATAACAAATTAAATTAAATAAAATTCATTTTTTATTAATACTTTTATTACTTTTATTTTTTATTATTTTTTAATAATTTATTATTTTTCATTTAATTTTACAAAATTCACACACACATATATATATATATATATATAAACTTAACTTTAATAATTTAGACTTTAGATTTGAATTTTCAAGTTAAATTTTATTTTTAAATAATTTATTTGTGTCCTAGATCAATTTATTAGGCTAGTTGAGTTTTATTAATCATTCATGCGCCTCCTAAATCTATGTTAGACTCTTGTTTACTCAACATAAGGACTACATGGTGTGGTCAATTCATTTTCAAGATTTAATGATGGATTTTCATTGCTTAATTTAATTTAATTAATTTTTAATTTAATAAAAAAAATTACAATATTAAATTGCATAAAAAAATACGTTTCATTTTATTTTAAAATCTTTTATAGATGATATTGATACAATGTATTTTTATCTTTAAATGTATCAAGTGTTAAGAGGAATCAAATCATTTAATATTAAACTCTTTTCTTGACTACAAAAATTGAGGAAAAGTTTGCATCTCAAAACATTTGATTCCTTTCAACACTTAGTAAATACTAAATTTAGAAAAATATTTGTTTATTGTTAATAATATTAATTTATATTATACATATAGAAATATTTGAATATTTAATTTTATTAAAACGTTCAACAAATTTAACATCTTAACAATAATTACGACTTCAAAATGAATACCCTAACCTAAAAAATCTCTATTTTTCAAAAAAATTGAAAAAACACCTCCAAAATAAAAAATGTTGATGTTGCATCAACATTTTTTTTCGAGGTAGGATTTCAACATTTTTAGCAATGATAGTGAAAACCATTTTTTTGTGCAAAAAAATATGAAAAACCCTTAAAGACAAAAAATGTTGATGTTGCATCAATGTTTTTTTTTTTATAGAGTTAAAATTTCAATAATGTTTTTAACAATGGCATTAAAAAATAAATTTATTGTGCAATAAACATGAAAAATAACCTGAAATTGAAAATTCTTGATGTACATCGACATTTTTTTTAGTAGAACTCCAACATTTTTTTATTAATGACATTAAAAATAAACTATTATGGCTCTAAAAAACATTAATGTTCCTTTTGTTTTATTTTTTGACAGCGTTAAAGATAAAATACTACAATTTCAATAAACTTAAAAATTTCAATGGTTTTCAACCATGGCGTTAAACATAAATATCATAACTCCAAAAAACCTTAAAATTTTGACATTTTTCAATCGCGCAAAGATAAAATATCAAGACTTAGAAAAAAACTTAAAATTTAGCATGTAGATTTTCAAATCTAACAATATGATGTTGAGTTTTGGAATATTGTGTGATTTTGTTGAGGTGTCCAACAAAATCACACAGTATTCCAAAAACCTTGAAATTTCGACATTTTTTAAACATGAAGTTAAAACCAAATATTGAGTATAAAAAACATTAGATTTTCAATATATTTCAATCATGGCATTATAGACCAAATACCTGACTCGAAATACCCTTAAAAATGAATACCTAAGTAAAAAAGTAATTATACCAAGAGCATTTTTTTTAAAATGCTAAAAGTATAACTTGTATAAAATATTAGCTTAAGACATCTTGATACGTTGTAATGAAAACTTTAAAATTAACCATCAAATTGATAACCGTTTTTGGCTCCTTTTGGGGGTCCTTTAGCCATGACCGAGCAAAGCCTCGATATGCCTTGCTTGGTTTGGGCCATTGTTATTAGAAGGGCAGAGCAATGGTTGGGCTACTTCAGTCGCCCTATCGATGGCCCTTTGGTACTAGCGAGACGGGGACCTAGTCTTGATGATGAACCACACTAGTTGGTTCGAAACACGTCGACTTTGTTCATGATAATGTGATTATTACCGAAAGATTTCTTCATAACCTTCATTTTTTTTAACATTTTTTTAACACGTTTGGTAATTTTTTTATTAATTTATAATTTTTTTTTTTTTTTTAATTAAATTTTTATTTTTATTATACTTTTATGCTATTTATTATTTTTCAAATTTTTTTACATATTTTTTTAAAATAATTGGGTAATATATTTTTTCTTTTTTCTTTTTAAATATTTGTTTTTCAAATTATTTTGTAATTATTATTATTATTATTATTTAACTTTTTAATTATGTTTCATTGCGTTAAATTATGTTTTTTTTGTTTGCATTTTTCCCTAATTTGTTTAGTATTTCATTTTTTTCTCATTTTATTTTTTTAATATATATATATATATATATATATATATATATATATATATATATATATATATATAATTGTTGATTTTTATTAGTTTTTTTTAATTATTTCTCTTCTCTTTAAAAATATTATTGTTCTCATTTTTAGATAAATTTTGATTTTAGTTGATTCATAATGTTTTAATTATTATTATTATTATTATTTTCATATTTTTATTCTGATTGTTTTTTTATATCTTCCAAATATAGAATATATTGTAATAATTTTTGGTCAAAATGATTTGAATCTTAATTAATTTACTAATTTTTAGAAATTATTTCGAAATTTTATTAAAGTTTTGGTAAAATTAAATATTAAACTTATTTTTTTGGAAATTGGAAATTAATTTTTGAATTATAAAAAATTGAATTTCTAATTTCTAATTGGTGGATGACTAATTTTATGTGGTTTAAAATCAAATTGTCAAAATTGAAAATTATTAAAAAAAAACCCTCTAATTACCAACTACCCTAAAATATTACCTATAAAATAAAACTTAAATAAATGAATTTTTCCATAAATAATATTTTCATTTCAATATATATATATGGATTTTTCCATAACTAATATTATGTTTTCGTTCATTGTCATAATTATTTTTAACAATAAATATTTATTAACCTGTAATCATTCATTACTTACTTTCTATTAATTGTTGTATTCTTTCTAATAACAACATTTTTACACCATTTTCCATGAATATATTTTATTAATCATAATATTATTTTTATAGTTTAATTATTTAATATTTACCTACGATTTTTTCATAAAACTATGTTATCATGTACCAATTTGATTCCCTCTCCACCAAGGTTGTGGTGCTTAAATCATGCACTCAATATCGCTAAGTTATATGATCACATTCACCCCATCTAATTTTTTCATAAGGGACAAGTATTGAGCCACAACGATGCATATTACACTTGCTTAAAGTTTGTTTTCATTTTTTTTAAAGAACTTTTTATTTTCTATTTTGACTACTTTTTTTTGTCTTATTTTCAAAACTTTTTAAACAATACTTAAAATTTTATGTGATTAGCTAATTTTGGGAAAAAAAATTCAAATATTATCATCTTTCGACATAAAATTCATAATTTTTTTTAATAAAATTCTCTATTATTTCAAATTTCTCTTTCATTTTTTTTTCCATAAAATTCATTTTTTTGACATAACATTTTTAATAAAAGGGTCCCGAAGTGTGTATTATTTTGAAGGTCTACTCTAACTTATAAAGTAAATGGTCTTTTCACTGGAATTCAATGATAAATATCAAGCAAGATCGTGATTTTTGGTTGTTTAAAATATATTTTTGAATGCATAAATGGATTCAACAACGTAAAAAACACTTGGGACACTCAAATTGTATACATTGAATGACTTAAACTAAAGTTTTTAAAAAACATAGTCAGATTTCGGTTAATATTAATTAGAAAAAATGCTCTAAAAAAACTCATTTCCTGTAGAAGTTAGACTACGTCTTTTCTTATTTATAATTATATGCCTATTGAGTCCTAAACTTGCATCTTTCCTATACACCTTTCTAGACTTTTTCCATTTACCTGGACCTCCTAAGTCATCAAAATCATTGCATATTAATCATAAAAGAGCATTTAAAGTGGTTTTTAACTATGTTTTGTGTTTTCCGTTTGAATTAGATTTTTGCTCATTGAGCTGCGGAATCTTGTCACTTTCCGTAGCTGCTTCAACTTTCCGCAGCCATTTTGTTAAAGTCTATATTGCAGGTGTCTTCAGGCAAATCAAGCCATATGGGCAAGTTGGAAATGAAATGGATATGGACCGAGTCCTATTGGCTCAGTCGAATTCACCAAAGAACGCTGTGGTCAAAGGTAGTCAAGCGGTGGTCAACCTAAGAGTCCTATGGTGATATAACTCCATTTTTCACTACGTGAAGACTTGCGTGGACGTTCCTAAATCTCAGGGGACATATCAACACCTATGAACTGCTCCATAAGCTGAATCCAACGGCCACCCTCCATAGATTTAATCTTCACGGCAGCCATAATGCTAGATTTCTGGACGTGGTTGTTCACGTGTCTTTTATCAGCGCAGATTGTAGGAAAGTAGTTATGTCATCCTCTGTTATAAATAATGTGTTCTCATACGCATAGTAGCTAGCTTCTGTAATGTAATTTTGCTGAAAAGAAAGCCCACTGTGCCGTGACATTATTTCCTTGTTATGACTGCGTTTTGAATACATGAGAAGACTCTATTCATAAGCATAATTCGTGGTTGATAGTTGTTGCCCGAGGATTGTGCAGAGGGCCCCTGCACACGCCGAGGTTTTTTTTATTGCTGTATAGTTTCATGATTTATTTCCTTACGTTCATTATGCCATAGTTATTCACGTGTATATATTACATCTCTTATGGTATTAACATTTTATTTTTGTCCATAATTTTTCATGCTTTATACTGCTGTTAACTGATCAGTGTCTTTGTTCCAGATTATAGTAGGCAGCCCGGGCATTTGCACATAGTTTTACAATGACTAATGACATGGAATCAGTCTTGTCCTTCTGCTGATTTATTTTTCTTAGCTTTTAATTCCAGCACTATTTTATTTATTTTAGTTTTGTACATTTGCTTTATTAGTTAGATTAGATATTAAATTACTCATGTCATTATCAGTTACCTCCGAAAGCCATAGCGAGACTAATGGTGAGGGATTGAAGTATGAGTGTGTAATTTGATATTAGTTTATTTTTCTACAAATTAGATATTAGATTGCTCAAGTTGTTTATGATTACCTCCGAAAGCCATAGCGAGACTAATGGTGAGGGGTCAGAATATGAGTTGATGTAATTTGATTTTAGCTTTACTTTGTTTGCAATTCTTGGATTTCTTTGAGTACAGTTTCTTTTGTATTTAGACAGCAGCAAGGGTAATGGGTTTCATGATCAATAGTTCACTGTTTGTTTGACTAGCATAGTGGCACATTTTCATTTTCTTTTAGGAATTAATTTTGTCATTGCATGTTTTAAAACCCTTTTGAAGTTTGAAGTTTGGGAAATCATTATAAAGGACATCATTGCCTTGAACATTTATATCCATACTTGTCTTTTACAATTTCCATCTCACATTAGGAAACCAACCAAGATAAAAACCCCCAAGATAAATTAAAAAACCCAAAAACGACAAAAAGTAAGAGATAGGTTATCTTGCACATATAGTGCGCCACACTTCATCAGCTTACGAATCCCAGATTGACAAATTAATGTAGCAATTTAGGACACACTAAATTGACCAAACATTTTGGTGTTGTTGCCGGGGAAGTGTAACTAGGTAGCCAATTTCTTAAAAAAAAAAAAACAATAAAAAGAAGGGAAAAATTGATAACTTCTTGAAGTATGCTCTCCTCTTGCACCTAGTGTGATTTGGAGGATCAGAAAAGAGAGTTATTGGTTCAATAATTTCTTAAGTATGCTCTCTTCTTGCACCTAGTGTGACCTAGAAGATCAGAAAGAGAATTATTAGCCCAACTTAAAAATAAAAAAAATGACATGCATAGAGCAAGAGATTCTAGGGGAAGGTTTATAGCTACAGCCAAGAGTTCGATTTTCACAACTCCATCTTCTTCAAGGCATAGACAAGATTCACCACCATCTACCCCTAGCCTTAAGATTCCTAGAATTCAAGGAGAAGCTGAATTAGAGGATTCTCCTATACCATCTATCAAATATCATTTAGAAGAAGACCCTTTCTTTACTTCTACAAGAGAGCATATTGTAATTAAAGAAGTAGAATCACCTGAAGAAGAAAAGGAAGAAACTCCCTCTCATCCTCCCTTGATAGAAGAACCAGAGGACTCTGAGGACTCTGAAGAAACTATCATGACAGAGGAAGTAGTAGATGGATTCAGAGGTAGAGGTAGAGGTAGAGGAGGAGGAAATAATGGAGGCAACAATGGTGGAGGTGGAGGTAATAATGGAAGAAATAGGGAAGGAGACAACTCGTTTGGATTCCCTATATTTGATGAGGAAACTCATACAACGATGAAAAACATCTCACCATTTTTCCTCCCCAACTTTTATGGATTGCGAAGTGAGGATCCTGAAACATTTCTGTTTGAGTTTGAAGTCGTGTGCCGAACCTATGGCTATATAGAAGACTCTCAAAAACTCAAACTTTTTCCTTCAACATTGAAGGGATCCGCTTTGAAATGGTTCATGGGATTTGTCACCCAATATATTGGGACTTGGAGTGATATGAAACAAAAATTTTTGGATAGATACCTGGACTATTGCATGCCCACCAATCACAGGGATGAGGTATTCAAAATGGTGCAAAAAGAAGATGAAAATTTGGAGGATTTACTTGAAATATTTCAATACAACTTAAAAAGAGCAAAGATGAGCAACTTAGATGAGGAAAATTTGAAATCCCTTCTATTAAAAGCCATCAGAGATGAATGGATAGATATTTTAAACATGATGGGGAAAGGAGACATTTCTCAACTTCCACTTCGTGACATAGCAGAACTATGTGTCCATCTCTCAAGGGGAAAATCTAAAACGGGAAAAGGGCCTAGAGATCCTTCTCTTATCAGGGAAAACAAATTTGCAACTGGATCAGTAAGTAGGGCAGAGATTGGCAATATGCTTGATGAATTCAAAATTGATATCTTAGGGAGCCTTAGTGAACAACTAGGCACCCTTAAAATTCAAAACAAGCAGAAAGCAGATTCTGATGCTCTAGCCATATTTTGTCTGAAATGTAGGAAGAAACATGCTTTAAGGGAATTTCCCTTGGATGCATAAGTTGTAGAAACATATATGACTTGCTCAGATAATCATGAGACCAAGGATTGTACTTCAATTCTTGGACTCAAAGCTGTCTTTCAAGAAGATCCAAATTCAGTAGAATCTCTCTGTTTTGTTGCAAGAAGACCTTGGCGGGGGCAACAAACTCAAGGGTTTAACAACCCTATGAATTTTCAACCCCCACCAAATTGGAATCCTTGGCAACAACCTTGGCCCCAACCTCAAAATTCATATCAGTCATGGGTACAAGGTATGCAAAATCCTTATGGGAGATTTGCTCAATTTTATCAATATCCTCCATCTTACCAAAATCAACAAGCTCCACAACTTCCAAACCCAAATCTAAAACTTCCATTGCCATTTCCACAACAAAAACCTTCTCAACAAAATCCAAATCCTTAACTCATGCTTCCATTCCAACAAAAGACAAATCAACTTCCAGCTTAGCCATTGCCAAATCCTAACAATAAAAATCCTCAGAATACTTACATGATAGAAGGACAACAATTTCCTACCTATATGATTGTTCCTCTCAATGATGTACAACTCAGGTCTGGTAGAGTTTTAGAAAAACCTTCTATAGATGTCCAAGAGCAAGATACCTCTAAGGAGGACTCTCTTAAAGTCAATAAGGGTTCTAAGGAAGCATCTCTTCAAAACTCAAACATTCAAAAAGAGAAATAAAATTTAACCCCCACAACTCCTATAGTTGAGAAACCTGCATCTTCATCCACACCTCCTTTCCTTGAAAGATTACAAATTGATAAAGGGGTGGAGAAACAAATCTTGTTGCCTAACTATGATTTTCTAGATGAATTAAAGAATGTTTTTATCAAGATTCCCTTGCTACAAGCCATTAGAGAGATTCCTATTCTAGCAAAAACAATAAAGGAGTTGAGTCTCAAAAGACCAGGAAGGAAACCAAGAGATACAAGAAGAATCCACCTGGTAGGAAAAATTGCAGATATCATGATGGGAAAAATTACCATGCAGAAGTATGTAGATCCAGGTAGTCCAATTGTCAAGACACATATAAATGGGATAGAAATTCCAAAAACATTGATTGACTTAGGGGTTGCTATCAACATTATGAGTACACAGATTATGGAACAGGTAAAACTTCCTAATCTTCTTTTTACACCTACTTTACAACAACTTGCAGATCGATCAATTATCAAACCAGATGGTGTATTAGAAGATATTACAGTCTCCTTATATTCTTGGGAATATCCAGTAGATTTTACGATTTTGACTCCCAAGAGTAATCTAGGAGGGCACCCACTTATCTTAGGAAGACCTTGGCTAGCCACAGCTGATGCTTTCATTAGTTGTAGATCTAGGGATATGTACATTTCTAATGGTAATTCGACAAAGAAATTCAATTTGTATCCTCCAACAAAAGCAATTATAGAAGTAGGAGACAATGAATGGGTCGATGATGAGGACACTATACAAACTATCTTTACCATTTCTGAAATCAGTGAGGATAGTCAAATTCTGAACACATTAGAAAATTTTGAGACATCTTCAGAATATGACCCCACACAATTTCAGTTGGAATCTGACATTGATTATTTATCATCAAGACAAATGTCTCTTTACTCTATGGAAGAGTTTGGTAGTTCTACATTTGAGATTTTTCCAGGAAAAACATTGAATATCAACAAAATTTTGGAAAAGTCACAACAGGAAGAACTAACCAAAATCTTGCAAAAACATTCTACTGCATTTGCATGGGAGCATACTGATATGAAAGGTATTGATCCTAAGACTTGCATCCATCATATCTATATTGAGGAAAACAGTAGACCAACCAGACAACCTCAGAGAAGGATGAATCCAAACCTTAGGGAGATAGTGAAAGAAGAGCTCCAAAAACTACTCAATGTAAACTTCATTTGTCCAATTTCAGATAGCCGATGGGTTTCTCCTTTGGTTATAGTACCTAAAAAGAATGGTAAATGGAGGGTATGCATTGATTACAGGGAATTGAACAAAGCAACTTTGAAGGATCACTTTCCTTTACCCTTTATCGATCAGGTATTAGATACATTAGCAGGCAAAAAGTACTTTTCATTTTTGGATGGTTTTAGTGGCTATAATCAAATTCAGGTAGCACCTGAAGATCAAGATAAGACCACATTTACCTGTCCATGGGGGAATTTTGCCTATCAAGTGCTTCCTTTTGGGTTATGTAATGCACCCGCAACATTCCAAAGAGCAGTACTAGGAATTTTTTCTGATCTAATCCATGATTGTGTAGAGGTTTATATGGAAGATTTTACAGTTTATGGTAATTCATTTGAAGAGGCATTAGAAAATTTGGAAAAAAGTCCTTATAAGATGTAAAGAAACAAACCTTTCATTAAGCCATGAAAAATGCTTTATGATGTTTACTGAAGGTATTGTTTTGGGGCATCATATTTCAGGAGATGGGATTAAGGTTGATAGATCAAAATTTGAAGTCATCTCCAAGTTGCCTATTCTAAATTGTCAAAGAGATGTTAGAAGTTTTCTAGGATTTACTGGATACTATAGAAGATTTATAGAAAACTTCACTAAAATAGCATCTCCACTCTTCAAACTACTTACAAAAGACTGTGAATTCAAATGGGATCCTGATTGTCAATCAGCCTTTGAAACTTTGAAAACAAGAATATCTGAAGCACCTATCTTGAGAGGACCAAATTGGAAACTCCCTTTCCATATTTCTACAGATGCTTCAGATACAGCTCTAGGAGCTGTGTTGGGTCAAAAGGATTTAGTTCCTTATGCCATTTACTATACCAGTAAAAATTTGACTCCCACTGAGTTGAACTATACTGTAACTGAAAAAGAGTTTTTAGCTGTTGTTCATGCAATCAATAAGTTTAGACATTATATAACATGCTATGAAACTTTTATTCATACTGATCATTCTGTGATTAGATATCTAATGAACAAACCTGTTACTAATGGCAGAGTGACAAGATGGCTCCTACTTTTGCAGGAATTCAATATTACTGTGTTGGATAGACCAGGGAAACAAAATACAGTAGCTGATTTCTTGTCTAGGATTCAGAATACTAAAGAAGATTCTCCTGTAGAGGATAAGTTTCTTGATGAATACTTGTTTGCACTAACTACTAAGACCCCTTGGTATGCATATATTTCTAACTATTTGGTTACAGGGAAACTGCCTCCACATTTATTTCCAAGTGAAAGAAGAAAGATTATTCAGGAAAGTTCAAAATATTCATGGATTTCTAACGAATTGTTTAAAACAGGGCCAGATCTTGTGATCAGAAGATGTGTCAGGGAGGATGAAATACCTGATATCCTCAAGGCATGTCATGATGAACCATGCGGTGGACACTTTGCTGACAAAAGGATAGCATATAAAATCCTTTCTTTAGGATATTGTTGGCCTTTCCTCTTCAAAGATGAAAAACAATATGTCAAAAGGTGTGACAGCTGCCAAAGAGTAGGGAAACCTACCCTTTCAAATGAAATTCCATTGAAACCACAGGTACTCATCGAACCCTTTGAAAAATTGGCTTTAGATTTCATTGGACCTATTAATCCACCATCTAAGCAAAAGAAGTATATATTGGTTTGTACTAATTATGTTACTAAATGGGTGGAAGCCAAAGCATTAGTGTCTACTACTGAAAATTTAGTTGTTAATTTTCTTTATGAGGATATTTTTACTCGCTTTGGTGTTCCAAGAGAAATTGTAACAGATCAGGGAAGCCAATTCACATCCAACCTGGTGAAGAAGCTGATGGAAGAATACAAAATCAAGCACAGAAGATCTACTCCTTACCATCCGCAAGAAAATGGTCAAATGGAGTCTACAAACAAAGTTCTCGAAAGTATCATCACCAAAAATTTTCATCTACACAAAAGAGATTGGGCAGAAAGGCTTCCTGAAGCCTTGTGGGCCTACAGAACTACATGGAGAAATACAACAGGACATTCTCCCTATGAACTTGTTTATGGGAAAGAAGTCCTGCTCCCCATTGAGTTTCAAGTCAAAACCTTCAAGATGGCAGTTCAATTGGGGATGTATCTATCAGAAGCCCAAAAGCATAGAATGGAGCAGTTGAATGAGCTATATGAGATCAGACAAGAGGCAATTCTAAGAAATGATCTAGTTCAATATCAAAGAGCTAAATGGCATCAAAAATACATCAAAGAGAAGAATTTTTAAGAAGGAGATTGGGCATTGCTATTTGATTCCAAGTTTAAAGATTTTAAAGGAAAATTTCAGACTCATTGGCTTGGGTCATATGAGATTGACAAGATCTTTAGCAATGGAGCGGTAAGAATCAAGAACATTGATGAATCTCAAACTCCTCTTATTGTGAATGGCCACAAATTAAAGATCTATCATAAGCCACTCTCAAAAGAGGAATTTGTCAAAATGTTTCAAGATAATTCTGCAATAAGGCTGGTGAAGAAGAATCCTTCTTCTCCACCAGCCTAGCCTTTGTTATTTTCAGTTTCAAAATAAAAATAAAAATTGTATAAGCCTAAAAACCAATCACTGATTGACAGTCTTATACAGAAAATGTAGGGTGAAAATCAGGAACACCTGACACCCTACATTTTCCAAAAAATTCTCTCTCTCTCTCATTTCACAAGTTTTATGACAACCAACTCCATTTCATTCCACCTCATTCCACTTCATTCCACTCCACTTCATTTCATTTCACTCCATTTCATTTCACCAATGAAAATTTTCTTTCATGACCATTTTCATTCAGTCAGTTATCATCTATCCATCTCCATTCACCCAAATAATTGCTATGTCAGTTTCCACAACTGACACCAATTTCCGCAGCCAGAAGCAGTTTCTGCAGCCACCACTCTGTTTTTCAAAAATTTACGGTCAGATGTTAGTTCAACAATCATGAAATCAAATGCAGGTATGAGGACATATTATGAAGACATGAGGCATTAAAAAGCATCAACGAGGAGCAACTGATTGAAGACTAATGAAAAATGGCAAGAATTCCAAGGTATGAGTAGAAATTTATTTCAAATGGCATTCAAGCTCATTTTTACTTAGTTATAAACCATAGCTCCATTATATGCAATGATTGCGTTGATAACTCCATAACCGTTCCACGTTCTCTATACGATTCCCCCACAATCCTTGCATTCATTTTTAAACGGCCTCATAATCAAGCCTTTGGTCTTCACTCGTGTTCGGCTATACTTTGATACTCCACCTGTAATTATGGAACGTGGTTGATTTGACTACGGCTTCTCTCAATCGCACAAAATCTGCAGTCGTTTCATAAACGTGCTTGCGTCTACTCTGCGGCCACCCAATTTTAAATATTGCCAGATGCACTTTACTCCCCCTAATGTTCTATTCACCTCACGGTTGCATTTCCACCATGCTCACATAAGCCTTCACCCCATTTTGTTCTCTATTCTGCTTCATTCTGTGTACCTATTCTTTGATATCCGCTTACAGTCACTGGTCTCCTTCATAAACCCTGTTCGTTTCCGTTAATTCAGCTATCTTACCTCTGCTAAAACCTCCTCACGCAGAGGAGTTGTAAAGAACAGAAGGAAGGATGGGTCGGTTGTTGAAGGCAGAACCAGAGGGACCCAAATTTATGGAAGGATACCCGCAAGTCAAAGACATATTGAAAAAGGAAAAATGGCTTCGGTTTATTCAAAAGTTTAAAGGCTACAATAAGGAGGTAACAAAAGCTTTTGCGAGGTATTTCAATGGTCTGGAGGTGGAAATTGGGGACCTCAAATTTACAGTGACTGAGGCATCCATAGCAGCTGCTACAGAACTCCCTCAAGAAGGTGAACGCTAGTTCAAGAACAAGAGCATTGGCGAGGAAGCCTGGAGAGTGATCCTACGTAACCCAGGTATGGATGTCACCATTTTCAAAAAGGGAATTCCTGTCCATGCTTTAAAAGAAGAGTGGGCCAGTTTACTGTTGGTTATTCAAAATTTTATCACCTGTGAGGGACGTTTTGGATCAATGTACATGTATCATACCCGATTGTTGATGAATTTCCTAGACAACCAGACCCTCAATCTGCCATAATTTTTACTAAACAGTTTGAAAAAGATGTCTGTAACCGTCCAAAAGCATCTGGGGGACGTAGAACCACATTTGTATCACCATGGTCTCGTAAAAATCTTGATAGAAAAACAATTAAAAGAGAAAAAGGACACCTGGGAGCAGTTTTTAATTAGAAATTTCTTTGAAGAACCCCAAGAAACCCCTGAATGCAGTACATCAAAAAGAAGTAGAAGAAAGAGAATAGGTGATAAAACTCAAAGCACTCCTACTAACACAATTGAAAGAACTAGTAGAGAAGAAAGACTGTCTAAAAGGAGGAAGGAAAAGACTGAGGGTAAAAAGCCAACAAAATCAAAAGAGAAAAGAAGCATTGAGGCTGTGCATCAAACCCCTTCCTCAGAAGAAGACCATCAAGTATTGTCTGAGAGACTAGTTCACCTTCAGGAACACCCAGCTATGGCCAAAAACAAAAGGAAAAGAAAAACAGAAGGAAAAATACAGTAGTCCACAGCATGTAAGAAGAAGCACCAGGCTTAAAGGAAAGTGGAGGAAAGCACAAACAAAAGGACCCCATTTTATTGATTTGGGAGGAGGAACACCTGAACAAACTCCAGCTGGCCGTAGTCCACCTCATTCTTAGACAAACGTTGAAACTAGTCCTCAAGATGTTTACATGAGTCCTTTTCGGCCAGATTTTGAAGTCAATTCTCCTCCACAGCATTTTGGGGACAACCCAAGGAAAACGACACCCGAGATAGATCCAAAATAGCAAGAGGTGTATGATTACATAGAATCCTTAGAAAGAACATCCACGGGTCCAGCACTTCATCCACTCAGCTTCACACAGCACAAGAAGCTCTAATCCAATTTTTGAAACAAGAAGTCTTTTAGTTGGAGGTTTTAAATAGACATATTAAAAATGAAAATGAAGCATTAAAGGAGAAAAGCAGATTGGAAAAGATCATTCATGACAACACTATTCTACATCTGGGACTGTGGCACAAAAAGAACATGAAATTGAAGAAGAAATGCAAGAAGATAAGTAGAGCACTGATTAATCTCAAATTCAGATGCTTGATGAAGAAGCCCAGGATGTTAGCAGCACCAAGAAAGAGGAGAAGAGGACTGGATGTACTGGCAGAGGTATCAGGGCATATGAATTGAAGGAGGATGATCAAACTTTTGGTTGCATGGGGACATGCAACACCTTCACAGTGGGGGTATGTTGAGTCCCAAACTTGCATCTTTCCTATACACCTTTCTAGACTTTTTCCATTTACCTGGACCTCCTAAGTCATCAACATCATTGCATATTAATCATAAAATAGCATTTAAAGTGGTTTTTAACTATGTTTTGTGTCTTCTGTTTGAATTAGATTTTTTCTCATTGAGCTGCGCAATCTTGTCACTTTCCGCAGCTACTTCAACTTTCCATAGCCATTTTGTTAAAGTCTATATTGTAGGTGTCTTTAGGCAAATCAAGCCACATGGGCAAGTTGGAAATGACATGGATATGGACCGAGTCCTATTGGCTCAGTCGAATTCACCAAAGAAGGTTGTCGTCAAAGGTAGTCAAGCGGTGGTCAACCTAAGAGTCCTACAGTGACAGAACTCCTTTTTTCACCACGTGAAGACTTGCATGGCCATTCCTAAATCTCAAGGGACATATCAACACCTGTGAACTGCTCCATAAGCCGAATCCAACGACCACCCTCCATAGATTTAATCTTCACGGTAGCCATAATGCTATATTTCTGGACGTGGTTGTTCACGTGTCTTTTATCAGCGCAGATTGTAGGAAAGTAGTTATGTCATCCTCTGTTATAAATAATGCGTTATCATACGCATAGTAGCTAGCTTTTGTAATGTAATTTTGTTGTAAAGAAAGCCCATTGTGCTATGACATTATTTCCTTGTTATGACTGAGTTTTGAATACATGAGAAGACTTTGTTCATAAGCATAATTCGTGGTTGATAGCTGTTCCCCGAGGATTGTACAGAGGGCCCCTGCACACGCCGAGGTTTTGTTTATTGCTGTATAGTTTCATGCTTTATTTCCTTACGTTCATTATGCCATAGTTATTCACGTGTATATATTACATCTCTTATGGTATTAACGTTTTATTTCTGTTCATAATTTTTCATGCTTTATACTGCTGTTAACTGATCAGTGTCTTTGTTCCAGATTACAGTAGGCAGCCCGGGCATTTTCACATAGTTTTACAATGACTAATGACATGGAATCAGTCTTGTCCTTCTGTTGATTTATTTTTCTTAGCTTTTAATTCCAGCACTGTTTTATTTATTTCAATTTTGTACATTTGCTTTATTAGTTAGATTAGATATTAAATTGCTCATGTCATTATCAGTTACCTCCGAAAGCCATAGCGAGACTAATGGTGAGGGATTGAAGTATGAGTGTGTAATTTGATATTATTTTATTTTTCTGCAAATTAGATATCAGATTGCTCAAGTTGTTTATGATTACCTCCGAAATCCATAGCGAGACTAATGGTGAGGGGTCAGAATATGAGTTGATGTAATTTGATTTTAGCTTTACTTTGCTTGCAATTCTTGGATTTCTTTGAGCACAGTTTCTTTTGTATTTAGATAGCAGCAAGGGTAATGGGTTTCATGATCAATAGTTCACTATTTGTTTGACTAGTATAGTGGCACATTTTCATTTTCTTTTAGGAATTAATTTTTTCATTGCATGTTTTAAAACACTTTTGAAGTTTGAAGTTTGGGAAATCATTATAAAGGACATCATTGCCTTGAACATTTATATCCATACTTGTCTTTTAGAATTTCCATCTCACATTAGGAAACCAACCAAGATAAAACCCCCCAAGATAAATAAAAAAACCCAAAAATGACAAAAAGTAAGAGATAGGTTATCTTGCACATATAGTGCGCCACACTTCGTCAACTTACGAATCCCGGATTGACAAATTAATGTAGCAATTTAGGACACACTAAATTGACCAAACAATGCCAATGGTGTATTCCTTTGTCAAATGTTTAAAATTGTTGTTTTTTACTGACAATTATTTTATGTGCATTGAATTATGATTTCTTTTGTGAATTAATACATCATATTACTAAAAAATGCCAATTTACATTGATATCAAATTTTATCATAAAGGGTAGAGAGCACCTTATCATACTTCCATGATGCCTAGGAAAAAAAATTACTCTCATGAACAAATTATATATTGATCAAGGCCAGATATTTCTTGCCTATATTCCCAACCATTATAATCACAATTATAGACAATGTTTCTCACATAGGGTCGTATCTAATACTAAAAAAAAAACAACTCCCCAAAATATCATATAATAACTAGAAATTACAGCGCGTTTTGGATACTTGTAGCCACTTCAAGATTTCAAAGTCATGTTCATCCCTAACAAAATTTCAAAGATAGCCAAAATACATGACGAGAACCCAGCAAAGCAACCTCATAACCACCATGGCATTCCAAAAAACACATATATGTCACATATATCCATTATCAAATAACAAAATATATAAAGGAAATAACCAGAGTCTAATTAAAATGTGCCAAATCCATCACATAAAATGTAGAGTCACGACCCTCTTATGTCGTCGAGCTCGGGGGACCAAAATACTGGCATGAAAACTACTTGTTATGTAACCACCTCACAAAATAGAAGAAAATATAGATCAAAGACTTAAAAATTATCCACTTCGATGGGGAAACCTCCTTTACAATACATAAATGAACAATTCTTGGGTGGTACAAATGAGAAAACCTAATTTCTATGTATAGGAGTCTAAGGGGCCACAATATAATCAGAGCCTTCGTAACAATAATAATGTAAGGGAACAAAAATAACAATAGTGGTTTCTATGGGGCACAATAATAACAATATGGGGACTACATGGACACAAAAATAACAGTAAGGGGACTACACTAACAATAACAATAAGGGGATACACTAGTATCATAGGGACCTAACATGCCCCTCTCCTTCAAAAATGTGTTTTCCTCAATTATTGTGCAGTTATGGATGCTTCTATATAAAATTCTCATCCTCCCATGTTGAATATTTAGCGCGTAAGTTCTTCCACATGATGAGATACTCTGAAATTGATCAATTTCATAGTTGTCGAGTTCTTGTTTTTGTGGTTGTTTCAAGTTCCAATATATTTTTTCCTTGCTCGTCAAGTTACGACAATAATGTTTGAAGTGGGAGCTTGTCACCTATAACATTTTTTAAGCACGAAACATGGAAAACTGGGTTCACTCAGGAATATGAAGGAAGCTCCAATTTGTATTCCATAGTACCAATATTTTGCAACACCTTGTAAGGACCATTGTACTTTGGCGGTAATTTATTATCCTTCTTAGCTTGCTTGAGGGACATTTTTTTGTATGGTTGTAACCGTAAAAATACCTAGTCGCCTACATCAAAACTTCTTTCGTTGTGATATTCATCTTCCTGCACCAAAGTTAGGTTATCCTTTAGGAGTTGGAGAACTTGTTATTGATGTGCAATGTCATCTTCCATTGCTTGCACCTTATAATTTTCTCTTAAAGATGATTTCGATGTTTGAAACTCTAGTGTGCATAATTGTGCAATTATGCCTCATTGTTATTTCTTTATAAAATTTGTCATTCCATTAAAATTGATTATCTTTCCTTGTTTCCTTGCGCTAGCCCTTAATTCAACTTCCCTTCATTCCCAAAAAAATTCTAGAAATGTTCCTGAAAAATAAAATCTATCATACCTAAAGATTGTAACCATTGAACTCCTAGTATAACATCAACACCACCAATTGGAATGGAAATCATTTTTTTATTCGAGACATATTCCCCCATGTTTAACTTGATATTATGGCACTTTCCAGAGCAATTTATAGTTCCTCCATTTGCAACCATCACTTGACACTTTGGTGTTGGATATAGGAAGTAATTCAATTCCTTAGCTATCTTACAATGAATAAAATTATGGGTACCACCTAAATCAATGAACACTATTACCTTTTTCTTCTTGATATGTCATTCTATCTTGAGAGTTTGAGGAGTGGTAATTCTTGCCAATGCATTAAAATATATTCTTAGATTCATTTATTCTTTCTCTAAAGTATGTTCCTATTGTATATCCTCTTATTTTTAAGTTTATTTTTCCTTTTCTTCCTCCTCTTCACAATCTATGTAAACTAATTTATTTTGAACACACTTTTGACCTTCAATATATTTTCTATCACAATTGTAATAAAGCCCTTTTTCTCTTTTTCATTTGATTGTTACGGTGTCAAACTTGTAAGTTGTGGAAGGCTAGGAGAAGCAACGCTTCCATATTTATAGTTGTGTGGTAGGCTTCTGTGTTGCCATAATTTTTATTTAAATTTTTCTTGCCAACCTGAATGTCTTCTCCCATGAATCAGGTTCCCAAGGGAAAACATCACTTTGGATGATATCCTATAAAGTCCCTATGAATACATAAATATTATGCTCCTCTGGCATATCATTGACCCTTATATTAAATTTTTCTAAGTCCTAAATGTGCTCCACCATTGAACCCTTTTTTGTATATTTATTGATTGGGTAAATGTGTTTCCCTTTGTATCTTCATAATGTGCTATCATTTCCTCAAGAAAATTGACCAAGTGACAAGTGTTTTCTGAGAAAAAAGTCATCAATACCATAAAAATTTATTGGGTTCCAAATATAAAGTTTCAATGCGTACCTTTTTTGTGTGTTTCACATTATGGAGATAAAAACATTGCTCCATCTATAGTATCCATGTTACAGGATCCTTGCCATCAAACTTCCTCATATCGATCTTTGGAATATGGTGGATCTTCAATCCAACATTAGATTCTATGAAATCATGGCTAATAATGATTTTATTCTCATTATGAGTTTCATATAACACCTTTTCGCCATTAGGAAGTTGTTAGTGTGAATTATAATCTCAAACATACGAAAAAAGATCACTTTAGTTGTGCATAACAAACAACCCTAACATCAAAGATGGCTACCAATTTCTTTAGATATGCAATTAGTTGATCAGAATAAATGCTAAAAAATGTATATCTATGCATTTAAAGAAATTAAACAAAAAATAAAATCAAGAGTTGATCCATGCATCCAATAGACAAGAGAATAATATATATAAAGAATTTTGTATTTATGACACCTGGGAAGGGAACATAGAAATATGTTACCAGTCCCTCTCAATGGGATGGGTTCCCATATGTCCTAAGTGCTTCAGATCTAAGATCTCTCTCTCTTGATGGTGTAGAAAATCCAAACAAAAATGGATCTCAATGGGAGCTCACAAGAAAAAGGGTATAAAAATAGGACAATGATGGAGAATCAAAGTCAGACCAAAAGTATAGATCCATAGCGATATTAGGCAACAAAAGGTAGTGAAAGAATGGAAAACCCATTCTATTAATAACAAAATATTGAATTAGTCTAGATATTTGTGCATAATTAAAATATTATTAACCAAATATAGATCCAAGTTTTATGGGATATTTTATTATTTTTGCTGGAGGGAAAAAGAATTTGAATTTGGTAAAATCCCTTTATTTCTACATAATAAATAAATAAATGATTTATTTATTATTTTAAGAATATGGTTGATTAATAATTAAATAAATAGTGATTTATTCAATTATTTATAAATTATTTAGTCAAATTTAACAAGGAATATTATTTAAATAATGTTTTAAATAATTATTCCTAGAAAATAATAAGATAAATAGTGATTTATCTAATTAATTTTCTTGTTTTGGGTTAAATATGAGCAGGAATATTAATTAAACTGTGGTTTAATTAAGTTTCCCTTGAGGAAAACCAAACATATAGGGATTTATTCGATATTTCGTAATGGCGTTTCCTATTTAGACCATAAACAACTTAATAAATTATGGATTACTAAGTTAGTTTTCATAGTGAAAGAAATTTTACTAGGGTAAAATTGGTCTTACATGGTGTACTTTGGTCCATATAATAGTAATAGGTTAGATGACCAAAAATTGGTGTAACGGATTTCCCCCTAGTGGGCGAGCGTTAGGAGCTAATCATATGACCGAAGTACGTTGTAAGAACTCAATCACTAGACGCCGAAGGGAGAGTCAGAGAGAGAGAAATATAAGGTAGACTAAAGCGCTAGAGGACAAGACCCTGAGGAGGTGAGACTTACAGGTGCAAAAAGTCTCTTTTGTGAGTGAGTACATGTTCTACATGAGGTGGGGGATGCATACCTATGCTTGCTGAGATAAAAAAGTACAAATAATAATGTGTCTAGTAAACAAGGGACTGAACTATATAGTACATGCTCGCATAAACATGGGCCAGATAAAACCTTGATAATGGATACCACATACATACTGTTCTTGGGACAACAGCCAAGACTTACACAATAATACCTGAGTACATGAGATATAAGTACAACCAAAGAGGCCCTGTAAAACAGGAAAGGGCACTGAAAATATGAATGATACATGCAAACTAAAGAGGTGCTACAAGTGGCTGAGGCCGGAACCATCAAATCTATGGAGCTACATCGAAGGTTGTAGTAGAGAGTTTGCCTAGGCATGTGGGGGGCTACTTGAAGGGCCACCCCCTCATGAGGTTTGAAACATCTCACACACACTCGGGAATCATCAGTACAATCTGTTGCATCATTGAACCATCAAGTATACGGATCTCGATCATGCCATAAGGAGCTCAAGCTGAGAAACAATCAATTCAAAGGGCAATAAAGAGTCCCTTTGCCTGATCTGAATCAGCGAAAAAGAAAGGAAGCTGGAACCAAGAAACACCACCCTCTAAACCTGTATTTTGGAATGAATAAGCTGATGTCGATAGAAGGAGGTCCGCCATAGGTGAGACAATAAGGGATCCTCAACTAAGGCATGAGAGAAAATAGTAGAGCGAATAATAGACTGAAACCAGGGATGATGGTGGAATGGGGGGTACCGAGTAGTAGGATGATGACTTCCCTTGTTAGAGCATAAAGGGCATGGATGACCTAGAAGCTACTGACTCAACGTCAAAGGGGATAGGGGATAGTATGACTGAAGGCCAAAATGGGCGACACGAAAGAGGAACAAAGCAATGAAGGATGGAGGACTATAACGAAATACAAAGGAACTCTGGATAGAATCCATGCATGTGATGATGACTCAACTTGGATGCTCTAACAAGGGCAACTTGATGATGCTGCCACACATAACAGGCCCAGTGGAGACCATAAAAATATGGGTACAAGATGGTTACTCACGACGAAAATCAACATGAGCATGGAAAAGTATGAAGGAAAATTGGTGCCCCAAGTACAAGTGTTGCAAGCGAAGAAATTCTATTTTGAGGAGTGGTGAAGTGATGCTTCGTGGAAAAAATGGGTCTGGGTGAAGTATCAGATCAAAAAAAACTAAAGGATACCCATTTGAGAGCTCAGTGAGAGATTTCCAATGGTGTTGAAGGTTTGGTCGCAACTGGGGAAAGAAAAATTTGGGGTTTATCTTTTAATAAAGTATTTTCCCTCCAATTTGATTCACTTTCAAGTGTAGTTGTGGTGAATGTAGAGAGGATAAAAGGCCCTAAACCTTGTGACAATCATAGCAGACAAACCGACCATTGGAATTGAGATCTGTCAATTGTAGGTAAGAGGCCTAACCTTACTCTTTCATTTAAGTCAATTGAAATTTCAATTCAGGAACCCAGAGCTCAGGAAAAGACCCCTACTCTTCTTCATGGCTGGGTCACACTTTTTGGGGCAATATCTATGACATGGGTACCAAGTTTTGGGTAGAAAATTGCGACCTGTCCCAGGTGTTAGTATGAATATTTATTTGAAGTGTACGAAAAAGACCACTTTATCCACGCATAACTTATAGCCCTAACAGCAGAAATGACTACTAATATCTTCAGATCTGCAATTATATGATCAAGAAAAATGCTGCAAAAATCTAGATCTATGCATTAGAAGACATTAAATAGTAGAAAAATGAGATTTACTCCATAGATCCAATAGACAAGACAAGAATATATCCAATGAATATTTTTATTAATGGCACCTAGGAGGAAAACACAAGAGGGTGTTCCCTGTTCTCCTCAATGGGATGGGTTCCTGTGAGTCCTCAACACTTCAGATTTAGAACTTCTCTCTCTTGATGGTGTAGAAAACCCAGAAAAAAATGGAAAAGTATGGCTATGATTATGGATCAATAGCCAGACCAAGTGTTGAGATCCAGAGTGATCTTTAGGCAACAAAAGGTGACAAATGAATGGGAAAACCCTTCTATTTATAACAAAATATTGAATTAGTCTAGATCTTGGTGCATAATTAAAATATTATTAACAAATTCTAGATCCAACTTTTATGGAATATTTTATTATATTTGTTGGAGGGAAAAGGTATTTGACTTGAGTCAAATCCACTTATTTGTAAATAATAAATAAATAAATGATTTATTTATTATTTTAAAGATGTGATTAAGTAATAAAAAATAAATAAATGATTTATTTATCATTTTAATGATATGGTTGAGTAATAATCAAATAAATAATGATTTATTTAATTATTTAAGGCTGAATTAGTCATATTTAACGAAGAATATTATTTAAATAAGATTTAAACAATTATTCTTAGAAAATAATAAGATAAATAATAATTTATCTAATTAATTTCCTTGTTTTGGGTTAAATATAACTAGAAATATTAATTAAACTACTGTTTAACTGATCATTTCTTGAGGAAAATCAAACAAATGTATATTTGTTTAATATTTCCTTATGGGGTTTCCTGTTTAGGCCATAAACAACTTAATAAAGGTGATTTATTAAGCTATTTTCATAGTGAAAGTAATTTTACTTTGAGTAAAATTGGTCTTACATGGTGTACTTGGGTCCATCTAATGATAATAGGTTAGATGACCAAAAAAATGGTGTAATAGATTTCCCCTCAGCGTGCGAGCGTTAGGAGCTAATCGTATGACTGAAGTATGTTGTAAGAACTCAATCACTAGACATCGAAGGGGAAGTAAAAGAGAGAGAAGTATAAGGTAAACCGAAGTGCTGAAAGAACTAGACCCTGAGGAGGCGACTTGCAGGTGCGACAAGTCTTTTTGAGTGAGTACCTACTATAGGCAGCGGGGGAGGCATACCTATTCCCACAAAGGAAATAGTACAAATAATAAGGAACCTGAAAAACCACGAAACACAATGATAAGGTATATGCTGGCATAAACATGAGCTAGATGAATAACATGATAATGAATCCCACATACATATTGTGCTTGGGATAACAGCCGGGACTTGTAAAATAAAAGTTGAGTACATGAGATATGAGTGCAACCAAGATGCCCCTGAACACAGGAAATGGCTCTAAAAATCTGACTGATACATGCAAACACAACGACGCTGCAAGTGGATGAGGCCGACATCATCAAATGTATGGAGCTACATTGAAGGCTATAATGAAGAGGTCATCCAAGTGTGTGGGGGGCTACCTGTAGGGCCACCCCCTCATGAGGGTTGAGACATCTCACACACACTCAGGAATCATAAATGTCGTATGCTGCATCAGGAATCATAAGTATACGGATCTCGATCATGCTGAAAGGAGCTAAAGCTGAGAAACAATCAAGTCAAAGGGCAATAAGGAGTCCCTTTGCCTGATCCGAGGCACCAAACCAAAGTGTAAGCTGGAACCAAGGTACACCGCCCTTTAGACCTCTTTTCTGGAATGAATGAGTTGATGTTGACAGAAGGAGGTCCGCCATAGGTGAGGCAATAAGGGATCCTCAACTAGGGGACGAGAGAAAATAGGAGAGTGACTGACAGACTGAAACCAATGATGATGATTAAATGGGGGTACTGAGTAGCGAACAAACGACTTCCCTTGTTAGAGCATAAAGGGCATAGATGACCTGGCAGCGACTGACACAACATCATGAGGGGTGGGGGACATTGGTACTGAAGGCCATAAGATTCGACACGAGAGAGGGACCAAGCAATGAATGATGGAGGACTATATCGGGATGCAAAGGAACTCAGAATAGACTCCATGATTGCAATGATGACTCAACTCGAATGCTCTAAAAAAAGGTGACTCAATGGTGCTGCCACATATGTGAAGGGTCCAATCAGGACCATAAAAGCATGAGTACAAGATGGTAACTCACGACGAAAGTCAACACGAGTGTGGACAAGTATGGAGGCAACATGGTGCCCCCTGTACAGGTGTTGCAAGTGAAGAAATTCGATTTTGAGGAAGAGTAAAGTGGTGCTTCTTGGACAAAATGTGTCGTGGTGAAGTATCACATCACTAACATGTTCTAGCTACCTAAAGACAATAAAACATGCATACCAAGAAGGAAATGTTAAGGGTAATACCTCTTCAGATAGAGTGCATTGCGAGGATTGGGAAGGGGATGGCCTTTGAAGTCCTCTAATAGATATGCGACCTTTCCCAAATCCTTACTGATAATGTAAGGTCCTAACCATAATGAATCAAACTTCCCATGACCAAAGACATCGTGAGCTTGGTCATACACTAGAACAAGATCACCTTCGTGAAAAGTATGAGGTTGGACTTTTCGATCATATTGAGCCTTGGTGCATTTCTTAGCCACCTCGATGGTTTGTAATGCAACATAGTGATCCTCGGAAGCGTATTCAAGCATGATAAGTCTCTGTTCTAAAGGTTGGGTGTCAGTGAGAAGTTCAACGGCTAGATGAAGGGAAGGGATTTCACACTTGATTGGTAAGACTGATTCCTCTCCAAAAACAAGGTGGAAAGGAGTGAACCCAGTGGTAGTTTTAACAAAATTTCTATAGGCCCACAATGCAGGGAAGAGCATAAGGTGCCAGTTTGTTTTGTGCTTATCCACCATCGGTTGAAGTATGGTTTTAAGAATTTTATTGACTGCTTCAACTTGGCCATTACCTTGGGGGTAATAAGAGGAGGAATATTGGTGCTCAAATCCCAACAGTGAGGATAGCTCATGCCATATCTCATCTTCAAAATGTCAACTGTGGTCTAAGACCAATTTTTTCAGAACTCTGAATCGAGCGATCACATGGTTGAAGAAAAATAGGGCTGCGATAGCTACCGTGTTGTTAAACGTTGGCATGGCCTCTGCCCATTTAGTTAAATAGTCAACCACCACGATGATATAATTATGGTTACCAGTTGATGACAGTAGACACTCCATAAAGTATATGCCCCACTTACAGAAGGGGCCAGCGGAGATGACAAGATGGAGGGGAGATGGAGGGGCTCGTGCCTTGGGGGAAAAATTTAGGCAATTGGGACAGTGTTTGACTGCCTCAATGCAATCGCCAAAGAGAGAAGGCAAAAAGTACCCAACGCACATAACTTTCTAGGAAGTGGCCAGACTGGAGAGGTGGCCACCGCAAGCACCACTATGACAGGCATTGAGGACTTGCTCTACTTCAGCATGTGTGAGAAAACAACGAAGGACAAAATCAACACCACGATGATAAAGGTCTTCACTGATGAGAAGGTAGCGAGGGGCCTGGTGTCGAATTCATCGTCAAGCATCACGGTCAATATGGAGGGTGAACTTTTGAGGATGTCCCCATACTAGGGGTCATCAATGGTAATGGTGAATAAGTGTTCATCAAGGAAACTATCATTAATTGGAGAATCCTGAATACCTATAGGTAGTTCGGAAATGAGTTCAGCGAGGGCTAAACCCTTCTTACTTTTTGGTGTGACAAATTCAAGATTGAATTCTTGGAGGATCACGATCCAATGAGCATACTTCCCACTGATGATTCGATGACTCAATAGGAAGGTCATGGGGTTGGAATTAGTCACGACCTTGGTGGAATGCATGAGGATGTAATGACAAAGTTTTTGGACCCAGAACATGATAGACAATGCTAATTTTTCTTCGTGTGAGTAGGATATAGGAGGTCCTACCAGGTTCTTACTGACATAATAGATGACATTCTCAATTCCATTATCATCTTCCTGAATGAGGACTTCAGTGACCGAGTGGGTGGAAGTAGAGATATACAGGACGAAATCCATATCAAAGTCAGGCGGATGAATCAAGGAAGCATATGTGAGAGCATGCTTCATGGCATCAAAATAATTTTGAGCATAGGCGTCCCATACAAAAGGGATATTGGAGCGGAGAAGTCTAAGGAAGCCATGTGTGGTGGTGGCGTAATTAGGTACAAACTGGCGAATAAAATTAGCTTTTCCTTGGAGACTTTGTAACTGGAGGAAAGTGCAGGGATCGAAAGCTCAAGAATGGCTTGAACTTTTAATGGGTCAAGAGAGATACCATATTTAGACATAATGAAGCCTAAAAGATAGCCATCAGGCACACGAAAGACACACTTCAGCGGGTTGAGGCAGATATTATACTTGCGACATCAGAGAAAGTCGGTGCGCAGATCGTGAAGGTGCTGCACCCGATGTTTAGAACATGCGGTAAGGTCGTCTAAATATGCAAGGATAATGTGAGCTAGGTCATGGAAACAGTAAGACATAGCCCGCTAAAAAGTGGCTCCTATGTTTTTAAGACCAAATGGCATGACTTGATAGGAAAAGGTTCCCCATGGACTAACAAACGTGGTTTTGAGTTGATCAGCATGATGGATGACAATTTGGCTTTATCCAGAGAAACCATCCATAAAAGATAGCACCTCCTACCCTACACACTCATCAATTATTTGTTCAATGAATGGTGTGGGGAATTTGTATTTGGGACAAGCTTTGTTCAGATCGCAAAAGTTAGTGTAGACATGGATTGTGCCTTGTTTATTGAGAACGGGAACCGAATTGGACACCCAGGTGGTGTATTCATAAAACCAACTTGTTTGAGATTATCGATTTCAGCTTTGAAAAATTCACGTCTGGAAGGATTAATGGATCTCATGTTTTGATAAACAAGATTGGCATCAGTCCATGTATCGATATGGTGTTTGACAATGGCAGGATTAAGTCTGGGCATTTCTGAATAGGACCAGGCGAAAATATCGCAGAATTCTTTGAATAACTTGGTGTAAGCTTCAATCTCTTCCATGGTGCAATGGGTGCCCAATGTGATATTTTCTTCAACCCCCAGTTTGTCAGAAATTTCAAGTTTAATGGTAGGAGAGATATTGGCCATATTTCCTTCTTCGAAAGCATCAGGTGTAGGGATGGGATTTCTAAACCAATCAACTTTGTTAGGAAGGAAGTATTTAGTTTCCACAGCATATTGGTCGTTGGAATACTGCGGGAGGAAGTATGCATGATGGTGCATATCATTCCATGGAAAGTCGGGATGGGTCAGTTCTTCCATAATGTCTTTATCGGAGTGAAAGATGGGTTGACTAGCAGAAGGAGGACCACTTTTCATGGTAGAGCTACCCAACTCATCAACATGTGAAAAATGGCACACATGTGCAACGTCATGGGGAGTGGTCGAAGGCTCCGTCACTATGCCATCAGGAGGAGGGATGCTAATGGGAGTAGGTAGATTCAAATCAGAATGCATGAACAAGGAGAGGGGGTGTGTGTCCATTGGTGCCCCCTTGCGAGCTTTTCCCTTCTTACCCGAGACAGTCGCAACTAGAAAAGGTTTCGGTTGAGGTGACGGAGGCACTGGTGGAGCAGGAGGAATCAAAGAGATCGGTGGAGCCGGGATTAAGGCAAGGTAAGGTTTGGGGGTAGAGTTTGGAGGATCGATGGGGTCACGAGTATCATCTGAAGGTAAATAACCGGGAGAAGGAGGTTCAGAAGGCTGAACAGAGTACGTCATGAAAATCTGGTAATCAGGGGAACAAAATGGTAGAGGTTGAGCGGCCACCTGTCCTTCAGGTGGTTGGGTGTCCACAAATCCCTGCTGAGGGAAAGGATCGGTAAGCACAGCCGGTTGAATAGGTGCAGGACTAGGAGGAACAGAAGGAATGGCTTGTTTTCCTCTCAATGTTGCTTGAGACTCCCATAGCTATCGCATCTATGGTAGAAGGATACAATCATGTGTATAATGACCATAAACACCAAAACATGAACAAGGCTCGTTTGTCTTGCTTGGGCTGAGTGCCTTGTTGTTGGTTTGTGGTGTAAGGAGAATTACTTTGATTAGTTCCATGATTACCATAGACAACTTGATTTTGATTTCCTTTCCTCTTCCTTTTTGAGGGAGGAGGATTAGTCATGCCCTGCTGTGCATACACCTGCCCCAAAGGGCATGGCGGTTGTTGTTGCGGGGATTGAGAAGGAAAGGGAGGAGGAGGTGCTAATGTTGTAGGAGCTAGAGCACCAGGCTATGGATACAGATAATAAGGAGGTTGGGTAGCAGTGTGGTAAATAGGAGGTCGGGAAAAAGAAAGAGGCATGTCGTATCCTGGATACGTGCTACCGGGAGGGGGAAAAGTGCCGGAGGAGCTGGCCCCTCCCTGAGAGAAACGATATCCCATGGGAGGTTGAGCATATAGATTAAAGAGAGCTCCAACGATACCATCAGTGGCATGAGATGCCACCAGTGCATTGGCACCACCAGGTATGGGAAGATCAGGTAGAATGGTATAAACATAACTTGACTGAGCGTAGATCAAGTCATACTTTAATGCAATCTAGAGAGTGGCTTCTTCAGTTTGAGGAAAGTTCGATGCAACATATTTCCCGATAGGCGGCAAGAGATTCCTAAGGAACCAATCCATGTAGACATGGTCATTGAAGGGAGGGGATCAACATAGGCTCCTTCTTCTTCGTCATTCCTGAACATGATAAAAAATGTGGGTCATAAATGATTGGTGGAAAGAGGTCAAGAGCTCGGTACCAGTGTCATAACGTAGGGGGAGCTAGAAATAAGACAAAAAATCTTGGGCCAGAGTCGCAAAGGTGGTATGAGATGAAGGGGCCTGATATACATACCACTTAGAAGCCTCGCCTATAAGCATTCATTGGAACAACTGAAGACGAATAGAGTCATCGGTAATGGAATTAGACGAACACCACATGTGGAAAGATCGAACATGATTTGAACGATCTTGTCGAGCAAGACCTTCAAAATTTGGGATGTCTGAAGGGAGCTTTTTTGGCATAGCAAGCTAAATAGCATCATGGTGTAAAGGGTCAATTATCAGCTGATCAAAATCAGGGACGCTGAGGCCTGCCATGAAAGGGAGCAAGGGTGCTACCGAGGTAGTGTCCGTGGCGGTCCCACTAGTGGTATTTCCAGTGGGAGGGCTAGGGTTACCACCAGCGTTAGGTCCTGCACCAAACATAGTGAAGGTGTCAGGGGGAGAACTAGAGGTAGGATGAGAAGGAGAACTAAAAGGACCAGAAGAAGAGTCGGTGTGTGGACTTGGTAGAGGACTAAGTCGAACTCTATGTGGAGGAGTAATTCTTCCAACCGAAAACTGAGGATGAAGGCCAAGAAGTCTCCGGGATAAACACCTTGGTGGTGCAATGGTGACAACACAAACACGATACAAGGGAAAAAGAGACCAACAAGGGCAGGGAGCTGCAGATAAAGTGATTACAATATCGAAACAAGGGCAAAGAGGTGTAGGATCAAATGATTTCAACGTTTTAGAGTATTTTCTTGGTGGTGTTAACCAAGCCCTTTTTCGCTTAGGGTGTGTGTGTAAAAGTGTGTAAATTTTAATTTTTAAACCTAGACATTTGTAGAAAAAAAAAAGTGTTGTTGTATAGCTGAAAATAACCCTGCAAATGACAGTATATAGGCCTGCAAAACAGAAAATAAATAGCTAATAATGCAATAATGTAAACCCAAGAAGGTGGGTCTCTCAACAACTAGTCTATAGGTGAGAAAAAATTAATCTAAACACACTAAAATAGGCTAATATATCTTGGGTCAAGAGGGACAGAGATCTAAAAGACAAAATTTGCTGGAAAGTGGTGCAGAAAACAACAACAAATTAGAGGAAAATTGCTGTAAAAGAAAAAGAGGTGGGGAAAGGCTATATCCAGGAAGGAAGTGGAGGGCCGCCTAAAGTAAAACCCAAAAAAATATATAAGAAGAGATTTGGGTGGATAACAAGCTAATCTGAAGTGGATCTGAAGATGAGGTATCCGATCTGAAAAAATGGCTGAAGACTCTGAAATTTCAGACAACCTGCAATAGAAAACACTCTTCCACAAAAAATGGAGGGTACTGAAGCCCTAAGGGGCTAGGTTCCCACTTAGTTGAGAAAATCAGAACAAGTACAGGTCCAAAATAAGTGGAGACAGAGGTCAAACAACCTTGAACAGAGGCTCAGCAAAACCCAGAAAACTTTCAGAAAAATCCCTGCAGAAAGTCCAGGTCGTAGTTTTTGGCCTATTTTCAGCAGAGGTCACACTTTTTGGGCTGTAAAGTGCGTCCTGGAGGTCCAAGTCATAGGTTTTGGGTAGAAAAGTGTGACCTTCATTTCTGGCACTCTCGACAGTAGATTTCAGAAAAAAAAATTCGTCTCAGCTGCGACTGATGTCTGTCACCTACGCAATGGGACCAAAAACACGCGAAAGTTAGAATTTTTATCATTTTAGGGTTTTATGGATTAAAAACAACATCAAGAATAAGAAAAACAAGGGGCTGAAGAGAAATCCTATGGTTTGAAGTAGCTGCATATGCAAGGATCAGAAAAACGACAGCAGTAATAATGGTAAACCCGTGTGGAGTTGCCAGTTGTTAGTATGAATCTTTATCTTTATTCGAAGTGTACGAAAAAAGACCACTTTAGCCACGCATAACTTATAACCCTAACAGCAGAAATGACTGTTAATATGTTCAGATATGTAATTATATGATCAAGACAAACAGTGAAAAATCTAGATCTATGCATTAGAAGACATTAAAGAGTAGAAAAATGAGATTTACTCCATAGATCCAATAGAAAAGACAAGAATATATCGAATGAATATTTTTATTAATGGCACCTGGGAGGAAAACACAAGAGGGTGTTCCCTGTTCTCCTCAATGGGATGGGTTCTTGTGGGTCCTCAGCACTTCATATTTAGAACTTCTCTCTCTTGATGGTGTAGAAAACACAGACAAAAATGGAAAAGTATGGATATGATTATGGATCAATAGCCAGACCAAGTGTTGAGATCTAGAGTGATCTTTAGGCAACAAAAGGTGAGAAATGAATGGGAAAAACCTTCTATTTATAACAAAATATTGAGTTATTCTAGATCTTGGTGCATAATTAAAACATTATTAACCAAATCTAGATCCAAATTTTATGGAATATTTTATTATATTTGTTGGAGGGAAAAGGTATTTGACTTGAGTCAAATCCCCTTATTTGTAAATAGTAAATAAATAATTGATTTATTTATTATTTTAAAGATATGATTAAGTAATAATAAATAAATAAATGATTTATTTATCATTTTAAGGATATGGTTAAGTAATAATCAAATAAATAATGATTTATTTAATTATTTAAGGGTGAATTAGTCATATTTAACAAAGAATATTATTTAAATAAGATTTAAACAATTATTCTTAGAAAATAATAAGATAAATAATGATTTATATAATTAATTTCCTTGTTTTGGGTTAAATATAACCAGAAATATTAATTAAAATACTGTTTAACTAATTATTTCTTGAGGAAAATCAAACAAATGTATATTTGTTTAATATTTCCTTATGGGGTTTCCAGTTTAGACCATAAAAAACTTAATAAAGGTGATTTATTAAGTTATTTTCATAGTGAAAGCAATTTTACTTGGAGTAAAATTGGTCTTACATGGTGTACTTGGGTCCATCTAACGATAATAGGTTATATAACCAAAAAAATGGTGTAACACCAGGAATTTCCTGAAAAGTGCGACCTGTTAGAGAGGAGGATTTTGGTTATGTTTCTTGGCTAAGAGATAGGTTTTTGTGGTTGAATGAATTATTTCCTTTATGTACACTAACAAATATGATGGTTTTGTGTAGATATGACAAAGTTGAGGATCAACTGGAGAGAGAGAGAGACCTGGACACATTATGGTCGGAGATTCGAGAGGATCATGGTGTCTGCACTGAATTGGATAGCTATGGGGTCCTGAAGTTTGTGGAGAACCCTTTGATTAGAGCAGGAGAGCCCTTGTTGGCCTGAATTGTCAGCTATTGGGATACAGATCATGATATATTTATAGTGCAGGGGCACCAGATCGAGCTCACGGTCCAGGATATATATTTTCTGACTGGTCTCCTACCACTTGGGATGGTGGGAAATACACAACCAGTGTTACTGCGGGGGTGAAAAATTATGGATTTTGTGGAGCGCCATTGTTGACTAGGTCTCTATGTGAAGGGGACATGGATACCAATCGGAGATCTAGAGTAGCTAAAGACCTATGTTGTGGCCAAAACGGTACTGCGGATTGTTGGGAAACCAGCTCCAAAAAGAGAAGAAAAGCGATATCAATGCCTTAGAAATAAGCCACTTCGAGGGGGCAACCTCCAATACATTACATGAATGAACAATTCTTGGATGATACAATTTACAAAACCTCCTTTCTATATATAGGAGTCCATGGGGCCATAATGTAATCCTAGTGGGCCACAATGTAATCCTAGCTGACCTAATAATAATAATTTAAGGGCACAATAATAACAAAATGGGGGTTACAAGGGTACAATAATAACAATAAGGGGGTTACACTAACAACAATAAGGGACTATACTAGTAATATAGGGACCTAACATGCCCCTCTCCTTCAAAAAAGTGTTGTCCTCAACACTTGAGTAGCTATGGGTGCTTCTGTATAAAATTCTCATCCTCCCATGTAGAATCTTCAGTGGGTAAGTTCTTCCACTTGATGAGATACTCTGAAATTGATCGATTCCGTAGTTGTCGAGTTCTTGTTTCCATGACAGCTTCTGGTTCCAATATGATTTTTCCTTCCTCATCAAGTTCTGGCAATATTGTTTGAACTGGAAGATTTTCTCCTATAACCTTCTTTAAGCATGAAAAATGGAAAACTGGATGTACTCGCGAAGAAGCAGGAAGCTCCAATTTGTATGCCATAGTACCAATCTTTTGCAACACCTTGTAAGGACCATAGTACTTTGGCGATAATTTATTATCCTTCTTTGCTTGCTTGAGGGAGATTTGTTTGTATGGTTGTAGCCGTAAAAATACCCAATCTCCTACATCAAAACTTCTCTCGCTGCGATGTTGATCTGCCTGTTGTTTCATTCGATTTTGTGCCAAAGTTAGGTTATCCTTTAAGAGTTGGAGAACTTCTTGCTGATGCTCGATGTGATCTTCCACTGCTTGAACCTTCGAATTTTCTCTTAAATATGATGTGATGGATGGTGGATGATGTCCATAAAGTGCCATAAATGGGGTCATTTTTGCTGCAGTATGGAAGGAAGTGTTATACCACCATTCAGCAAGAGGTAACCACTTGACCCATTGTGTTTGTTTATCGGATACAAAACAACGAAGATATCCTTCCAAACATTTATTTACTATCTCAGTTTGACCATCAGATTGAGGATGATAAGATGAGCTATGAGCTAATTGAGTACCCAAACAAGAAAATAACTCCGTCCAAAAATTTCCAGTAAAAATAGGATCTCTGTCGCTCACAATAACCCTTGGGTTTCCATGTAGCTTTTGAATTGTGTCCATAAATGTAGTAGCAATTGTACTTTCTTTAAATGGATGAGATAATGCACAAAAGTGTGCATACTTGGTAAGTCTATCAACTACCACCATGATGACACTCTTTCCTTCAGACTTAGGTAAACCTGTGATAAAATCCATTGAAATCTACTCCCAACGTTGACTTGGAATGGATAAAGGTTGTAGAAGTCCCGGGGTCTTAATTGTCTCAACTTTATTCTGCTGGCAAACCAAACATTCCGTCACAAAATTTTGAATATCAGATTTAAGGCCATCCCAAAAAAATTCTTTCTTCACCATATGGTAAGTTTTTAAAAATCCCGAGTGTCCTCCTAAAGGAGAAGTGTGCATTTCCAGAGGAATCCTTTGTTTTAGTTGGGAATTCTTACAAAGATATAGGCGATCTTTGTACCATAAGGAATCATTTTTCCAACTAAATGTATCAGATGTACTAGGATCTTACTGCAAATTTTTAATGAGTGTCCATACATCTTTTTCCTTCTTCCATTCATCTCTTGCTTCGGTTATCCAATCTGGTTAGATAATAGAAATGGCACAAAGCAATGCTTCCACCTCTTCATTCTTTCTTGAGAGTGCATCTGCAACAACATTAAGCTTTCCTTTTTGTAGATTATTTCAAAGTCATAACCCAACATCTTTGTGACCCATTTTTGCTGCTCTTCTGATGATAGTCTTTGTTCCAAAAAGTGTTTAAGACTATCATGATCAGTTTTTACCTTGAAGTGCCTTCCCATTAGGTAAGTTTGCCATTTCTTTAGTGCATGCAGTATTGCTAACATTTCCTTCTCATAAATAGGTTTTTGTAAATACTTTCCTTTGATTGGACGACTTTTAAAAGCAATGGGTCTTCCTTCCTGCATTAAAACAGCACCAATTCCATTTCCTGAGGCATCACATTCCACAATAAAGGTTTTTGTGAAGTCTGGCGTAGCTAAGACGGGCGCTAGGCACATTGCCTCTTTAAGATGTTCAAAGGCCTTAGTTGCTTCAGGAGTCCATGAAAATGCATCTTTCTTCAATAATGTTGTTAGAGGTGCTGCTATTCTCCCATAATTCTTAACAAACTTGCGATAATACCCTATTCACCCAAGAAATCCTCGCAACTGCTTTATGGTTGTGGGGATTTTTCATTCCTTAATGGCTTTAATTTTGTTAGGGTCTACTTTAACACCCTCGTGAGATACAATATGACCCAGATATTCCACCTCTTGTACTCCAAAGAAACATTTGGATGTTTTTGCATATAATTGTTTCTCCTGCAATAGTTTGAGCACCATGTCAACATGTTCAACATGATCCTTCCAAGACCTGCTGTAGATTAGTATATCATCAAAAATACTAGCACAAATTTTCTAAGGAAGGGTTTGAAAATGGAATTCATCAACCCTTGAAATGTAGAAGGTGCATTGGTAAGGCCAAAAGGCATGACCAAAATTCATAATGACCCTCATGAGTTCGAAATGCTGTTTTTGGAATATCTTCAGTCTTCATTCTAATTTGATGATATCCTGAACGAAGATCCAACTTGGTAAAATAAATTGCTCCATATAATTCATCCAATAATTCATCAATCATAGGAATGGGAAATTTGTCTTTAATGGTGAGCTTATTGAGCTCCCTATAATCCGGACACATTCGCCATGATCCATCCTTCTTGTGTACCAATACTACAGGAGCAGAGAAAGAACTTTGACTAGGTTGAATTATACCCTCGTCTAACATTTCTGCAATCACACGTTCAATTTCGCTCTTTTCGACATAAGGATATCTATAAGGCCTGATTTTTGGAGGAACACTTCCTGGAATCAAATGAATAGCATGATCCTGATCACGAATAGGTGGGAGTCCTTTGGGAGTTTCAAACACCTTGGAATGATTGTCCAAGACTTGTTGGAGATCTGCAGAAATAGATGATTTTGATGTTGGAACTTTTAGTGAGCATAATTGTGCAATTACGCCTCGCTGTTCTTTCTTTAGAAGCTTTGTCATGACATTAGAGCTTATTATCCTTCCTGGCTTCCCCGCAATACCCCGTAATTCAACTTCCTTTCCTTCTGAAAAAAATTTCAAGAAAAGTTCTTGAAATTAAAAGCTACCGTCCCCAAAGATTGTAACCATTGTACTCCTAGTACAACATCAGCACCTCCCATAGGAATGGAAAGCATTGGACTAGTCAATACATATTCCCCCATGGTTAGCTTAATATTATGGCATTTTCCAGAGCAATTTATAGTTCCTCAATTTGCAACCATCACTTGACATTCTGGTGCTGGGTATAGGAAACAATTTAATTCCTTGGCTACCTTACAATGAATAAAATTATGGGTGCTACCTGAATCAATCAACACTATTACCTTTTCCTTCTTGATCTGTCCTTCTGTCTTGAGAGTTTGAGGAGTGGTAATTCCTGCCAGTGCATTACATGATATGGTCGGATTCATTTCTTCCTCTTCTAGGGCCGGTTCCTAGTGTATATCCTCTTCTTGTTCATTTTCTTCTTCTTCTTCACAATCTATGTAAAATAATTTCTTTTCAACACACTTATGACCTTTAGTGTATTTTCTATCACAACTGTAGCAAAGCCCTTTTGCTCTTTTTTCTTCCAATTGTTGTGGTGTCAACCTTGTAGGTTGTGGAAATCTAGGCGTAGCAACACTTCCTTCTTTATAGAATTGAGTGGTAGGCTTCCTTGTCGCCATAATTTTACATTCAACTTTTCTTGCCAACTTGAATGCCTTCTCCAATGAATCAGGTTCCAGAACGCGAACTTCATGTTGTATGTTATCCTTTAGAGTTCCTATGAAGAGATCAATCCTGTGTTCCTCTGGAATATCGGTTACCCTTATATTCAATTTTTGGAAGTCCTCAATGTGCTGCCCCACGAAACCCTTTTGTTTGAGATTTATCAATTGGCTAAAGAAGGTGTTGCTCTTTGTATCCTCATAATGTGCTATCATTTCCTCCGTAAAAATTGACCAAGTGACAATTTTTTTACGGGAGCAAAACCATCGATACCATACAAATGTATTTTGTTCTAAATGTAAAGTTGCAATGCGTACCTTTTGTGTGTTTTGCACGTTATGGAGATCAAAAAATTGCTCCATCTGTAGTATCCATGTTACAGGATCCTTTCCATCAAACTTCCTCATATCCATTTTTGGAATATGGTGGTTCTTCCCGCCAACATTAGAGTTTATGAAATCATGATTAACATTTATTTTGTTCTCATCATGAGGTTATTCTACTATATTTTCACCATTAGGAAACATTTCTTGTATCAACTTTGTCAAACCTTCCATGTCTGCTTTTAGAACATTCTTCATGTTTTCCATTTTCTCATTGATCTTAGCTTCCATGTCATCCATCTTAGATTCCATTCCAGCCTCCATGCCATCAATCTTAGATTCAATGCCATCTATCTTAGATTCCACGCCTTTCTTCAAACCTTCCATGTCATTTTTTGTTTCTCTTTGTGAGAGCAAAATTTGTTGCACTTGCTCTTGTAATTTTGATATGTCATGTTGCCATTATTTATCTTCATGAGTCATAGTATAGCTTTCCAAAGGCTTAATCGGCATTGAATTCTTTTTAGGGGCCATTTTATAATCCAATACTGATATCTATTCTAATTCAACTTGATTCTTCAAACAAGACTTATGCAATTCGGAAAACAAATACACACATTTTACTTGCTTTTGAGAAGCTCGATATTGAAATTATATTATCTCTGTGATTGTGACTCTTCAATATCTGAAATTTAGCACTGGAGTAGCCCTCTAAATTCTCTTTTGAATGCAGCAGGTCTGACTTGATTTGGATTCTCCAAGACAAAGTTATGTCCAATCTCCCACAATGACCTAATTATGGACTAGTTCAGTATAGCGAACTTGTACGACTTGCCACGTGTCATTGTTTCATCCTTTTCCTATGAAATTGATAGCCAAGAAACTAAAATCCATGTACTTGTGACCACTTTTGACGACACTCAAATCCGATGCTTAGAGAGATATTTATTGCAATTTTCCCATGATCACCTTTCTGAGATGAAATTCGGGAGCCTGAAAAAGCACTACCTTCCATAGATCATATCTCCAAAAATGTTGCAAACCAAGATCTGAAATTTTTTGAAATTTTTCCTTAGAATTTCAGCTTTGCACCATAAAAATTTCAGATTCTGAACCTCAGTAGAAACAAAGTTATAGCCCAAATGCCACGATGACCTGTTTGGGAGCCTGAAAAAATACCTAACTTCCACAGATCATATCTCCGAAAATATTGCGAACCAAGCTCTAAAATTTCTAGACAATCTTCCTCAGGATTTCGGTTTTGCACCCTAAAAATTTCAGCTTTTGAAACTTCATAGAAAAAATTTATGGCGAAAATTCCACGATGACCTGTTTGGAGCAGCGAAACCCTAGAATCCAAAGCTCTGATACCAAATGTTGGGAAACCAACTCCAAAAAGAGAAGAAAAGAGATATCAAAGCCTTCGAAATAAGCCAATTTGAGGGGGAAACCTCCAATACATTACATGAATGAAAAATTCTTGGATGATACAATTTACAAAACCTCCTTTCTATATATAGGAATCCATGGGGCCATAATGTAATCCTAGTGGGCCACAATGTAATCCTAGCCGACCTAACAATAATAATTTAAGGGTACAATAATAACAAAATGGGGGTTACAAGGGTACAATAATAACAATAAGGGGTTTACACTAACAATAATAAGGGACTATACTAGTGATATAGGGACCTAACACAGATCCTGGGCAACCAGGCACTCCACCACATCACTGGGGGTCATATGATGCTTGTTAAGAGTGTGTTGAGTGAGACCTACTATGGGTGGGAAAAAATTATGTTGTATTCACTGAAACTACAGTTGTCACTATGCAAATGGCAAGGGAACCACGACTGTGCATATGGCACAGTGTTGTGCTCGCTCTTCTTTGAGAAGATCCCAACACTTCGGCCTCGCATATAGAACCAGGATGGGGGCCTGAGAGAGCCCATGATGCACCATTGGGGTTGGCTACTATGCAGAGGGGGAAGTGGGGCAGTCGGACGGGTGTTTCGACCTAAGTTTTTTTCTCATTGGGATCAAATTCCACTATACATATACAACTATCCCTAGAGTGGGATGCGTTATCATGGGTAACCAAACTTGCCACTCTTGCCAGGTCGAGCATGGGGGCTCGATGGTAAGTGACAAGTTTCTAATATTTTATGTGCATTTTAAAGTTTTAGAATATTATATATGGTGTTGATTCATTCACTTTTCGTATGCAGATACAACAATAGTGAAACCGGCTGGGTATATGGGGTGGCCTGCAGTATCAGAAGTTGCAGCACCTGGTGGGTTGAGGGGTCCACAAAATGAGGATATAGTTGCCCTCCTGGAGGACATATATCGTAGATGTGAGAGGATTCTGACTAGTGTTTCAGAGCATAGATCGCAAGATCTTGATGACCAGTACATAGAGCCATGTATTGGTCTGCCCTCGGAGTGGCGAGGGGTCATGCAGCGCATGGCGATGGCCGGACAGGGGATGCAAGAACTACGAGATGTTAGAGCCAAGCCATTGGCCCGGGATCCTCCAGATAGTGATTAGCTGTAAGGACATGTTGTGCCCGCAGTTTTGAGTTTTGTAACATGGTATGGGCATGTCATATGTATGAGAGTTGATGGAATCTAAAACATTTTGATAGACACAGATAATGGATATGCATTGTTTTCTGGTTTATTGTTATTGTCTTGTGTTAAATGCATGTGATAAATGCAAATATAGAATATTATTTGAAATTCTATCTATATAGTGATTTTTTGCTCTAGGTACATGACTGAATGTAATGATTTCAAATTCACGCATCAAAAGCTTCACTTGTAAATATCTTCTAAAAAGGACAGGATTATGCACATGGTAGAAACCATTCAATTGCATGACAAGAAGTAGGGAATCTAAATGAACATGAAGGTGAAGGATGTGATTGGAAAGGGAATCAACTAACAAACATCGTACTGCATCATATTCGGCCTGGTTATTGGTGGAAGTACCAATGCACATGCCGTTAGAGAAAACAAGCGAATGCAAGGGGGTAAAAATTGCCCAAGTTTCCAAGGCTAGATTTCGGGAGTAGCAACTTGCACCATCAGCATAAATGATATATGGTGTGGATGGGGGTTCATCTGATAGGTGCCACAAGACAAAAAATGACAGGATGATGAAAAATACTGGCAACTTGAATGCAAGGTAGAAATAAAAAAAACACTACTAGAGGGAGTGATCTGGGTAGGATGTCTACCCCCCACACACCGATAGGTAGGTGGTGTGTGGGAGCTGCCTTGGGGTCAGCTTGTGCTCAGGTTGTGAAAGTCACCATATACATGGATGGTGTCATTCCTCTTATGGGAGGTGTTGGCCAGATAAATCGTTCTTGCGGACAAGACCGATCTCCCTAGTGTTAGAAGACAATCTAGCAACAAACGAACAACTAAGTTTGTCTTTCTCTAGATATATTCGTTTTACTAATAAATGCTATGAAGGTGTCGATCCTACCTTAGATCCAAATGCTTATTTGCAGTCATAGTGCTTCCGTCGCATCAATAATCCTTCGTCGCAACAAGAACTCTTTTGTCGCAAGAAAGTATCATCTTTCGTTGATCTGTAATCACAAACAAGAAAATATCAATAGCACCTGTATAACAAATAATCATAAAACATACCTATCATAGTGATCAAGGAATCTATGAAATAAATGATAAAACGACAACTTATTGAAATAAACAATCGAATGACAATTTATTGAGAAAAACAGAACCTGATTGTATTAATCTTAAAATAACAGAAGAACCTTACAACCTTAGCCTTGATGTTCGAAAGGCCTTCCCGGTGTCTGAAGCAAGAATCTCCTCTACTTTGATAAGTCTTGCACTCTTCCTCCAGGAGCACAAAGAGGTATGTGATCTTTCCTCTCAAAAGCTCCGCGGAAAGAAGTTTAAATCTTAACAGCACTTCAACTCAATCACACATAAAGCTTGAACTCTAATTCTCAATCTCCAAAATCTTAACCCAAAAATCTTAACTTTAAAAATCTTAACTTTTTGAGGCTACCCAATGCCTCCTTTTATAGAGCAGATGAGGAGGTTAGGATTCCACCTTTAAAGGGATAGAACCCTCCTACAAAGGGATAGGCTCCTCACATCAAGGGATTAGTTCCTTAAGGTGTGGGATACATGCACCTTACTAAAGCGTACTCATCCCCAAAATATCTCATCTAGAACCTTCTAGAATTGACCAAAATTCAACTTTTTCAGTTTAATTTCACGGTTTTTTGATCTTATAGGGGTTCCGCACCTATAACACAGAGAAAGTGCGTTTTAGGTCCGCAGGAGAGCTAAACATTAGGTGCGGGACCGCAGGAAAGATATAGAGAAAGTGCAATACCAAAGTTTAGGGTATTTTTAGGAACTTTTCTCTGATTTTAGGGCTTGGAATGAGGAACAAAGGTTGTAAGACTTGCAGAGGAGGTATGTATGAGTGTTAATGAGCTCATACAGTCAGCAGAATGTCAAGGTGACAATTTTTAGTGTAACAGATTGCCCCCTAAAGTGCGAAGTCTGGAATATATGAAGATGAAGTCTGTCATATATGAAGAGTGAAGTACTTTATCATTTCAAGGATCATCCTGTGGACACCCCAGTCGGAACCTGTAAAAAAATTCAATGCAAAATATATATATATGTAATCATATCATCACTGAGGTAGGCATTCCCATACTCAGATCAAAAACTAACTAGAGTCAAACTGTTCTGATACAGGAATGATTTTGAATACATCATCAGTATAGAAATATGTAGACATAGTATGGACGCAGCCATCTGTTTGTAAATAGTCCACTGTATAAATGAATAACAAAATTCCTCGCAGCCTGGATGGTAGAAACTAGATCCAGGGTCTTGATTTCTGCATCTCGAACTAGTACAATTCTATCCATGTGAATAAATGTGTCGAAGTCGAACATGGTAGAAACCACTTGATTACCAATCAATGATGTGAATTGTTAACAAGTGTGAGAGTAACCACGAGAAACCTGCCAATGAGGCATGCAGATTTCAAGGTACTGACGATTTCTAGATCAACTTCCTAGATAATGAGCTTTCGTCGATAGAAAGTGATCCGTCGTAGGCAAGCCCACAACACGAAATCATAGATCAAGTTTTGAAAATATATTGGCAAGGACTGACTCAGGGATGGTCAAAAATGGATGACAGATATTTTGCAGATGAATGGTTTATTTGAATTGTCCTCTTGAACACATAACGACACTACAGATGGTTTGGTGACAATTGACCCAAAGCTAATACCCAGAAACCGGCTGAAGACTTTCAATGTGGTTTGATTAACTATTAGGCAAAGGATTTCCCAACCCAGGTGAACAAAAAAGTGTCGTGTTCAAGAGTGGTTATTTGGATTTTCGAAAAATCCAAAATACAACAAACATGTCCATTTTCCTCTTTCCCCCACCATTTCTAGCAAGTACCTCTTTATTTTTGACAAACTTGGGGAGGATAACATTTGCTTGTTTATAGCTCATCCTTGATGGATAGGTCCAACTTATTTTAAAGATTCAAACCCTAAGAAGGAGTGGTTCCATTCTGTTTAAAATTGAACAGGTTCTTTACTGTTAAATTTTAACGAGTCCAGTATAGGAGAAACTCGGTGTTTTTCAATTTTAGGGAGTCAGAAGAAAAAACTTAAGAAAAATCCATGGGTGTAATTTTTCGTAAATTTAGTCTCTCGAGCCCGAAAAAGGATAAAATAATGCGGGAGAGAACTCTATTGACCATAATTATTTAACGTATACCTTTTTCGTAAATAGTCCTTTTCAGTCCGTAAAAGGGGTAAACTTATACTGAAAGGACGATCATTCATTTACTTTAACGAGTTCGAATAATCAAGTGCTCGACAATCTTTTCATGTTTAGAGAGTCTGAAAAGGGCTTAAAAGAGGACTCCAGGGTTTCACTTTTTCGTAATTTTCAAGAGTCCGAAAAAGGGATAAAAGTATACTCAGTAGTTTCACTTTTTCTGTAAATTTTAACAAGTTCGAAAAAGGGATAAAAATGTACTCCTGTGGCCCACTTTCAATTTAATTTACGAGCAAGAAAAGACAGAAATAACTCATCATTTTCATGTGTTTTACGAGAATGAAAGATAGAAAAATAATCTTCGGGATTTTCATGAGTTTAACGAGTCTTGAAAATAACCGAAATTGACTCAAGATAGGTTTCATTTTTACAAAAGCTTGAAACAGAGAAAAACTATGCTTCAGAGTGGTTTCATTTTTACACAAGCTTGAAACAGAGAGAATAATGTGCTTGATGCCCCCTAAGCATAACTGCTAGAGTGCATGCCCCCCCAGCTTCATTTCATTCAACTAAGTATACTGCTGGTAATTAATAGCTGGATGGAATGAAGGTTCATTTACGAGATCATATGAAAGACCCGACCTAAAACTGTAAGAAAATTATGCAAAAACTGAAATAACTAACCTGAATATATGACTTAACATTTACGAGATCTAGTCAAAGACTCGACTCAATTAGGGGAGGATTTGTTTCATTTTTTATTGAGCTTGACATAGGAAAAGAACTATGCTCATGGCAACGTGTTTCATTTTTTTTAACGAGGTTGACACAGTAAAAGGAACTATCCTCACCTACATGTTTCATTTTTTAACGAGGTTGACACCGTAAAAGAAACTATCCTCGTATCTACTTTCTACAATCTACCTATATAACCTATTGATTCATTTTTTAATGAGGTTGCCACAGGAAAATAACTGTCCTCATACCTGATTCATTTTTTAACGAGGTTGACCCAGTAACAGGAACCATCCTCAGACCAACTGATTCATTTTTTAAAGAGGTTGACACAGGAAAAGAACTGTCCTCATACCTGATTCATTTTTTGACGAGGTTGACACAGCAAAAGGAACTCTCCTTAGAAACTACTGATTCATTATTTAACGAGGTTGACACAGTAAAAGGAACTATCCTCATACCTGATTCATTTTTTAACGAGGTTGACTCAATAAAAGGAACTATCCTCTGACCAAATGATTCATTTTTTAACGAGGTTGACACAGGAAAAGAACTGTCCTCATACCTGATTCATTTTTTAACGAGGTTGACTCAGTAACAGGAACTATCCTCAGACCTGATTCATTTTTTAACGAGGTTGACTCAGTAACAGGAACCATCCTCAGAAACTACTTATTTCTAATCTATCAATCTACTCTCTACAATCTACCTACTGATTCATTTTTTAATGAGGTTGACACAGGAAAAGAACTGTCCTCAACAGACTGATTCATTTTTTAACGAGGTTGACACAGTAAAAGGAACTTTCCTCGGACCAACTGATTCATTTTTTAACGAGGTTGACACAGGAAAAGAACTGTCCTCATACCGGATTCATTTTTTAACGAGGTTGACTCAGTAACAGGAACCATCCTCATCTACATGTTTCATTTTTTAACGAGGTTGACACAGTAAAATAAAATATCCTCGTATCTACTTTCTACAGGGAGAATGGGATCGACTGAATGTGAAATCGGATCAATCACTTGATCAACTAATGGATCATCAACCTGAGTGATATGAGTTTCACTCTCCAATGGAAGAGTGGGATCGACCGTACTTGAAATTAGATCAATCACTCCATCAGTTGACGGTAGGTTGGGAGAAAGTTTACGGTAACCAGTTGGAAATTCTTGCTATGAAATAGTAAGGTTTTCCAACAATTTTGAGGCTTCATCCATGTGAGGGAAAATGTGAGTTTGATGACTCCCTTTTCATAACTTACAAGGAAACATAACTTTACCCTTTTTCCCAGGAACCTGACTATCACTGGTTGATGGATCAACGGAAAGTTGATGAGATGTTTCTGACCATACTTCCAAGACCTTCGGAATACCAGGACAATTGATAAGGAAGCGGTCACCCTTACAAAGCCTGCAAGGGTATTTGGGTTTATGATGCATGTTGGAGGTTTCCTCAACACAACTAACACTTACAGCCATGGCTGGTTGGTTGACTTATTTCTCATCTTTCTTCTTCTTCTTCTTCTTCCATTTCTTCTTCTTCTTAGCCACCTGGTTACTAGCATCAAGGCTTTTACCAGGCGAAGAGGAAGAAATGGAGGAAGAAATATTAGGCGAAGAAGGTAAAGGGTCAACAGAAGGTTGGTGATGTTGAGATGGTGAACTCTGTTGAGGTGAAGCATCCGGTTGAGGTGGAACAATTGGAGTATTCGAGGCCAACGAAGTTGAAAATAACCATATCGGTAAACCTATTGTAAATCCAGGTAATGACAAAGTAGCCATATAAGGAGGACCAACATTTCCAAAGCAAGGAAAAGTACTAGGATTCTCCTTAAGAGGGGTTCCTTGGTTGGTAAATCTGTATCAAAGGTTATTATATCAATCCCTATAATCTATTAACAATTTAAAACTAAAATTAACAATTCACAATTCACACCTAACAATTAAAATTCACAATTCACACCTATGGTCTCTAAAAGTAAAAACAAACAAATTAACACGCGCTATCAAATCTAGGAGTCAAACCAATACACAACAAGAATCTCCGTACTAAAAACACTATTTGGTGATGAAATCCAACATCGTAGAATTTAATACAGAAAGCGCGGTTGGAACAGTTACCCCAACAACCTGCTTAATGAAACATACTGGCACAAGTTTCTTCACAAAACCATCTCGTGTGAAGAGAAACCCCCAGAGAGTCCAAGTGAGTCTAGTCGACGTCTGCTCCAAGTACAGTGAGATCTTTCCTTCACCATCACCTTAGGAAATAATATTAATTTTATGGACACTAAGGTTACCAACAGTAACAAATACAACTGGGGGAACAATCTACGATCCGATCCCACACACAAGGGAAGAGTAACAAAGCTCAATCCCCTTGAAGGCTCCTCGACATGGTCAATCCGAGGTTTACTGACAAGTGACCCCAGGCTCCTCGACAATGGTTAATCTGAGGTTTACCATTTTTAATGTGTACAAAATCTTATATCTTCCCCAATGAAACATAATTGATTGTCTCAAAGGTTCGGACATGATCTCGTGATTAACTCCTTTAAGAGAAGCTTCCCAGATTATACAAGTTACAATTGGATTTATTTCCTACCACAAGATTTATCTACTTGTTTGTTTTAATTGCTTTGGAAAGTTAACTAAAACCTATTCCAAAGCACTAATCCTGAGCTTGATTGGTGGAAAGAGCCCTAAAAATGTAAAAATTACTAGATGAATTTTAATTAAGCACTGTGTTATTAAGGCTGTTATTACTCAAAAGGGGTAAATGGATATGAAACCAATGGTGTTATGACCCGACCCAAAACTGATTGCAATCGAATATGATAATGTAATATTTTCAATTCGATGAATCCTAACTAAAGTAAGGAGAGAGTTCCCATATACTTCCAACAATGCAAAAATTGATCACTAAGAGAAAATATAGCAAATTCTCTAATGCACTAATTTCATCAATAAAAACTAATGCAAATCAATCCCAATTTTTTTTTTTTTTTCTGTTTTTAAAACAAGAATAAAAACATCTAAATTCAAATCAAATAAAACTGATCTAAATCTTACAATTGATTTTTCAGAATGTAAACTATGCAATTGTAATCTATGCACAATTCACTTGAAAAGTATGCAAATGTAATCTATGCACATTTTTCATTTATATTCTGAAAAGGAGAATTCTAATTATGCAAATGTGATCTATGCAAGAGAATTCTCAAACACAAGATGATTCTAATGTAATCTAAGAACCAATGAAATGGAAGTCAAGAAAATCGGGTGAGAGTTCCAAAGATCAAACAACACTCAAAGGCGATTAACACTCATACACAATTTAGCAAAAACAAAAGAAAAAAGATGCAAAATTGTGAAAAGACTTAGAAAAACCTCCAAGTAATGGATAGCACCTATATAACAAATAATCATAAAACATACCTATCATAGTGATCAAGGAATCTATGAAATAAATGATCAAACGACAGCTTATTGAAATAAACAATCGAATGACAATTTATTGAGAAAAACAGAACTTGATTGTATTAATCTTAAAATAACAGAATAACCTTACAACCTTAGCCCTGCTATTCGAAAGGCCTTCCCAGGGTCCGAAGCAGGAATCTCCTCTACTTTGATAAGTCTTGCACTCTTCCTCCAGGAGCACAAAGAGGTATGTGATCTTTCCTCTCAAAAGCTCAGCAGAAAGAAGTTTAAATTTTAACAACACTTCAACTCAATCACACATAAAGCTTGAACTCTAATTCTCAATCTCCAAAATCTTAACCCAAAAATCTTCACCCAAAAATCTTAACTTTAAAAATCTTAACTTTCTGAGGCTACCCAATGCCCCCTTTTATAGAGCAGATGAGGAGGTTAGGATTCCACCTTTAAAGGGATAGAACCCTCCTTCAAAGGGATAGGCTCCTCACATCAAGGGATTAGTTCCTTAAGGTGTGGGATACATGCACCTTACTAAAGCGTACTCATCCCCAAAAAATCTCATCTAGAACCTTCTAGAATTGACCAAATTTCAATTTTTTCAGTTTAATTTCACGCTTTTTTTATCTTATAGGGGTTCTGCACCTATAACATAGAGAAAGTACGTTTTAGGTCCGCAGGAGAGCTGAACATTGGGTACGAGACTGCAGGAAAGATATAGAGAAAGTGCGATACCAAAGTTTAGGGGATTTTTAGGAACTTTTCTCTGATTTTAGGGCTTGGAATGAGGAAAAAAGGTTGTAAGACTTGCAGAGGAGGTATATATGAGTGTTAATGAGCTCATACAGTCAACAGAATTTCAAGGTGACAATTTTTAGTGTAACAGGAGGTAAAGATGAAGTCATGGGTGGAAAATGCTTCCATGGTGTCATCATCACAGTAAAAGATGGGGTGACTAGTGGAAGGGTAACCACATGACGCGGAAAAGCTACCTGAATCATCATCATGAGAAGAAAGGTTCACATGTGTGTCATCACGAGGGGTGATGGAAGAAGAAGTAGATAAGGGATCCCCTGATGTTGAGCCCAGGGTGATTACTGAAGGGAGGTCAAGCGAAGGAGAAGGGGAAGTCCCAGATGGATCTTCCACCATGGATCTCATAGATGATGATAGGTAGAGGATAGTGGCTGAATATTTTGTAATCTTGACATCGGGGGGGAATTTCAATGCGAGTAGAGGTATCCTCAGGTTTTCTTGAAGCATACTGCACAAGTACTGGAGAGGCAAACTGGTTCTGTTTAGTCTCGTACTCCCGAATTACTTCTAAAGAGGTGCGGTAATGCTTGAGGCAGGGAAAAAGATGGGTATAATGGCCATGGAGATCACAAAAATCATAGGGGTGGTTGGTGTGAATGGTATTAGGGTTCTTGTTTGCAATTGAGGAAGAAACAGAGGCTTCAGGGACCTTAGACTTAGGAAATGAAACATTAACCATGGGATTGATGCAAGGCAATTCAAGACAATGGCAGGTGGCACGACCAACAACATCACACAAATCACGCAGGGGGGTACGCCTTGGAGGCTGAGGAGGAGCATGATTTGTCTGGGAAGCCTAGTCTTTAGGTGCCTTCTTGCGATATTTTCCCCCAGCACTCGAAGCTTTCACAACAGGAGTAGGTTCTTGTTGAGTTAGCTGAGGCACAGAAGCAAAGGGAAGGGTCATGGCGACCAGTTGGACCAAGGTCAAAGCAGTATAAGGTTTGGGCTGACTAGGAAGGATAGTGGCTGGGGGATCAATGTACCATACTGGGATCCCTAGTGTCATGTTAGAAATAGATAAGGTAGCCATAACTGGTACCGAAAATACTCTAGGAGGGGGAGCTAGAAACGGTATCTAACTGAAGGTGTAATGGCCAGGCGGAACAACTCCAAGATGGTTAAGGCTAGGAGGAACCATTCCAGGAGGTTAGATAGGCTCATGGATACCAGCTGCAGATGAGGGGCCTTGAGGAGGGGGTCCTAAAGGCTGAGTCGAGGTGCTAGGAGAAGGTTGCGGAGGGTGGGTTGCTGACTAGTCAAACCAGCCCATTTGAGGTCAAACCGAGATGATCGCATCATGAAAACATTCGACGAGCTAGGATCAAAGATAAGAGGATGGAGACTAGGGAATGAACCAAGAAAATAGGAGTCTTTGTAGACTCCGGGTGAGAAACTGTTCAAAGGTTTGACTATTTGTTTATTGGCCACCGAAGAGATGATGGAATTAGGGGAGGTCTGAGACTTCGATTCCTAATATGTCAACTATTTGATGGTGATATTCTTTCTGTTTTGAGGAAACCACATCTTATGGTGGACCACAGATGGGATAGCATACATTGCATAAGTGTAGCTACGACCTAATAGAATTTTGTAGTATAAGGGGGCATCAATGACTTCTACATCAACATAAACGGTCTTGCCCGCAAGAGTAATAGGATAGTTGCAGAACATGACAAGGGCTTGGGAAGAGTGGCCATCCCACACTCGAAGGGTGATAGTCAAAGGGGCCAACTCAGGAAATCTGAGTTTCTTAAAAACCGAAGCATACATCAAATAGGTGGATGTCCCCTCGTCAATGATACAATGGGAAATGTTGGCATTCCGAGTCTTGATAGGGATTTGGAAGGCAATGGAAGCTGGAAGGGGGGGATTTTATGACCAGTAAACATCGAATACAATAAAACGGTCATCTGAAGGATCCATAGGGCCTATGGAAGCTAGTAGAGCCTTTCATTGTGAAGGGCATGACTGGAGGACTTCCATCATTAACATGGTAGCAGAGGATTGTGCCAGGTCATCTACTATACTACACGAATGGGAAGCTTTACCAGAAGAAGCGTTTCGACATAATGGTCCCTTGGGGATCTTGGTATGAACCTCTGCCTTAGGCTAAGGGATTAGTAAAGGACCATTTGGTGTCAAAAGAGGCTATGTTGGACCTGAAGTAGGGGGCTCGGGGGCAGACATATAGGGGGGCTTGTTGTACTGATGGGACTAAGTCTAAAGGTTGAGGTCAACAGTAATGGGTTGGTCAAAGTTCATCATGAGGATATGGTAATTAGACGTACGAGATGACGGAGGTTGAGTGGCCACCTAACTCTCAGGGGGTTGGGTAGCTACGAATCCTTGCTGGGAAAAACAATTGGTAAACACATCTAGTTGGGTAGGGGCAACATTAGGAGGAACCGAAGGGGAGGCTTGTTGTCCTCGAGATGCTGCTTGAGCTTCCCACATCTGACACATTTGAGGTAAAAGAGGACAATCGTGGGTGTAGTGACCATAGACATCACAGCAAGAACAAGGTTTTTTTCGTGCAAACATGACTATCATGCTTGGGGTGAGTGCCTTGTTACTAGGTTGTTGTGTTTAATGCATTCCCTTGGGGATTGGGTCCTAGAATACCTAGGGAAGATTGGTTTTGGTTTAATTTCCTCTTTTTTTTGGAAGTAGGAGGATTAGTTGCACCCTAGTGTGAAAACAATTGACCCTAGGGGGGGCGGTGGCTGCTGTTGCGGCGGTTGAGAAGGAAAGGGAGGCTGAGGTGCTAATTCTAGAGGAGATGGAGCACTAGGCTGTGGATACAAATAATAAGGTGGTTGGGAAAAAGTATGGTAAATAGGTTGGGAAAAAGGAGGAAGCATGTGTTATCCTGGATACATGTTATCGGAAGGGGGAAAATTTTTGGAGGAGTTGGCCCCTCCCTGAGGGAAACCATAACCCATGGGAGGATGAGAAAGGGCTCCAATGATACCATAGGCGGCATGGGATGCCCCTGGTGCGTTGGCACCACTAGGTCTAGGGAGATCAGGTAATATAGTATAAACATAACCAGACTGTGCATAAATCAGGTCATATTTTAACGCAATCTAGAGGGTAGATTCTTGGATCTGAGGGAAATGAGATGCGACATCTTTGCCAATAGTAGGCAAAAGAGATCTGAGAAACTAGTCCATGTAGACATGGTCTTTGAAGGTAGGGGTTTGACATAGGCTCTTTCTTCTCCACCATTATTGGACATGATCAGATAGGTGGGTCATAGAAGTTTGAAGAAAAGAGGTCAAGAGTTCGTTACCGGTTTCATAACAAAGGGGAAGCTGGAAGTAAGATAGAAAAACCTAGGCAAGGGTCGCAAAACTAGTATGAGAGGAGGAGGCTTGGTCAACATAGCACTTAGAAGCTTCTCCAATAAGCATACGCTAGAACAACCAAAGACAGACAGAGTCATCGGTGATGGAGTTAGACTAACACCACATGTGGAAATAACGAACATGGTTGGTAGGATCCTCTCCAACTAGACCTTCAATCTTGGGGATGTCTAAAGGGAGATTGGTTGGTGTTTGAGTGTGTTAGTGCACTTATGTACGAAATCACACCAACTTAAGGGGTGTGGTCTACCCACTTAAGTTATTGGTAACAGGCAGAAAACGAAGTGGATTCAAGTGAGTTACTGGAACAAGCTAGAATCATAAGCATACTAGATAGAGAAATAGGATGCATATATAAAATAAAAATAAAATAAAAATAAAAAAAATAAATATGAGCTCTAAAAAGAGTCAAACATCTACAATAATACGATCGGTGGTTCTTCAGCCCCTCTGATTGAGTGTTGGTAGGAAACAAGCATTAAGCTTTACCCTCTTGCCAAAGGGCCCCTAGAACATGGGTTATAATTCCTAATGCAAGGATGTTTTTACCCCAAGCTTGCCTCGGTGCAAAGTCTCCCTCTCTCTCTACTGTGGTGGACTAAACTTGTTGAATGTCCAACAATTGAGTCCCCTCTATCTTCAAATCTAGATCACACATTGCTAGTATTTCTTGGGCAATTCTGGCCAGCATAACAATGTGTTCACCCATTATTCAACTCATGGTGGCCTTATATAGGAGATTCCAAATCCTACTTCCCTCTCTTGGTACATTATGAATGGTGACCCAAGAGAGGGGGATGATTCCTTTGTGTGCTCCAAATATTCCATTGTGTGCTCACTTGATGTTTAAGGAGGCTTTGGTGGCTGTCCTTAGGTGGCTTCAAGTGAGGAATCACTGTCCTAGAGTGTGCTTTGTGTGGTCCTGGAAAGTAACATTTCATCACTCCCAGGATTGTGCGCATTTCAGGTCATAAGGTGCGCAAATGCACTCTTGATGAAGGATAATGCAGGAAAAAACATTTATGACTTGCTCAAATTTGATTTTTCCTCAGACCTTAGAGATTTTTAAATACTTTCGAGATCCTATAATGTCTTCCAACCCTGTAAATCCTTCTGTTTGACATTAAATAATGCCATCTTCTTCTTGTATGATTTTCTAGTGTTCACAATTGCCCCCTAATGTGTGAGGTTTAGGAAGAAATTTATAGCCGAAATAGATTATAGTTTCTTTTCTGTACATCTTCTGTAGAGAGAGAGAGAGAGAGAGAGAGAGAGAGACCTACGTGAAGCTTGGAATTGGAAACACCCTGCACTGGTTCCAAGAATGACCATGTCCTAAGCGACCCCTGTAAGAAAATATAATACAATACATATACAAATTTTCTATGAGGCGGGCATGTCCCATGCTCGTGATATTGTGGCTAGTTAAACAAATCTATTTGACAGATATATGTTCAAACTGTATCACTGATATGGTAGTGATCTGGTGGTTGCTGACAACGAATTTTGACGCCCTCCAGGGAATTTTTTCTTTAACTATAGGTGGAATATGGTACCCATATGTGTAAACTTGGTATGGCATATAGCTGCGCATTTTATGCATAGGCGCTGGTTAGGACCTTCCCCTGTAATCATTGCCGAAAGAGACGCTTATGGAGGCACGGGTCTTTGACGAATTTGATCAAAGTGCATTGGTTGTGAGGTACAATACCATCTTGACATGAAATATTTTGTTGTAGTAGAATGTCAAGAAGATCGATGAAATATATGGGCAATGATGTCTCCCATAGCGCCACCCAAGGATGCCCCTTTTATGGAGAGGGGTAATCCAAGGACCCGCTTCCATTCTGGAAAATTGGTGTCGAAGTCGACAAAAAGGAAGCCTTGACCAAACGAGGGGTTCCGGACATGAGGGGTCGGGGACCTGTATGTGATGGGTTTAACATAGGCATGTTGGTGAGGGGTGAGTGAAAATTGATGATGGGGATTCAGTGGCCCAAGGTCGAAGTATACTAAGCAGCCTGGCGGCAGTCATAGTCATTTCTGATGGAGAAATCCCTATATTCGGTAGGACTTCCAAGGTGGGTATAAGCTGGATGTGAATGTCATGGTGGCTTGTGCGTGGGGGTGTAACACTCCAACCAAGGGTGTTCAGGGACTGCTGCCATGGGAGAAAAATATGGATGAGAGGGTGGGGGGATGTAGTGCACCATTTGAAGTCTTTGTACACTTACCAAAAGAATAAAATAATGGGGTTTTGTTTGTACAAAACACAGAGATAGGTACCCCAAAACATGAAAGTGTTTTCTCATTGATGTTGTGAGGAAGGTGTTTTGCTGAGGGTGGGGGTCCCATTGGTTGGTCTCATGTGTGGGGTTGATGAAGCAGATGAAAAATTATCGCAGATGGGATTATGCTGGTGGAGGTATGGTGGGCGAAATGGGAGGTGCGGTAGTGTGATTTTGATATCCTTGTACAACCTGATCATCCGGGAAGGGGGTTTTAGCTTGTACGATAAACTTGACCTTATGCATGATGAATGGATGGGCATGAGGTGCTTCCTGGACTAAAGTGGTATGGCCATGGCGTCACTTTTGCTGTGATATATGGTCTACTATGGGTGACGAGTGCCATGGAGGGGAGGCTCTATCGACCAATGAGGATGTTTATCATGTGCAAGGTGAGGTGATGATAAACATGGTCAGATATGAGGACCCTATGGTTGATTTCTGATGGAGAAATGATGTCAGGATATGTAGATTTTATGGGACTCTATCGTGTTGGGGGTAGAATGATACCTGCTCTGGAACTTTCAGTAAATGGAGTTGTGGATGGTTTGCAAAATTTTCTTGCAAAAACAACTACCTCAAGTGAAAGCAACTTCTTTATCAAATATTATTGAAAGTCACGATCTTTAAAAAAGGAGATGAGAGAGGGCATACCTATCGGCGCTGAAAAATTATTTTTTCGGGGGTGTGAATGTGTGTCATCGCCTCTATTTGCTATGGACTGTTGATCACAGTGTAGCTTGTGGTTCAGAGAACGGACCTTCTAATCTCTCATTATGGTCCCCCCATGTTTTTGAAAAGGGCGATATATGGGTGAATATGGCCCTAATTCAATTCATTTGTACTTGCTAAGTTCTTGAGAGGTTGGAATCTTTTGCATAGTAGTTCTTGCCATTGTGATTAGCCTAAGCACCAGGGATTCGCAATATCATGCCCAGGTAACCTCCATGACGTCTTGCACTTTAATTTTTTCAATTTGATGGTATCAGGGTCTGTACATACTAGGTTTGTATGGATTCTGAGTGTTTTTTGCCCTAGATTGTGTGGGCAACCATGGAAAAAGTGTGCCTTTCATGCACATTTTTTAGGGATAAGCGTGCTTAAATCACTCTGTTCCCCTTCTTTGGCATGCCTTAAGCACATCTGTGGAAAATATAGGCATGCCTTAAATGCGCCTGTCTGAGGGAAAAGCGCACAATAGGCTGAGGCAAGAAAATTTTTATATTTTTAATATTTTTGTGTTTTTTCTATTATTGATGGGTACCTATTTGGATGAAAGGTTGTTGTGGAAGAAGTAGGATTTTCCTGAGGTCCATACTGCATTGGCTGCTGATGCTGGGGCGTGCCATCAGCTGGCGCAATGGGGGCTCCAGAAGTTCACAGATAACTAGCTTCTTTGGTCGCAGGACTGATTGCTACGCTACCTGATCTACATTGGCGTAGGAGGCGCAACATGTTCGTGCTGCATGGGAAAAACCTTGTCATCCGTCCTAAGACAGATATGTATTTTTTGACTGGGTTACTGCCTCATGGTGAGGAGTTGAGGTACCCAGTCCCTTTCGAGAGAGTGGATCTTGAGATGTTTCAGAGATGTCACTGTGGTGGGGCGTCTCTTATAGAGGGGTGCATCAGCATTGCATCAGTGACAAATTTAGTAGAGAAATGTGCTCTGGTAATGATTGTGCAACTTGCAGGGTTTTCAACTCTACATCGGGAATTAGGCCCGTAGGTTGGAGTATTGCATCGGTTGAGGTCCAGGAATTTCTATGATTTTGCCCATTTTTTCTATGATGAGATGGTGGTGCAACTCAACAAGGTCCATAGTGGATCAAATTTGTTTGCATATGTCAACATTTTGTGTAGTATTATGTATGATAGGGTAGTGCTGTTGAGGCTAGTGGTGGCGATTCCTCCTGGGAGACCATAGGAGCCTCGTATGAGGAGGTGGGCTCCGGTGATGCCACGAGGCGATGGTGGCATGGTGGGGTGTTATTGGAATGCCACGACAGAGGCCTGGTTTGAGGTGAATCCACAGATGTTCTTGCCATTCCCATATGCGAGGATGGACTTCTGGGGGGATCCTGATATGGCTATCCCTCCTGGTTTTTCTTAGGGGCCTACACATACTTTTTCTATTTTTCTGCATTTATTTGAGTATGTATGTGCTTATGCATTTTTCTAGTGACATTGACATAGTTTTGGTTACTCTTGTAGATGTTGGCAAGGTTAGTCGCCCCGTGAATCGATTGGCTGGCCACGGTCCTCTACAGATACCTAAGGGTGGGAAGGGAGGAGATCGTACTCGAGGACCTGGTGGTGGTGCTGGCCCTTCAAAAGAGGGCAGCAGCTTGGACACTACCGAGATTGCAACTGAGTGAGCTCATGCCGACACAATGGTGGAACGTGGAGATACGGAAGAGGCTCGTATTGCAGAATTGACTTCTTGGGTGTCAGTTCTAGAGGATTCCTGGGGTCGAGTGGACCACTTGACCCAGGGGATGCCTACTTGAGGTTTTATGGATGATATCGAGGAGGTTTGGCTGGAGAATGTGATGGCTCGGGAGAGGGACTATTGGCCTATTTTACATCAAGTGACAATATTAGTTGTGATGACAACTCTAGTGGTGGTACCGGGGGCAGTTTTGGTCCAAGTGCCCCTCCTGAGGGGGCACCCCCCTAGATTATACTTGTACATGGGGAAAGCGCCTATTATGAGGATTCTTCCTTTATTTTTGATGAATTTTTGTATCTTTGGGCTGGTTGTTGGGTCAATGACACTATTTTTCTACTCAGACATATACATTGTGATATATATATATATATATATATATATATATATATATATATATATATATATATATGAGAGATATTTTTTGTGGCTCTACATGTTGTGTCACTTGTTTCAGTTTATGGATGATGTTATGCTGATGAATACCTATATTTTTGGTTTTTTATGTGTGATGGCTTATTTGAGATGCATTCTAGTTTAGGATATTTTTGGCTATGCGATCAAATACTTGGTTTTGACTCCCTGCTACATGTGTGAATGTAATATAGTCAAATTGTTTGCTTAATATTTTTGCACACAAATATTTTCTAAATAGATTTGTATCTCTTGTCTCAAATGTTTGGTTTAACTATGACACTACTAACTGGGAACCGAGGTAGACATGAATATGGCGTATTCCTTGATGGAGGGTGTCGCACATAAGTCTGGTGACGGTGTCATATTTTGCTTCATTGTTTTTTGCTGAACCAATGCACACACCGTTTGAGGAGAGTAGCGATCGGTCAGGGTGGTAGATGACCCAGGGAGCTGCGGCTAAGATTTGAGACCATCTTGATGCTCCATCAACAGATCTGAAATAAGCTTCAGGTTGGTGATCCATGACGACATTTTGAGCTTGTTTAATAAGTATTTTGGTCAAAAAATCTAAGTGGTTAACTTTGTGTACGTTTACTCAAGGGGAGAGCTGTATTGGCCATTATAGGTAAAATTTCTTGAGGTAAAGGCTGTTGATGGGGTTTCTAAGGTATGTCCCATCCGATTTTTTCAAGATGTATGCCCCTTGTTGGAGGAAATTTTTGATGATGTAGGGTCATTTCCACAAGGTTTCGAACTTTCCTAGCCCTAGGGCTTCTTTCGCGACATCACAGTGGAGGACTAGTTCTCCCTCGATGAATAAGCGAGGGTTGATGTGGTGGTATAATGATGCTTTTACCCTTTTCTTATGGGCCTCATTGTGTTGTAGTGACTATTGTCGGCTTTCATTGATGAGCTCTAGTTGTACTAGGCATTGTTCTAGAGGTTGGGTATCATTAAGGAGTTCAATAGTGGTGTGCAATTTTGAGATCTTGTGGAAATCAATGCAAAAGTGAAAAGTACCTTGATCTTTTGCGACAAGAATAAGGTGGAAATCCTTGGATGTGAGGGCAGCTAAAATCCTATTTCCGGTATGCGATGATATGAATCGTATATGGTAAATCGTGTCATCGATGTTCGGTGGGGGGAGAATCTCTATGATGGGGTTTTGCGTGAGAGCAAGGTTGGGTTCCCCGCTAGGATGGTCAATTTCTTGTGGGTGGAGATTGTGCCTGCTATAAAGGCACCTGAATTTTTCCATTAGTGGGCATACCTCTGGTGTGTGATTTTGGCTAGTGAAAATAGTGCATGGTATCATTTTTTCAATGGAGTAGATTGTATGGGAATCAACGCTACTCGACATCCCAGATGTGGACGATTGGAAAGGATCGGTTGTAGAAGAGGTGGTCTTCTGCTTCCACTTCCACGTTGTTGGCTTAGGTGCATCTGACTCTTTGGGGGAGTGTAGACTCAATGTTACTCTTGTCGCTCTTAGCTTGGGGAGGTGCACACATTTAATCATATGGTGAAAGTGTGAACAAATTTGGAAATAGGTACACATGATATTCTCTCGGTTAGAGAGAAGTTTCTGAGGGAGAGACAAGACTATGCAAAAACTATTTCCGAGGGGCTTCAATTCTCTGCACTGACTGATTTGGTAGTTATTCAGATTGCACAGTCCGCATGTTATCCTAGGCTTGGTCTGTGTCATGTTGGGTTGGTGTGTTGTCCTAGTTCGCCTGTCATGCCCATGCAGGGGTGGGGTAATTAACCCGAAGGTGTTGTACCTTTTATACCACTTATAGAGGTCTTCTTCTCCCTTCTCTATGATATGAATCATATCGATGGTAGGAAGAAGTTGTGAGGCATAAGTGCAATGTCACTCATAATGATTTCCTTGACATATTAGGCAGAATAGCCTCGATATGGGGGTCCCGTCGTGCTAAGCTTGTGGCTTGGAGGGGAACCAGCGTCATAACGCTACTAAATTAGGGCAAGTAGTGACCACGTGATTGGGCATCTTGCATAACGTGCATGTTGGTATTCTCTGTAGAGAGTGGTTGGGGGTAACGAGGGTTGGGGGTAATGAGGGGTTCCCTGATTCATCGCTTTTTAGTTGAAAATAATAGGATGGATCTTCTCATCACATATTCTTGGGTTGTGGAGCTGTTCGTGGACTACGCATCCATGTCATATTCTTGGGAGAGGCAGACTATGGCTAAGCGTAAACTTGCGAGGGCTAGCCGGAATCAGGTGATATAGTGACAATTCTCCAGCAAATGATTGTCGGCACATAATGGATATGTGAATTTTGTTTCCTACAATCCAATGTAGTAAACCCATTCTAGAGGATACCATCTATGGATGAGTTCCAGAGCTACACATTCTTAATGGAAGTGACCACATTCATCTCATAGTGTGCAACGTATAACAGAAGGGGGCATGACTGAGGGTCTTTCTTGTGCCCTTTGTTCTTCCTGTAGGTGGAAGATGGTACAAGGTTCATTTCCAGATCCTTGGGTGGAGGGATCATCTTGATAGGATCACTCAATGGCATGTAAGGCATCCCTATATCATGGGATCTCTGGGAAATGATGGGTATAGTTCCTGTAGTTGCTGCAGAGAGCACATGCATGATTGGTACGAAGGCTTTGACTTTACCTTAGGTGGCAGGTTTGTTTTTATGGGAACACAGCATCGCGATGTCTGTCTCGGAGCCAAGGAGTGGTTTTAATTCATTTAGCTCTAGAAAGATGTGGGTAGGGTGCCTATTATGTCGCATATGGCGTAAACTGGTGATTCTCATTGTATGGCGGGGGTCACCATCTTCTTTCCTCTTTTCTCGATTTTCTTAGCCTTGATCACCAGTTTTGCAATGGGAATTTCCTTTGCAGCAGTGGATTCGACCATTTCTTGGATGAGTGGAACCTCCTTGGGACTGAGGGGATTCAATCCTATGGCAGTGATGTGGGTGGCTCCTGTTACCGTAGGGGGAATGAGGTACCAAACTGGTATAGCCAATGATATGTTTGGTAATACTAGTGTTTCCAAAACCTACTAGGAGATGAAACTAGCTGAGGGGTAGAGGAAAGGGGTTTGGGAGGCAACATAGGCTAGAGAGGCTCTTTTGGCTGATGACTCAGTGCCATTACTGCTTTTGTTCATGTCCTGAATATCTTCAGTGCTTGATGTGGAGATCATGCACACCGAAGCCCCCATGACATCGGGTGATGACTCAGGGATTATGGGTGGATCTCCTAGGAATAATCCTAGAATGGACGACGGTTTGCACTGGTTGGGGCCATATTCTTGGTACCGTGATAGAGCATCTAAGAATGTATATACATACGGTAGAATTACATCAGTTCTTGTTAGGGGTCTCTTCTCGATATGCGTCAATTGGTCTACAGTAATGATGCGGTCCTCGTGGGGGAACATCATGATGCAGAAGACGGAGGAGACTATGGCTCGCATGGAATACATACAACTTTTCCCAAGGAGTATACTATAGTCCAAGTGAGCATCCAAGACTTCAATTTCTATGTGTACTGTCTTTCCAGATAAGCAGACTGGGAAGTTTTGGTAGAGGCTGACGGGGGGTTGATGGACGACCGTCGTATGCTCCAAGCATAATGATTAAGGGTTTTAGTTCGGGAGACCCTAACTTCTACCAAAAATTTCTGGACATGATGTACATGGATGCACCCTCGTCTATGACACATCGGTGAATTGTGATATTCTGGACCGAAACTGGTATCTGGAAGGAGAACATGGAAGGAAGCCTGGGGTTGTGGTCTACCCACTTAAGTTATTGGTAACAGACAAAAAAAGAAGCAGAGTCAAGAAAGTTAGTGGAACAAGCTAGAATCATAAGCATACTAGATAGAGAAATAGCATGCATATATAAACTATAACTAAAAAAAATAAAAACGAGCTCTGACAAGAGTTAAACATATACAATAATATGAACGGTGGCTCTTTGGTGCCTCTTATTGAGTGCTGGTAGGAAACAAGGATGAAAATTTACCCTCTTGCCAAAGGGCCCCTATAACATGGGTTCTAAGTTCTCATGCAAGGATGTTTTTACCCCAAGCTTGCCTTGGTGAAAAGTCTCCCTCTCTCTCTACTGTGGTAGACTGAACTTGTTGGATGTCCAACAATTCAATCCCCTCTATCTTCAGCTTCGAATCACACATTGCTGGTATTTCTTGGGAAATTATGGCCAACATAACAATGTGTTCACCCATTCTTCATCTCATGGTGGCCTTATATAGGAGAATCCAAATCCTCCTTCCCTCTCTTGGTACATTGTGGATGGTGACCCAAGAGAGGCGGATGATTCCTTTGTGTGCTCCAAATATTCCATTGTGTGATCACTTGATGTTTAAGGAGGATTTGGTGGCTGTCCTTAGGCAGCTTCAAGTGAGGAATCACTATCCTAGAGTGTGCTTTGTGTGGCCCTGAAAAGTGACATTTCGCCACTCCCAATATTGCACGCATTTCCGGTCATAAGGCGCACAAAGGTGCTCTTCACGAAGGATAATATGCGCAAAATAATTTATGACTTGCTCAAATTTTATTTTTCCTCAGACCTTAGAGATTTTTAAATACTTTCCAGATTATGTAATGTGTTCTAGCCTTGTAAATCCTTCTGCTTGACATTAAATAATGTCTTCTTCTGCTTTTACGATTTTCCAATGTTAACATTTACCATAGAAGGCCAACCAGGATCATGGTGTATGGGGTAATTAATCAACTAGTTAAAATTGGGAAGAATGAGGCCTACCATATAAGGGAGCAAGGGAGAAGCCAAGATAGTTCTTGTTGCAGTCCCACTGGTAGTATTCCCAGCATTAGGGTTGGGGCTACCACTAGTGTTAGGTCCTGAACTGGACATGGTGAAGGTGACAGGAGGAGAGACAGGGATAGAACGAGAAGGGGAACCCAATGAACTAGAAGCAGAGTCAGAACGGGGACTCGGTGGAGGACTAACTCGAACCCTACACATAGGAGTAAGTATTCCTAATGGAAAATAAGGATGAAGGCCAAGAAGTATCTAGTATAAACGCCCCCAAAATAGACACAGATCACAAAATAAAGAGAGACCAACAAGGGTAAGAAGGTGTGGGATCAAATGAATACAATGTCAAAACAAGGGCAGGGAGGTCCAGGATCAATTGATTACAATGCTATAGTCTTGGCTTGGTGGTGTAAAATAGACACTCTTCACTTAGGGTGTGCATGTATGTGATAAGTGTGTTCATTTTAATTAAACCCAGATGTGTGTAGAGAAAAAAGAAAAAAGGTGTTGTATAACTATAAATAAATCTGAAAATGAAAGTAAAGGAAACTGAATATGATAAAAAAATAAATAGCTAAAGATGCATCAATTTAAACCCAAGGAGGAGGGCTTTCGAAAACCTAGTCTATGGGTGGGCGAAATCTAGTCAAACCACACAAAATGGCCAATGGATTTAAATTTGAGAGGGACAGTGATCTAAGGGTCAGATATACTGGAAATAGGTGCAAAAAATAGAAAAAAACTAGAGGGAAACGTGTTGCAAATCAGGTGGCGAAAGGCTAAAACCTGAAGGGAAATAGAAGGGACCCTAAAGGAGGACCAAAAAAAACTTAAAAGTGGTGTTTTGGATGGATGAATAACCAATCTGAAATGGATCTGAAAGTACAGGATTAGATCTGAAAAATGGCTGAACACACTGAAATCTCAGACGACATACTTCAACTAAACTCCTCCAGAAAAGGTGGAAGAGTACTAAAGCCCTAAGAGGCTTGCTTCCTATTTCAAAAAGTAAAACATAGCAAGTATAGGTCAAATACAGGTGGAGAGTGAGGTCAAACAACCTTGAACAATAGCGTATATGAACCCAGAAAAATCACAAAAAAAATCCCGCAAAAGGTACAGACCGTAGTTTCTAGCCTGTTTTCAGTTGAGGTCACATTTTTTAGGTTGTTTTCTATGCCTTGAAGGTTGAGGTCACAGGTTTTGGCCAAAAATGTGAAACCTGCACTTCTAGTTGTCTCGGGAGCAGCTTTCAGAAAAATATGTCATCTCAGCCATGGCTGATACCTATCACCTGTGCAATAGGCCCAGAAACACACGTAAGTTAGAATTTTTACTGTTTTAGGGTTTTAAAGGTTAAAAACAAAAACAACAAATGAAAAATAAGAAGTTTAATAAAAACCCTAGGTGTTGAAGTAGTTGGTCATGTAGGGATCTAAAAAACGACAACGGTTGTAATTATAAACCCTTGTGGAGTCGCCAATTGTTAGTGTGAGTTCTAATCGCAAGTGTACAAAAAAAGCTCACTTTAGCTATGCATAAAAAACAGCCCTAACATCAAAGATGGATGCCAATTTCTTTAGAACTGCAGTTAGTTTATCAAAATAAATGCTACAAAATCCATATCTATGTAGTTAAAGACATTAAACAACAAATAAAAGCAAGAGTTGCTCCATGCATCCAATGGACAAGACAAGAATACTTTTAAAGAATTTTGTATTTATGACACGTGGGAAGGGAACATAGAAAGATGTTACCAGTCCCCCTTAATGGGATGTGTTATTTTATGTCCTCAGCGCTTCAAATCTAAGATCTCTCCCTCTTGATGGTATATAAAACCCAGACAAAAATGGAACTCAAAGGGAGCTCACAAGAAAAATGTAGAAAAAAATGAAAATGATGGAGGATCAAATTCAGACCAAAAGTATAGATCTAGAGTGATCTTTAGGCAATAAAAGGTAGTGAATGAAGGGAAAAACCCTTCTATTTATAACAAAATATTCAGTTAGTCTAGATATTGGTGCATAATTAAAATATTATTAACCAAATCTAGATCCAACTTTTATGGAATATTTTATTATTTTTGTTGGAGGGAAAAAGAATTTGAATTTGGTCAAATCCCTTTATCTGTAAATAATAAATAAATAAATGATTTATTTATTATTTTAAGAATATGGCTGAGTAATAATTAAATAAATAGTGATTTATTCAATTATTTATAAATGATTTAGTCAAATTTAATAAGGAATATTATTTAAATAATTTTTTAAATAGTTATTCTTAGAAAATAATAAGATAAATAGCGATTTATCTAATTAATTTTCTTGCTTTGGGTTAAGTGTGAATAGGAAAATTAATTAAACTGTGGTTTTATTAATTATCCCTTGAGAAAAACCAAAAAAATAGGGATTTATTTGATATTTCCTCATGTGGTTTCTTGTTTAAACCATAAACAACTTAATAAATTATGGATTACTAAGTTATTTTTCATAGTGAAAGAAATTTTACTAGGGTAAAATTGGCCTTACATGGTGTACTTTGGTCCATCTAATAGTGACAGGTTATATTACCAAAAATTAGTGTAACAGAAGAATTTATTGTAGCAACTTTGTCAAACCTTCCTTCAAACCTTCAATGTTTTCTTTTAAACCATTCTTCAAATATTCCATGTTGCATTTCATTTTTGCTTCTATGAAGTCCTTCAAGTTTTCCATGTATTATTTTAAATCATTCATCAAAACTTCCATGTATGTTTTTAAACCATTATTTAAACCATCCATCTTAGCTTCCATCTCATTTTTTTTTACTCTTTGTAAGAGCGACATTTTTTACACTTGGTCTCGTAATTTTGATATATCATTTTTCATTGCTTCCTCTTCTTCATGCGTCATAATAGATTTTTCTAGCTGCTTACTAGGTGCTTCCATTTTCTTCCTTCAAGTGATTTTAGAATGAAAAAATGATATTTATGCTTCACTATGCCCTTGAATCACTTCAAATTAATTTTTCAAGAAAAACTTTTGCAAATAAAAAATAAATACACACATTTTTCTTTACTTTGTAGGAGCTTGATATTGAATCTATTGTATCTTTGTAATTTAGGAACCCCAATATTTGAAATTTGTTCCTATAGTATCCCTCTGAGTCTTCTTTCCAATGTCACATGTTAAATCTTGTTTGGACACTTCAAGATAAAGTTATGTATAATATCCCACAATGTCCTAATTATGGACTATTTCAGTAGATTGAACTTGTATGAAGTGCCACATGTCAATATTTCGACCTTCGACTCTGAAATTTATAAGAAAGAAACTACAGTCTCTGCAACTTTGGTCAATTTTTCCAAAATTCAAATTCGATGCCTAAAACGAAAGTTATGATAATTTTCTCTCAACCCCGTGTTATAGATGAAATTATGGATTCTGCAAAAACCATAAATTCCTCATATCATATCTCTGGAAATATAGCGAACCAAGATCTAAAATGCATACACAAGGTTCACCAGTATTTTGACTCCACGTGGTTTTAATTTTATCTTCTGAATATTCGTAGAAAAATCGTTATAATGAAAATTCCAAGATGACATGTTTGAAGAAATGAAACCCTAGAATCCAAAGCTATAATACCAAATTTTATACAACTAGCTCACAAAATAGAAGAAAATATAAATCAAGGACTTAAAATTTATCCACTTCGAGGGGGAAACCTCCTTTACAATACATAAATGAACAATTCTTTGGTGATACAAATGAAAAAAATGTCTTTCTATATAGGAGTCTAAGGGGTGATAATATAATCAGAGCCTATATAATAATAATAATAATAATAATGTAAGGGCACAAAAATAACAATATTGGGCTTATAGTGGGTACAATAATATAAATATGGGGACTACATGGAAAAAACAATAACAATAAGGGGGCTACGCTAACAATAAAAATAAGGGTCTACACTAGTATTATAGGTACCTAACACTACATAAAATAAAAATAGAGGAACCAGGAAATCCCGAGACTGCACCACCCACCACTCACGATCATTGGTAATTATCGCAAGTTGATATATTTGTTAGAACCCTTGCACTTGAGCCACGAGGATCCATTAGTTCCCACCATCTAATTCATAGGAAATATGGCTCTCAAAATGTGGTACATGGGATTCAATCATATATTGGAAGAACTTGTGCTTCCTAATTATCCTCTTCAAATCCTCTAGAGAAGAAAATATATTATATTTCTCCACCTGTTTGTCCCTCAATACCAGTGCCAACAAGGTATTTACTTCCAATGAAGATCCATTGAGTTTAAATACTATTTCCTGCTACCCCTCGTGTGTGCAGGGTCTGGAATGTAAGGAGGCATGTCCTCTAAAAAGCTCAAAATCCTAAAGGTCTTTCTTTACCTCCCCCACTTTAGACTCAAGCTAGTGGATTTACTTATGAGCATCAGGTGGAACTGCATTAAAATATGTGGCTATCGAGTCATTAGAAAATAATATTTCCCCTCGTTTCCTAGTATGAGCCCTTCCACCTCCTTCCCTTCTACTCCTCATCCTTTGTCTAGGAAAAATTCCTAATTCTTAGGTAGAAGACTTAATATCATTGAAAATATTTCCTATACCTACAAAATAACATAAATAATGACTTGACCCACCCTTTTCAATATCATAGAACCAACAAGCAAACTCGTCAAAATAACACCTAAAAAAATTCTTAGCCATAGATGGAGACCGACCAAAGAGGGAATAGGATAAGGCCTCCTCAGCCCATGTCCCTTCACTCTTTATGAATTAACAAGAAAGGGGAAAATCTAGGACTAGAATGATTTTGCACCAAGGAGAGCACAAACTAGACACCACATTCCCAAAACCAACATTTGACTTGCTACCAATATAAACCCACATAGGAAAACCCACACATATCCTTCAAATTATGACATATAAAACCCACCTTAAACTAAGAGAAAGGGACGCAAGAAAAACCTCGACACAAAACTACACAAGCACTCCAAACGTTATACCCAAACAAAAGAAGAAGACTCATACATAGAAAATTGGACTCAAAACACATGGTACTAGAACCTCAAGAACATATCAACAATAGAACCTATAAAAGAAAATATGTGACTTGAGTGAGTGTGGTTTGCTTACAATTTGATGACCCCAATAGTACCTCTAGACCAAATACTTCCACCATCCAATGGTACCAGGCTTCACAAATTCTCCATTTATACACCCCCCATATACATTCAAAAACATGAATTTATTGCCAATCAACAAAACATTCCACTGCCCAGATCACGAAGACACTCATGCATGCCAAATTCTTAGATAAATCACTCCAGGAGGTTGAGGACCTTACCTTGATGCCTTTCCTCTCCCTAAAAATGATTTCACCATCCATCACAACCCATAAATAAATCACCATTCAATTTTATCCATCATTTCTCATGCATGCGAGGTGCACGTCACGTCCTCACAACATTAATGAAATTCTACGAACTTGAGGGTGGTGGGAGCATCACCGAAGACCCCTTTCCACATGAAATTACACCACCATTAGGGAATGTGTATTGAAGTATTAATTAACGATACATAAATATATAAAAAAATACTAAATTCAATATATATATATATACTTTGAATTTTTTTTTGAAATTTTCATTAAAAGAATATTGCAAAGAAAAACGAAAAAACACAAACTTAAAAATACTTGAGAAACAAACATCTCATAAGAAAAAAAGAAGAAAAAAACAACTTGAAAATTGGTTAAATAACCAATATTTAAAAAAAAAAAAATCATACTTAATAAATGAGAAAAATTAAAGTGTAAAAAATATGCACTCCTAGAGAAAAATAAAAAAAAGGTTGATATTGCATCAACACTCTTCAAAATTACCATCAAAATCATTAACATTTAAAAAAAAGACCAGACTTGTTAGGTCCCTATATTACTAGTATAGTCCCTTATTGTTGTTAGTGTAACCCCCTTATTGTTATTATTATACCCCTCTAACCCCCATATTGTTATTATTGTGCCCATAAATTATTATTGTTAGGTCGACTAGGATTACATTGTGGCCCCACTAGGATTACATTATGGCCCCAGGGACTCCTATATATAGAAAGGAGGTTTTGTAATTTGTATCATCCAAGAATTTTTCATTCATGTAATGTATTAAAGGTTTCCCCCTCGAAGTGGCTTATTTATAAGGCGTTTATATCTCTTTTCTTCTATTTTTGAAGCTGGTTTCACAAAATTTGGTATCAGAGCTTTGGATTCTACGGTTTCGCTACTCCAAACAATTCATCGTGGAATTTGTTGCTATAAATTTTTTTCTATGAAGGTTCAAAAGCTGAAATGTTTAAAGTGCATAGCCGAAATTGTGAGGAACATCTTCACAAAATTTCAGAGCTTGGTTCGTAATACTTTTGGAGATATGATCTATGGAAGTTAGGGTTTTTTGCAGGATCCTGAATTTCAATTAAAAAGGTCATCGAGGAAGTTTTTCTATAACTCTGTTTCTACGAAGGCTCAAAAGCTGAAATATTTAGAGCGCGAAGCTAAAATCGTAAGGAACATTGTAAAAAAAATTCAGAGCTTGGTTCGCAATATTTTTTGAGATATGATCTGTGGAAGTTAGGTACTTTTCAGGCTCCCGAATTTCATCTGAAAGAGGTGATTGTAGAAAATCTTCATAACTCTCTCTCTGAGCATCGGATTGGAATTCTGTAAAAAGTGACTGAAAGTACACGGATTTTAGTTTCCTATCTATAAATTTTAGAGCTAAAGGAGAAAATAGTGACACACAGCAAGTCGTACAAGTTCGCTCTACTGAACCAGTCCATAATTAGGCCATTGGGGGAGATTGGACATAAATTTGTCTTGAAGAATCCAAATCAAGTCAGACCTATGGAATTTTAAAGAAGCTTCAATGGACTACTACAGGGCCAAATGTCAGTTATTGAAGATCTGCATGTATAGAGATAAGTCAATTTCAATATTGAGCTCCTGAAAAGCAAGTAAAAGGTCTATTTTTTTTTTCCGAATTTCATAAGTCTTGTTTGAAGAATCTAGTTGAATTGATTCCAAGGGCATATTGTAGAATATATATTAGTATTGGATTATAAAATTCCCCCTAAAAAGAATTCAACGCCCATTAAGCGTTTAGAAGGCTCTACTATGACTCATGAAGACAAAGAATGACAGCATGACATATCAAAATCACAAAAGAAAGTGAAAAAAAAATTGCTATCGCAAAGAGCAAGAAAAAATGACATGGAAATTTTGAAGAAAGGCGTGGAAACTAATATGGATGGTTTGAAGAAAGGCGTGGAATCTAAGATGGATGGTTTGAAGAATGGCATGGAAGCTAAGATGGATGACATGGAAGCTGACATGGAATCTAAGATGGATGACATGGAAGCTAAGATGGAAAACATGAAGAATGATCTAAAAGCATACATGGAAGGTTTGACAAAGTTGATACAAGAAATGTTTCCTAATGGTGAAAATATAGTAGAGGAAACTCATGCTGAGAAAAAAAATAAATGTTAATCGTGATTTCATAAACTCTAATGTTGGAGGGAAGAACCACCATATTCCAAAAATGGATATGAGGAAGTTTGATGGAAAGGATCTTGTAACATGGATACTACAGATGGAGCAATATTTTGATCTCAATAATGTGAAAAACACACAAAAGGTATGCATTGAAACTTTACATTTAGAACAAAACACATTTGTATGGTATCGATGGCTTTTCTCCCATAAAAAAATTGTCACTTGGTCAATTTTTATGGAGGAAATGATAGCACATTATGAGGATACAAACAGCAACACTTTCTTTAGCCAATTGATAAATCTCAAACAAAAGCGTTCAATGGGGGAGCACATTGAGGACTTCCAAAAATTGAATATAAGGGTAACTGATATTCCAGAGGAACACAGGATTGATCTCTTCATAGGCACTTTAAAGGATAACATCCAACCTGAACTTCATGTTTTGGAACCTGATTCATTAGAGAAGGAATTCAGATTGGCAAGAAAAATTGAATGTAAAAGTATGGCGACAAGGAAGCCTACCACTCACTTCTATAAAGATGGAAGTGATTCTACTCCTAGATTTCCACAACCTACAAGGTTGACACCACAAAAATTGGAAAAAAAAAGAGAAAAAGGGCTTTGCTAGAGTTGTGATAGAAAATACACTAAAGGTCATAAATGTGCTGAGAAGAAATTATTTTACATAGATTGTGAAGAGGAAGAAGAAAATGAACAAGAATCTTCAAAAGAAGAGGATATACACCAGGAACCGGCCCTAGAAGAGGAAGAAATGAGTCTATCCATATCATGTAATGCATTGGCAGGAATTACCACTCCTCAAACTCTCAAGATAGAAGGACATATCAAGAAGAAAAAGGTAATAGTGTTGATTGATTTAGGTAGTAACCATAATTTTATTCATTGTAAGGTAGCCAAGGAATTGAATTGTTTCCTATACCCAACACCAGAATGTCAAGTGATGGTTGCAAATGGAGGAACTATAAATTTCTCTAGAAAATCCCATAATATCAAGCTAACCATGGGGGAATATGTATTGAATAGTCCAATGCATTCCATTCCTATGGGAGGTGCTGATGTTGTACTAGAAGTACAATGGTTACAATCATTGGGGATGGTAGCTTTTAATTTTCAAGAACTTTTCTTGAATTTTTTTTAGAAGGAAAGGAAGTCGAATTATGGGGTATTTCAGGGAAGTCAGGAAAGATAATAAGCTCTAATGTCATGACAAAGCTTCTAAATAAAGAACAATGAAGCGTAATTGCACAATTATGCTCACTAGAAGTTCCAACATCAAAATCATCTATTTTGCATATCTCCAAAAAGACTTGGACAATCATTCCAAGGTGTTTGAACATCCCAAAGGACTCCCACCTATTCGTGATCATGATCATGCTATTCATTTGATTCCAGGTAGTGTTCCTCAAAACATCAAGCCTTATAGATATCCTTATGTCCAAAAGAGAGAAATTGAACGTATGATTGCAGAAATGTTAGAGGCGAGTATAATTCAACCTAGTCAAAGTTATTTCTCTGATCCTATAATATTGGTACACAAGAAGGCTGGATCATGGCGCATGTGTCTGGATTATAGGGAGCTCAATAAGCTCACCATTAAAGATAAATTTCCCATTCATGTGATTGATGAATTATTGGATGAATTACATGGAGCAATTTACTTTACCAAATTGGATCTTCATTCAGGATATCATCAAATTAGAATGAAAATGGAAGATATTTATAAAACAACATTTCGAACTCATGAGGATCATTATGAATTTTTGGTCATGCCTTTTTTCCTTACCAATGCACCTTCTACATTTCAAGGGTTGATGAATTCCATTGTCAAACCCTTAGAAAATTTTTGCTAGTATTTTTTGATGATATACTAATCTACAACAAGTCTTGGAAGGATCATGTTCAACATGTTGACAGGGTTTTCAAACTATTGCAGGAGAAACAATTATATGAAAAAACATCCAAATGTTTCTTTGGAGTACAAGAGGTGGAATATCTGGGGCATATTGTATCTCACGAGTGTGTTAAGGTAGACCCTAACAAAATTAAAGCCATTAAGGAATGGAAAGTGCCCACAACCATAAAGCAGTTGTGAGGATTTCTCAGGTTAACAGGGTATTATCACAAGTTTGTTAAGAATTATGGGAGAATATCAGCACCTCTAACAACATTATTGAATAAAGATGAATTGTCATGGACTCCTGAAGCAACTAAGGCCTTTGAACATCTTAAAGAGGCAATGTGCCTAAAACCGGTCTTATCTACACCAGACTTCACAAAAACCTTTATTATGGAATGTGATGCCTCAGGAAATGGAATTGGTGTTGTTTTAATGCAAGAAGGAAGACCCATTGCTTTTGAAAGCCGTCCAATGAAAGGAAAGTATTTACATAAACCTATTTATGAGAAGGAGATGTTAGCAATACTGCATGCACTAAATAAATGGAGAACTTACCTAATGGGAAGACACTTCAAGGTAAAAATTGATCATGGTAGTCTTAAACACTTTTTGGAACAAAGAGTATCTTCGTAAGAGCAGCAAAAATGGGTCACAAAGATGTTGGGTTATGACTTTGAAATAATCTACAAAAAATGGAAGCTAAATGTTGTTGCAGATGAACTCTCAAGAAAGAACGAAGAGGTGGAAGAATTTATTTGTGCCATTTCTATTATCCAACCAAATTGGATAACCAGAGCACGAGATGAATGGAAGAAGGATGAAGAAGTGTGGAAACTCATTCAAAAGTTGCAGCAAGATCCTAGTACATCTGATACATTTAGTTAGAAAAATGATTCATTATCGTACAAAGATCGCTTATATCTTTGTAATAATTCCCAACTAAAACAAAATATTCTTTTGGAATTGCACACTTCTCCTTTAGGAGGACACTCAAGATTTTTAAAAACTTACCACAGGGTGAAGAAAGAATTTTTTTGGGATGGCCTTAAATCTGATATTCAAAATTTTGTGGGGGAATGTTTGGTTTGCCAGCAGAATAAAATTGAGACAATTAACACCCCGGGTCTTCTACAACCTTTATCCATTCCAATTCAACGTTGGGAGGAGATTTCAATGGATTTTATCACAGGTTTACCTAAGTCCGAAGGAAAGAGTGTCATCATGGTGGTAGTTTATATACTTACCAAGTATGAACACTTTTGTGCATTATCTCATCCATTTAAAGCAAGTACAGTTTCTACTACATTTATGGACACAATTCAAAAGCTACATGGAAACCCAAGGGTTATTGTGAGCGACAGAGATCCATTTTTATTGGAAATTTTTGGACAAAGTTATTTTATTGTTTGGGTACTCAATTAGCTCATAGCTCATCTTATCATCCTCAATCCGATGGTCAAACGGAGATAGTAAATAAATGTTTGGAAGGATATCTTCATTGTTTTGTATCTAATAAACAAACATAATGGGTCAAGTTGTTACCTCTCGCTGAATGGTGGCATAACACTTCCTTCCATACTACAACGAAACTAACCCCATTTATGGCACTTTATGGATATCATCCACCATCGCTCACATCATATTTAAGAGAAAATTCGAAGGTTCAAGCAGTGGAAGATCACATCGAGCATCAACAAGAATTTCTCCAACTCTTAAAGGATAACCTGAATTTGGCACAAAATCAAATGAAACAATAGGCATCTCAACATCGCAGCGAGAGAAGTTTTGATGTAGGAGACTGGGTATTTTTACGACTACAACCATACAAAAAAATTTACCTCAAGCAAGCTAATAAGGATAATAAATTATCGCCAAAGTATTATGGCCCTTACAAGGTGTTGCAAAAGATTGGTACTATGGCATACAAATTGGAGCTTCCTTGTAATGTTCCCAATTTTTATGGAACATTAACTTTTTCCATTTTCACATAAGAGATAAATAAATGGGTAGCAGATCCATTCATTTCATGAATAAGTAATAAAACTCCTCTTGGTATGGAGGAGGATCACTTATAGAGCTGGATTTCACACCTCCATGTGTGAAAAGGGGCTTTTGCAAGATGACTAGGTCAAGTTTGACCAAGCCAAACAACGCAGTAGCATGAGCTAGAGAGCACATTGTGGGTCAGCGCAGTGGGATAAGGAGGGAAGCTTCTAGAGGAAGGAAACCCTAATTAGTGGGTTCCATTGAGAGGGATCTCACATTGTTTAAAAGAAGGGCAAGGTAGCCATTGTAAATCATCTTGATTATTATTCATCTTTGGTCCGGTGGACTTGCTGCAACTTCTTGCTGGTTAGCAAGAATTGCCGAGAAATTCATGTTAGGATTTCCACTCCTTCTTGAGTAGATCTTGGAGGATTGCACTCTATTCCCCATATCAAGACATTGAGGTCAAGCATCATCCTTCTTCATCAGCGCAGTTTCAGCTGGAGATTGTGCATTGTTGCTCGGTGTTGCTAGGGAGGTTTTCTACAACACCATCCTTGGCTAGTTTTTCAGAGGAGGGAGCTTCCATCTCTTTGGGAGATCAGAAAAGGATGTTCATGAGATTATTCCACCATATTTGGCACCAGGCCAACTGCTTGCCATCCTATGCAGTGCAGTCCCTCTCTTAGATGGTGTTATTCTTGGAGAGAATTTGCTGTGAGGGATTAGCATATATTTGGAGGGTGAAATATTAGGTGAAGGTATCAGCCTTTCACTCCAAATTTCCATTGGAGGAGGGTTATTCATTTGTTGCAACCATTTCATCCTTCTCCATATATTTCTAGTTTTGAGTTGCTGCTGCCCAGTAACTCTGGCATTATTGTATTTTCCCATTTTGTACCTTTATTGTAGCCAATCCTCCTAAGTATTGTTGTATTAGTGTTTTCAGGGGTTGAGAGCTTTCTCCCCCTAATTTCTTGAGCTATCATTGATATATCATTGTATTTTCATATTACATGTTGTAGTGCCTTCTATTGACAGGGCTGCCATAGCTAGGACAAATTTATATAGCAGTGTTTTATCACATTTGATGTACATGTCTTATTGAGGCTCTCATTTCCTAGCTTGAGTGAGTGGCTCCTCAAAGCATTGTATTCTATTGCTGCTATATTATAAATTGTTCAACTATTTTCATATTCATGTGCCCTAGCTCATTAAAATAATGTTGTGGATTCCTTGTATGTTCATAAATTGTTGCAGCCCCATTCCTTGGGAAATTTCTGAAGGGAAATAGGTGTGGGAGGCTTGTCTCACCACCCTAGAAGGATTTCTTGGTCCCAATCCTTGGATTTTGGTCTTAGAAACATTGGTATAAGGGGATCGAGGTCTTGGTATAAAATCCTGCTGCCTCCATTTCTGGAAAATTTGTTTCCCAGCCATGGATTGCTAGCTATTCCTAAAAATGGATATTACATTCCTGCTTCTTCAAGAGTGCATCTAGTTTTCCATGTTTCATGCTTAAAGAAGGTTATAGGTGAAAATATTCTAGTTCAAACAATATTGCAAGAACTTGATGAGGAAGGAAAAATCATATTGGAACTTGAAGTGGTCACGGAAACAAGAACTCGACAGCTACGAAATTGATCAATTTTAGAGTATCTCATCAAGTGGAAGAACTTACCCACTGAAGATTCTACATGGGAGGATGAGAATTTTATACAGAAGCACCCAGAGCTACTCAAGCATTGAGAACAACACTTTTTTGAAGGAGAGGGGCATGTTAGGTCCCTATATTACTAGTATAGTCCGTTATGGTTGTTAGTGTAACCCCCTTATTGTTATTATTCTACCCCTGTAACCCCCATATTATTATTATTGTGCCCTTAAATTATTATTGTTAGGTTGGATAGGATTACATTGTGGCCCCACTATGATTACATTGTGGCCCCATGGACTGTTATATATAGAAAGGAGGTTTTGTAATTTATATCATCCAATAATTTTTCATTCATGTAATGTATTGGAGGTTTCCCCCTCGAAGTGGCTTATTTCTAAGGTGTTGATATCTCTTTTATTCTATTTTTGGAGCTAGTTTCACAACATTCACTTAATAGATAAGAATATTTGAATTTTCATAAATATTCCCCAACAAAAAAAATTTAATGGTATATCAACACAAAAATCACCAACATTAAAAAAAGAAGTCCATAACATATACAAAAAAATTAGAGTCTTAAAAATATGCTTCTTATGCCTCTATTAAAAAATTCAATGTTGTAACAACACTTTAAAAAAAAAATCATAGTGCATATAGTTACACATATGCATTTGGCATTTTTCTTTAACATGATTAAAAAAATACAAAACAAATAAATAAATGTAAAATGCATGACATCGTTTTTTACACTGATAGGGATGCCTATTTTAGAATGGTGTTTCCATAATTATGATTTAATAATTGTCAATAATTATTAGATGAATGGTAGAGATATATTGATATTCTAAAATATTATTATAAAAATTGAAATTTATCACAAAAGTAGTTTTTTATTTTGTAAGTTAAGGGACTTTGTATTATATAAAAGTTACAAAAGTTACATTCATTATAGCATTATAGCTCAATAGTGAATTTATAAGAACATGAGCCTAATATAAGGAAAAAAGAAAGATAAAGGAAGATGTGTGTAGGTATCTACTCTCAAAGGAGAAACCAAGGATCTTCCCTGCAATTACATTTCAACAGAACGTATAAAACTATGACTAGTAGGACAACACAACCTTGATAGCCCAATGACACAAAACATAGAGAAGGACATGTAGTACTACTACCTTGAAAAAATTGCAAAACAAGGTATCGTTTCATGGGGTCCTCCTCGACCACAGGGTATAGTTTGTAGTAGTTTGAGTCATCAGGCAGAGGGAGCCTTGAGGAGGTTGGCTAGAATGAAGAAGCTAGAAACTTAGAGCTCCTATGAACATGATCGTTGAAGTGGTTTCCTTGATCTAATACCTATCTGTTGAGACTAAAATTTTCTCACAGGAGGAACCCAAACCAATATATCCAATATTCGACTTTTTACGTGATTGGAAACGTCATGGAAAGGGACTATGAGGCCTAACATGGGTTATTCCTATGTGCATTGGACAGACTAAATTATCATCTACTATGCCTATCATGGTAAATTCATACCGTTGAAGCTCCGTGCCCAAAAGTCAAGAAATTCGACGATATGAAAATTTCATATAGTTATAATGGCATTCCAAGCTAAAGACATTTCATTCCAAAAACATGTTGGCTTCTTCTTGATCCTGATAGTGTCTCTCCAAGACATTTCGCGAGGCCCTTAGATGGTCACTAGAGACTTTGATATCACATGCCTCAATATTTTCAACCATTCTTTTAAATAAATGAGTAATTCCATAGTCAAAATGTTCATCCATGCTCCTATGTCAGGGAGGGTGGGGAGGTTAGCCTCTACCAACACATAGTCTACATGGACTTCCTCACTCTCGAACCATCATTGAAGAGAAATGAAATACAACATTTTGAATCAACATAGTGTAACCACTTTCGTGCTAAAGGAGAATTCAATAACAATTTCAAAAACACCCAACAATTTAATGAAGCTTGAAGGGCTTAAGATACCAAGTGGTGAATTAATTAGCTTAATGACCTTTAAATGCCAGAGGAGGGTAGAATTGACACCACCACCGCTCTCCCTTGTTGAAGCATGGTGGGAAGTGGGCTTGATGTGGCACCAATTTTCGACTCGAGGTATACTTGAAAGTTGCAATAAGTGGGAATGATGTTTGGATTTCCTAGAACACAAACCGAATCTAGTGGTTTGAGGTCTCAAGAGGCCAGCATATGACATCCGAAAGCCCAATTTTATCACAAAATTAGTTATGTTATTTTTATCTTTCTAATTAAAAAATGATATATGAAAATGTGTCATATAAACATGGTTTTTAGGGCATGTGGTACTAGTAAATCATGATATGGGAAAATAATATTGTAACAAATCCCATTTATAGTTTAAGAATGTCATTGGTAAAATGGGGTGAATTTTAGAATATTGTTACATGATTTTTAAGATGTATATATGTTTATTACTCAAATTTAAACATAAGCTCTAAAATGTTTAGGAATAAAAATTATTATTATTTAAATTTTTTTTTTATCAAATAATTTGTTTATAATTTTATTAATAGAAACAAAATTATAATTGATCCAGATGGATATTGGTGGCCACCCACCTATTTCACTTGGGGCCCCATCATTGTTTCTTTCATTTTTTAAGTTTCCTTAATTGTAGCACAATTTACTATTTAAAAAAAAGAAATTTGGGTCCTGAACTTCCAAAGCCGTTTTGAGGCCCTAAACGACATTTTTTGGGAAACTCGGGAGCAACATGGGTCTTTGAACAATGTTGCTCACATCAAAAGTTGTATTCCTCAGAGAGATATTTTTAGGTCCCTATATTACTAGTTTATTCCATTATTGTTGTTAGTGTAGCCTCCTTATTTTTATTGTTGTACCCCTTGTTAACATTGGAAAATAGTACACGCAGAAGACGACATTATTTAATCTCAAGTAGAAGGATTTATAGGGCTAAAAGACATTAGAGAATCTGGAAAGTATTTGAAAATCTCTAAGGTATGAGGAAAATCAAATTTGAGCAAGTCATAAATTATTTTGTGCACATAATCCTTCGACAAGAGCACCTTTGTGCGCCTTATAACCCAAAATGCGCGCAATCTTGGGAGTGGCAAAAGTCACTTTCCCGGACCACAAAAATCACACTCCAAGACAGTGATTTCACACTTGAAGCCACCTAAGGACATCCACCAAAGCCTCCTTAACATCAAGGGAGCACACAACGGAATATTTGTGGCACACAATGGAATCATCCCCCTCTCTTGGGTCACCATCCAAAATGTACCAAGGGAGGGAAGGAGGATTTGAATTCTCCTATATAAGGTCACCAAGAGCTGAAGAATGTGAGAGCACATTGTTATGCTGGCCAGAATTTCCCCAAGAAATACCAAAAATGTGTGATCCAAAGCTGAGATAGAGGGGACTGAATTGTTGGCCATCCAACAAGTTCATTCCACCATAGTAGAGAGAGGGAGACTTTTCACCGAGGCAAGCTTGTAAGTAAAGACATCCTTGCATCGGGACTTAGAACCCAACAAGTTTAGTCCACCATAGTAGAGAGAGGGAGACATTTTACCGAGGCAAGCTTGGAAGTAAAGAGATCCTTGCATCGGGACTTATAACCCAAGTTCTAAGGGCCCTTTGGAAAGAGGGTTAAAGTTTCATCCTCATTTCCTACCAGCACTCAATAAGAGGGGCCGAAAGAGCCACCGTTTAGATTATTGCAGTTTTTTTATTCTATTTAGAGCTTTTGTTTTATTTGTTTTAGTTTTTAGTTTAGTTTTAGTTTGAATATGCATGCTATTTCTCTATCTAGTAGGTTTATCTTCTAGCATGTTCCACTAACTTGCTTGACTCCACTTCTTTTTCTGCCTGTGACCAATAATTTAAGAGGGTAAAACACACCCCTTAAGTTGGTGTGATCTCGTACATGCATGCACCAAACAAACTAACACAGGATTGACAACTCCACTAATGTTTATTTCCAATTTTATGCAGTTGTACTTTTTTTGGAAGAGACCTCCATCTGTGCTATGGAGTGGAGCTGAATTTCCCCCTTTTTCTCTTGCAGTCCCTAGTTCATCCCAAGTGATAGACTGAAGCATAAAAAATCCAAAAATTTACTTTTGCAGGAATTTGTGTTCTTTTTCTGCCCAAAGACGTGCCTAAGGCACGCGTTTAGAGCTAACCCACGTGCAAACATCGTCCCTCTTGTAGCCTTTTGTGCGCAAAATACAAAATGAGAAATTTCTCCCACATTTCTATCTTTTCCTTCTTTTAAATTTCTTGGCAGCCCATAATACATTTTCTAGCACTGGTTGAGGTACCTCGCAGCTTGCTAAATCTCACTCTTAGCTGCTTTTTGTAGGCTTAGTGTCGGATTTATTTCAAGTTGATTTTTGCAAAGTTCACACATAGTTTAAGTAGGGGAGGGAAATTAACTTGCATTCTAAAAAAAAAAATTATGTTTTTCAAAATTAGGTACCAACACACGTAGATAATTAGCCAAAGTAAGTGGCCTAAGTCCACACATTCTTAGCTAGTTTCTTTTTTCTAGTGTAAAAGTTATTAGTTTACTTCAATTTTTGCACTAGGATTTCGAGACGAGGATTGAATTGTCAATATAAGAGAAAGTAATATATGTTGACTTTGCACCCTTCAATGATCCTAGGCAAGCACATGAACACTCTCTATACACAACTCACCATTTCCCTTTTGTTGATCACATAGATTCACTAGGAAAAATAGAAAGTGGCCCATATCCGTACATATTTTTCTTTTGAGAAAGGAACAATACAACATAGTTTAACAGGAGATTTTGAAAAGGATCATCGCATATCCACATGTTAAAATTATGTGCTTGTCCACTTTTTCTCACACTCATCCACAATCTAAGAAAAGAAAAGACACCTGAAACGAACTTAAAACTCACTAAATTCTCCCCACAGGGGCCAGAAAAGAATTTATAGATTAAGTTAGGATCAAGGGGGTAGGCATCCAATAAGACGCCTCGTTCATTCTTCATCTTGAAACATTTAATTTTACTATTTAGGGAGCTTTAAATCCACCTATCAGCCTACACAAAAGAAAACCTAAGCACGGTAGAGACCCATTTTAGACGGGGTTAGGCTTAGGCACAGTGCGGGCAGGTATTAGTCAGGGCTACCTAACTTGGATGATACTCGGTACTGTTAGTTGAATTACCAAGAAGCCCAAGACTCGGACGCTCACATGGGATGGTGGTACTTTGTGGCAAGAACTAGGGCATCCTTTTCCTATAGGTGATGGTGCAGGCAAGCGCTCGATCCTCTACCCTTACCATCTTGGTGGATTTTCTTTGGCTGACTGGGGACGTCGCCAACTCTTATGGGATGTTGTGCCACCACTCACAAGATATATTCTCAAGGCCTAGTTACATTTGAGAGTGTGAGGATGACTAGGTCTTCTAGGATTTGAGTGTCATATGCAAACAAAAAAAAACCATATTTCTGATTGCTTGATCACATAGAATTAATTTAAAGGGAAAATTTATTTTATTTTCTCTTTGTTTTATGTATGCAATCAGAATTTTTCTTTGATCATACACTCTATCCTCTCAAATTTTTCCAAAACTAGACCTAGTCAACACCATAATGTACCCAACGAGACCTCGTCGATCTAGGCATATTTTTTACATCTTCTCATTACTAGGAGGAGTTCCAGGTATTTCTCCATTTAGGTGTCAAAGACGGAACACTGCCACCATTATTAGTTCATCCTTTATTGGGGCATCCTTAGTTGGGAACCCTAGTTGGTCTCCTAACACCACACCACACACCACTCCTCCGACAACCCTTAGAGGGTAGAGGAGTGCGACCCATTCGGGAATCCAATCGAATACCTAATAGGGTACGTCACAGAATAGCCCTCTTCCTAACTAGAACTTTGTGTTTTCATAAGTTACAATGGCATCAACCTCCCAGTCACCTTTCTTAGCTTCATTGAATCTACCAAATTTAACCAAGTTGAAAAATGACCCCATTCCACACAACCCTACATGTCCTCCCATGCCCACGAAGCTCCCTTCAGATATTCAAAAATTCAAAGGAAAGCAAGCAAAAGACCCAGGTAATCATGTCATGACCTTCCACCTATGGTGCTTATCGAACAGTATCATTAACGACACTATTCGATTTAGATTATTTCAACGCAGTCTTAGAGGAGTAGTAGCCAAATGGTACATGGAGCAACCCGCTGCTTCGCATGGAACCTTTTTCCCACTTGCCACCGCATTCCTAACATATTTTCAATTACCCATTCACCATGATTTTGGAATGGAATTACTGATACATTTTAGAAAAACTCGTGCCATGCATATCTCATACCATCTCCAAAAATGGAAGCAGCGTCATAGTTTATGTAAAGAAAAACTCGACGACCATGTAATATTAGAGCTTTTCCTGAAAACTTTCACTACAGATATTTCAAAGGATGTGGTGCAATAAAGGCCCAGACCTGAAGAGGACGTCATTATCAAAGCCCAACATCTTGAGCTGATTTATACACAGTCATGATATATTTACAATATCCTGTCAAATGCCTTGTGCCTGCAAACTTATCAATAACTTCCAGATCCGTCGAACTCTGCAGATGGCCTCAATGGGTCATTCACCCAAAGTTACCTAGCTAGCAGTAGTCAAAACCCTGGTTATATGTATGATTCTACCTAGAACATACCACAACTCGGTTTTCAAAGTCATCATATGCCTTAGCAAAATTTGACCAATAGGGTGCCAACATATCACCATGGAGGACCCTATCCTTTGACTCAAGGGACCCAGTACGCAAAGATAAATACTGACGGAAGATCTCCCCCCCCCCAACATACAGGTGCAAACTAGGGACCGCATTATGCTCAGTACCTAGCACAAGACCAACCTATGCAGACCAATGCAAAGGCGAAATTTGTGCATCCTTCCCAAAAACAACCACACCAATATAATTAGGAGAACTACCCTCCTAAAATGGTGAATAAAAAGGAAAAAACAAGCCCAAAGGGAATCCTGGAAAGGGGGGCAATGACCAGAAACGCTCGCCGCGATAATAGGCTAGAGGCAACTCCAACCGGAATCAGAACCAGGAGCCAACCAATGCCCAACGGTAGAGAAAAAGGCCACCTCTTTGAAAAAATCACTCTTATTCGATATGTAGTGAGTACAGACATTATACTCACCATTGTACCTATCTCCCTGAGCTGAGGAAGCCACAGAGTAACCGAGGACAAGAAGGATCTTCCCAGCAAATAGTTGTGATGTAGGAACCTTTCCCCCATCAAGGGATGGTAAGAACTCAGCAACAAAATCCAAAAAAATCAGGGAAAAATGGCCATGAAATATACATGACTAGCGAAGAAATGTTTTTCCAAAGACAGAATCACAATTACGACACCCCACCAGACACCAAAACATTAGGGGAGAGTACCAGTGAACCAAATGCACCTTTCACCATTTCAAAGATGCCTATAGAACCATTTCCAAAGATGGCTAAGGGACCCAATAGGAGAGCAAGAAACTACTCCAAGGAGATTCATAATTATAGCATCATGGATGATCTAGCCCAATCTCCCTCTGCTATGTTAGCTTTGGAAGTATTACAGTCATGCCCAAAACAACAAAAAGCCTTGCTTTCTGCTTTAGGCGCTATCAACCCTGCCGATACGTGCTTAATGGATTTTGACTTAGAGAAAGCCACCCCTAGGCTTCCTTCAATGGTCACCTTTCATATACCAGTGTCAGTCTAGAATATCACCATTCATCGATGTGTCATTGATGAGGGTGCATCAATGTGCATCATGCAGAAAAATTCTTGGCAAAAATTAGGGTCTCCCGAACTAAAACCATCAGTCATCACGCTCAGAGCATACAACGGTCATCCTTCAACCCCCGTTGGTCTCTACCAAAATGTTTAAGTCTGCTTAACCAGAAGGACGGTCGATATCGACATTGAAGTCTTTGACGCTAACTTAGACTATAGTATACTCCTTGGTTGGAGTTATATGTATGCCATGTCAGCCATAACCTCCTTCGTCTTCTGCGTTATGAAGTCCCCCCACGAGGACCGCATCATTACCATTTACCAACTAACGCATAGTGAGAAACGACTCCTCACAAATACCAATGTAATTCCACCCTATGTAGAAACATCCTCAGATATTCTTTCACGATACCAAGAACATGTCCCTGGCCAGTTCAAACCGTCATCCATTTTAGGATCATTCCTAGGAGATCCCCCCATTATACCTGAGTCATCACTTGATGTCACAGGAGCTTCAGTGTACATGATGTCCGGATCAAGCACTGAAGCTAGTCAGGACACGCACACAAGCAGTAATGAGGCCGTGTCTACGACCACGACAACCTCTCTAGCCTACGTTGTTTCCCAAACCCCTTTCCTCAACCCCCGAACTGGTTTCGTCTCCTAGCAATTTTTGGCAATAATGATGTTACCAAACATATCGTTTCTTATACAAGTTTGGTATCTCATTCCCCCTTTAGGGATAGGAGCCATACACATCACCGCCATAGGGTTAAAGCCCCTTAGTCCCATGGAGACCCCACCCATTCAAGAAATGATCGAAACCACCCCTACAAAGGAAATTCCCATTGCAAAATTGATGGTTGCAGCTAAGAAAACTGAGAAGAGAGGGAAGAAGATTAAGACATCCGCCATACAAAGGGAATCACCATTTTGCGCCATATGTGACATAATATGTCACCCTACCCATATCTTCCCAGAGCTGGATGAATTAAAACCACACCTCAGCTTGGATTCAGACATAGCAATGCTACGTTCCTGAAAAAAGGAACCCATCACCAAAGGTAAAGGAAAAGCATTGCGTACCAATCACGAATTCGCTATAAGGTAAAGGAAAAGAATTGCGTACCAATCAAGAATGCACTATTTGCAACAATTATGGGCACTATACCCCTGATTTCCCATAAATCCCATGATACAGGGATGCCTTACACACTATCGAGAGATCCTATCAAGAGGATCCCTCCACCTAGTCATCTGGAGATGAACCTCGCACCATCCTGTACCTGCAAGAGGAATGATAGTCACCAAAAAGACAGCCATTTTTCCCTCCTCCCCCCAAGCCACCCTACACCAACCAAGGATAGGGTAACCTATTTTCCTCATCCTCTTAAGTTGTTAGGCACATCGATTACTGCAGATGGTTTGATACGGGTCTTTGACCCAATGTCACCTAGGCAACAATAATTTTTATTTGGGGAGTGACCACGTGCGTTAATTAATGCAAACGGTTTGATCAACTCTTTGACCCAAGTTCACCTAGGCAACAGTAATCTGTATTCAGGGGAGTTACCAGGCACACCGTCTACTACAGATGGCTTGATCAGGTCTTTGACCCAAGATTTCCTAGGCAGCAGTAACACCCATGATACTCAAGGAGTTACCAGGTAGGTAGAATCTACAAACAGCTTGCTCAGGTCTTTGACCTAAGATCACCTAGGCAACAGTAGTACCATGCACGTCGATTCTGCAGATGGTTTGATTGGGTCCTTTTCCCAAGATCAGCTAGGTAGAAGTAGTACCATGCACGTAGATTCTGCAGACGGTTCGATTCGGTCTTTGGCCCAAGGACACCTAGGCATTAGTAATAAATACCCTAGACACTAATACGATTCTACTTAGAACGTATCAAAAACCTAGCTATCATGAAAATAACCCCAACAGTCATATACTAACCAGGGACAACGGAGCCGATATCCCCCATTCCCTGCACAGAATGGACCGCTGGCACAACGCACTGCATCGGTCAATCTAGTGCAACCCTTCCTAGGCTCATCAGCAACCATACAACCAGAAGAATTATGAAAATCCTCCAAATTCTACAAAAATAAGCTGAGGAACAAACAAAAGGGGAGATCCTGGACAGGGGGTAGTAACCAGAAACCCCCCATCGTGATCTCATTCTTAGGGAAACCCCAACTGAAATCAAAACTAGGAGCCAAGTAACAACTCCCAAGGGAAAATTGGAGCTTAGAGTATTTGATCATCAGACCGAAAGCAACACTATGATTAACACTCCATAATGAACAAAGGCGATGCCACACATTATCACACTCAAAAAAATAAATTTTCAGTGCTTACAGGTATGCCCTTTCTCATCTTCTACTTTAAAGCTCATGAATTTCAATAGTATTTGATAAAGAAGATGCTTTCACTTGAGGTATTTTTTTTATCACGAAAGCTCGCAAAACCATCCACAATGCCATACACTGAAAGTTCTAGAGCAGGTATCATTCTACCCCCAGCATGATAGCGTCAAAGAAAAATATGAGTATCCTAACATCATTTCTCCATCAGAAATCAACCATAGGTCCCACATATCTTACCTTGTTTACCATCACCTCACCCTACACATGATAAACATCCTCGTTGGTCAGTAGAGCCTCCCCTCCATGGTGCTCGTCACCCACAGTAGACCATATATCACAAGAAAATTGATGCCATGGTCATACCACTTTAGTGCAGGAAGCACCTCATTCCCATCCATCCACCATGCATAAAGGTCAAGTTTTACCATACAGAATAAAACCCCCTTCCCAAATGACTGGGTTGTACAAGCAGATCAAAAGCGCACTACCGCACCTTGCATCTGGCCCACCATACCTCCACCAGCATAATCCCTTCTGCGATAATTTTTCATCCGATTCATCAACCTCACACATGAGACCAACCAATGGACCCGCCACCCTCAGCAAAACACCTTCCTCACAACAACAGTGAGTGAACGCTTTCATGTTTTGGGGCACCCATCTCTACATTTTGTACAAACCAAACTCCATTATTTTATTCTTTTGGTAAGTGTACAAAGACTGCAAATGGTGCACTGTTTCCCCCACCCTCTCATTCATATTTTCTCCCATGGCAGTAGTCCCTGAACACCCTTGTCAGAATATTACACCCTCACGCACAAGCCACCATGATATTCATAGCCAGTTTATACCCACCCTGGAAATCCTACTGACTCCAAGGATTTCCCCATCAAAAATAACTATGACTGCCGCCATGATACTTAGTATACTCCGACCTTGGGCCAGTGAATCCCCATCATCAGTTTTCATTCACCCCTCACCAACATGCCTATGTTAAACCCATCACATCGAGGTCCCTGACCCTTCATATCAGCGACCCCTCGTTCGATTGAGGCTTCCTTTTTGTCGACTTCAACACCTATTTTCCAAAAAGGAAGCAGTACCTTGGATCACCCCTCTCCATAAAAGGGGCATCCTTGGGTGGCACTATGGGAGACATCATTTCCCACAGATGCCATCTATCCTCCTGACATTTGACTACAACAAAATCTTTCATGTCAAGATGGTATCGTACCTTACAACCATTTCACTTTGATGAAATTTGTTGAAGACCCGTGCCTTCATAAGCATCTCTTTCAACAATTATTACATGGGAAGGTCCCATCTAGCACCTATGCGTACAATGCGCAGCTATATGCCATACCAATTTTATGCATATGGATACCACATTCCACCTATTGTCAAAGGAAAAATGCCCTAGAGTGAATCAGTAGTCATCGTCAACAACCACCAGATCAATACCATATTAGTGACACAGACAAAACATGTATATGTCAAATATATTTTTTTAACGAGCCACAACATCTTGAGCATGGGACATGCCCGCATTGTAGAAAATTTTTATATATATTGTATTATATTTGCTTACAAGGGTCCCATAGGACATGGTAATTCTTCGAACTAGTGCAGGGTGTCTCTAACTCCGAGCTTCATGCAGGTCTCTCTCTCTCTACACATAGTATACAAAGAAGAAACTATAGTGTATTTTCGTATACAGTTCTTCCTAGACCTCACACATTAGGGGGAAACTATTAACACTCGAACATTGTACAAGCAGAAGACGGCATTATTTAATTTCAGGAAGAAGGATTTACAGGGTTGAAAGACATTAGAGAATCTCGAAAGTATTTAAAAATCTCTAAGGTATGAGGAAAATCAAATTTGAGCAAGTCATAAATGCTTTTGCGTACATAATCCTTCGAGAAGAGCACCTTTTCATGCCTTTTAACCTGAAATGTGTGCAATCCTGGGATTGGAAAATGCCACTTTCCGGGACCACAAAAAGCGCACTCCATGATAGTGATTTCACACTTGAAGTTGCCTAAGCACAACCACCAAAGCCTCCTTAGACATCAAGGGAGCACACAATGGAATCATCCCCCTCTCCTAGGTCACCATCCACAATGTACCAAGGGAGGGAAGGAGGATTTGAATTCTCCTATATAAGGCCATGAAGAGATGAAGAATGTGAGAGCACATTGTTATGTTGGCCAGAATTTCCCCAAGAAATACCAGCAATGTCTGATCCGGAGCTAAGATAGAGGGGACTTAATTTTTTTCCATCCAACAAGTTTAGTCAACCACAATAGAGAGAGGGAGACTTTGCACCGAGGCAAGCTTGGAAGTAAAGACATCCTTGCATCGAGACTTAGAACCCATGTTCTAAGGGCCCTTTGGCAAGAGGGTTAAAGTTTCATCCTCATTTCCTACCAGCACCTAATAAGAGGGGTCGAAAGAGCCATCATTTGCATTACTGTAGTTGTTTGACTCTATTTAGAGCTTTTGTTTCATTTGTTTTCATTTTTAGTTACCTTTAGTTTGAATATGCATGTTATTTCTCTATCTAGTATGTTTATGTTTTAGCATGTTCCACCAACTTGCTTGACTCCACTTATTTTTCTGCCTGTGACCAATAATTTAAGAGGGTAAACCACACCCCTTAAGTTGGTGTGATTTTGTAAATGCATGCACCAAACACACTAACACACCCCTGTAACCCCAATATTGTTATTATTGTGCCCTTACATTATTATTATTAGGTCGGCTAGGATTATATTGTGACCCCATGGACTCCTATATATAGAAGGAGGTTTTTTCATTTGTATCATCCAAAAATTGTTCATTTATGTAATTTAAAAAAGGTTTCCCCCTCGAATTGGCTTATTTCTAAGGCATTAATCTCTCTTTTCTTCTATTTTTGGAGTTGGTTTCATAACATTTGGTATTAGAGCTTTGGATTCTAGAGTTTCACTGCTCCAAACAGGTCATTGTGGCATTTTAACTATAATTTTTTTTGTATGAAGGTTCAGAAGATGAAATATTTACCACGCGAAATCGAAATCCTGATGAACTCCGTGGAAACATTTCAGATATTGGTTCACTATATTTTTGGAGATATGATCTCTGGAATTTAGGGTTTTTGTAGGTTCCTGAAATTCATATAAAATAGGTGACCTTGGTAAAATTGTCATAACTCTCTCTCTGAGCATCGGATTGGAATTATGTAGAATGTGGCTGAAATTACATAGATGGTAGTTTCCCATATATTAATTTTAGAGTTGGAGGAAACAACAACATGTGGCACGTCGTACAAGTTCGCTCTACTAAACCAGTCCATAATTAGGTCATTGTGGGTGATTGGGAATAACTTTCCCTTGAAGCATCCAAATTAGGTCAGACCTGTGGAATTCGAAAGAATATTCAGAGGGATACTAGAGGACCAAATTTTTTATATTTAAGATCCTAAATTACAGAGATACATCAGTTCCAATATAGAGCTCCTCAAAAGCAACAAAAAGTTGTGTATTTTTTTTCAAATTGCATAAGTCTTGTTTGAAAAATCAGTTTGAAGCAATTCCGAGGGAATATTGAAACATATATATCAGTATTTGGTTATAAAATTCCACCTAAAAGGAATTCAGAACCCAAAAAGGCTTTAGAAGGCTCTACTATGACTCATGAAGAGGAAGAAGTGCAACATGACATATCAAAATTATAAGAGAAAGTGCACCAAATTTCTCTCTTGCAAAGAGAAACAAAAAATGAAATCGAAGTTTTGAAGAAAGGAATGGAAGCTAAGATGGATGGTTTGAAGAAAGGCATGGAAGATAAGATGGATGGTTTGAAGAAAGGCATGGAAGCTAAGATGGAGGGTTTGAAGAATGGAATGCAAGATAATATGGATGGAATGGAAGCTGGCATGGAAGCTAAGATGGACTACATGGAAGCTAAGATCGATGAAAAAATGAAAGACAACATGGAAGACATGAAGAATGATCTAAAACCAGACATGGAAGGTTTGAAGGAAGGTTTTCCAAGGTTGATACAAGAAATTATTCCTAATGTGGAAATATAGTAGAGGAAACTCATGATGAGAAAAAAATAAATGTTAATCGTGATTTCATAAACTCTAATGTTGGATTGAAGACCCACCATATTCCAAAGATCGATATGAGGAAGTTTGATGGAAAGGATCCCGTAACATGGATATTATAGATGGAGCAATATTTTTATCTCAATAATGTGAAAAACACACAAAAGGTACGCATTGCAACTTTATATTTAGAACAAAATACATATGTATGGTATCGATGGCTTTGCTCCCGTAAAAAAATTGTCACTTGGTAAATTTTTACGAAGGAAATGATAGCACATTATGAGGATACAAAGAGCAATACCTTCTTTAGGAAATTGATAAATCTCAAACATAAGGGTTCAATGGTGAAGCACATTGAGGACTTCCAAATATTGAATATAAGGGTAGCTGATATTCCAGAGGAACATAGGATTGATGTCTTCATAGGGACTTTAAAGGACAACATCCAACATGAGGTTCGACTTTGGGAACCCGATTCATTGGAGAAGGAATTCATGCGACAAGGAAGCCTACCACTCACATCTATAAATATGGAAGTGTTGATACTCCTAGACTTAAACAACTCACAAGGTTGAAACCACAATAATTGGAAGAAAGAAGAGAAAAAGGGCTTTGCTACAATTGTGATAGAAAATACACTAAAGGTCATAAGTGTGCTAAGAAGAAATTATTTTACATAGATTGTGAAGAGGAGGAAGAAAATGAAGAAGAAACTCCAAAAGAAGAGGATATACACTAGGACCCAACCCTAAAGAAAGAAGAAATGAGTTTGACCATATCGTACAATGCATTTACAGGAACTACCACTCCTCAAACTCTGAAGATAGAAGGACATATCAAGAAGAAAAAGGTAATATTGTTGATTGATTCGGGTATTACTCATGATTTAATTCATTGTAAGGTAGCCAAGGAATTTAATTGCTTCCTATACCCAACACCAAAATGTTAGGTGATGGTAACAAATGGAGGAACTATAAATTGCTCAAGAAAATACCATAATATCAAGCTGGCCATGGGGGAATATGTATTGAACATTTCAATTCTTTCCATTCCAATGGGTGGTGTTGATGTTGTACTAGGAGTACAATGTTTACAATCTTTGGGGACGATAGCTTTTAATTTTCAAGAAATTTTCTTGAATTTTTTTTCAGAAGGAAAAGAAGTCGATTTACAGGATATCGCAGGGAAGTCGGGGAAGATAATAAGCTCTAATGTCATGACAATGTTTCTGAAGAAATAAAAATGGGGCGTAATTGCACAACTATGCTCACTAGAAGTTCCAACATCAAAATCATCTATCTATCCAGATCTCCAAAAAATCTTGGACAATCATTCCAAGGAGTTTGAAACTCCCAAAGGACTCCCATCTATTCGTGATCATGATCATGCTATTAATTTGATTCCAGGAAGTGTTCCTCCAAACATCAGGCCTTATAGATATCCTTATTTCCAAACGAGTGAAATTGAATGTATGATTGAAGAAATGTTAGAGGTTTGTATAATTAAACCTAGTCAAAGTTCTTACTCTATTGCAGTAGTATTTGTGCACAAGAAGAATAGATCATGGCGCATGTGTCAGGATTATAAGGATGTCAATAAGCTCCCTATTAAAGATAAATTTTCCATTCATGTGACTGATGAATTATTGGATGAATTACATGGAGAAATTTATTTTACCAAGTTGGATCTTCGTTCAGGATATCATCAAATTGGAATGAAGAATGAAGATAATTTGAAAAAAACATTTCCAACTCATGAGGGTCATTATGAATTTTTGGCCATGCCTTTTTGCCTTACCATTGCACCTTCTACATTTCAAGGGGTGAATTCCATTTTTAAACCCTTCATTAGAAAATTCATGCTAGTATTTTTTTATGATATAATAATCTACAACAGGTCTTGGAAGGATCATGTTCAACAGGTTGACAGGGTGCTAAAACAATTGGGGGAGAATCAATTATATGCAAAAAGCTCCAAATTTTTCTTTGGGGTTCAAGAGGTGGAATATCTGGGTCATATTGTATCTCATGAGGGTGTTAAGGTAGACCCTAACAAAATTAAAGCCATTAAGGAATGGAAATTACCCACAAACATAAAGAAGTGCGGATTTTTCAGGTTAACAGGGTACTATTGCAAGTTTGTTAATAATTATGGGAGAAAAAAAGCTCCTCTAATAACATTATTGAAGAAATATGAAGTTTCATTGACTGTTTAAGAAGCTAATGCCTTTGAACATATTAAAGAGGCAATGTGCTTAGCACCGATATTAGCTACACCAGACTTCACAAAAACGTTTATTGTGGAATCTGATGCCTTAGGAAATGGAACTGTTGTTGTTTTAATGCAAGAAGGAAGACCCATTGCTTTTGAAAGTCACCTAATCAAAGGGAAGTATTTACAGAATGCTATTTATGAGAAGGAAATGTTGGCGATACTACATGCACTAAATAAATTGCAACCTTACCTAATGGGAAGACACTTCAAGGTAAAAACTGATCATGATAGTTTTAAACACTTTTTCGAACAAATACTATCTTTAGAAGAGTAGCAAAAATGGGTCACAAAGTTTTTGGGTTATGAATTTGAAATCATCTACAAAAAAGGGAAGCTAAATGTTGTTGCAGATGCACTCTCAAGAAAGGATGAAGAGGTGGAAGCATTTCTTTGTGCCATTTCTATTATCCAACCAAATTGGGTAATCGAATCAAGGGATGAATGGAAGAAGGACGAAGAAGTGTGAACACTCATTCAAAAGTTGCAACAGGATCCTAGTACATCTGATACATTTAGTTTAAAAATGATTCCTTATGGTACAAATATTGCTTATATCTTTGTAAGAATTCCCAACTAAAACAAAATATTATTTTGGAAGTACACACTTCTCCTTTAGGAGGACACTCAGGATTTTAAAAACTTACCACAGGGTGAAGAAAGAACTTTTTTGGGATGGCCTTAAATATGATATTCAAAATTTTGTGGCGGAATTTTTGGTTTTCCAGCGAAATAAAGTTCAGACAATTAAGACCCTGGGTCTTCTACAACCTTTATCCATTCCAAGTCAACATTGGGAGGAGATTTCAATGAATTTTATCATAGTTTTACCTAAGTCCAAAGGAAAGAGTGTCATCATGGTGGTAGTTGATATACTTACCAAGTATGCACACTTTTGTGCATTATCTCATCCATTTAAAGAAAGTACAATTGCTACTACATTTATGGAAACAATTCAAAGCTACATGGAAACCCAAAGATTATTGTAAGCAATAGAGATTCCATTTTTATTAAAAAATTTTGGACAAAATTATTTTCTTGTTTGGGTACTCAACTAGCTCATAACTCATCTTATCATCCTCAATCTCATGGTCAAATTGAGATAGTGAACAAATGTTCGGAAGGATATCTTCGTTGTTTTGTATCTGATAAACAAACACAATGGGTCAAGTGGTTAGCTCTAGCTGAATGGTTGTATAACACTTCCTTCCATACTGCAGCAAAAAAGACCCCATTTATGGAACTTTATGGATATCATCCACTCTCCACCACATCATCTTTAAGAGAAGATTCTAAGGTTCAAGCAGTAGAATATAACATCGAGCATCAACAAGAAGTTCTCCAACTCTTAAAGGATAACCTAAATTTGGCACAAAATCGAATGAAAAAACAGGCAGATCAACATCGCAACGAGAGAATTTTTGATGTAGGAGACTGGGTATTTTTACTGCTACAACCATACAAAAAATGTCCGTAAATTAATCTAATAAGGATAATAAATTATCTCCAAAGTACTATGGTCCTTAAAAGTTGTTGCAAAATATTGGTACTATGGCATACAAATTGGAGCTTCCTACTTCTTCGCGAGTGCATCTAATTTTCCATGTTTCATGCTTAAAGAAGGTTATAGGTGACAAAATTCCAATTCAAACATTATTTCCAGATCTTGATGAGGAAGGAAAAATCATATTGGAACCTGAAGCAATCATGGAAACAAGAACTCGACAGCTACGAAATCGATCAATTTCAGAGTATCTCATCAAGTGGAAGAACTTACCCACTAAAGATTCTATATGGGAGGATGAGAATTTTATACAGAAGCATCCAGAGCTACTCAAGTGTTAATGACAACACTTTTTTGAAGGAGAGGGGCTTGTTAGGTCCCTATATTACTAGTGTAGTCCCTTATTTTTCTTAGTGTAGCCCCCTTATTGTTATTGTTGTACCCCTGTAACCCCAATATTGTTATTATTGTGCCCTTACATTATTATTGTAAGGTCGGCTAGGATTATATTGTGATCCCATGGACTCCTATATATAGAAGGAGGTTTTTTCATTTGTATCATACAAGAATTGTTCATTTATGTAATGTGAAGGAGGTTTCCCCCTCCAAGTGGTTTCTTTCTAAGGCGTTGATCTCTCTCTTCTTCTATTTTTGGAGCTGGTTTCATAACAAATATATATAACAAGGTATTGTACACGTCAAATAGAGATCGTATGCCAAAGTTACGTCCCCGAGAAGTTGATTTACCAATTTACCCAAATGGGGCCCATAGATTTGGCGCTTCATCTCCTCGGGTTAGGTTTTTGGATGTTTAGGGTTTCCATTATTTCTTAATAATAAATAGGCCTTCAAGCCTCATTGTAAAACAATTCAGAGGCATGTGGCTGCCACATCTCTTCTTAGAGATAAGCTACCAGTGCCCTAGCTAGTTTATTTCTAATATGTCTGTAAGCATATTTTAGTTATGTGATATTAATGAAATGAAGTCTTATTTCTGATGCATCTCTGTGTTTATGTGTATTTATTTTATTTTATTTTGTTTTGGCATAAGTCTAGATCAGTGGTATCAGATCATTCTACTATTTATTGATCCTTCTTTGCATGTCCCAAACAATGTCGAGGTATAATGAGTTAGGGCTCAATATGGTTGAACCTTTGCAAGATCAGCCTCACAAACCCTCATGGCCACCCATGGGGGATGAAAAAAATATTAGGGAGAAAGAGATCGAATCAAAATATTGCTCGAGGAGGCCCTCAAGAAACAAAGGAACATGATGATGGATAAATTTTCCCAGATCCTTCAACGACTTCACACCGGTGACGCATTTTCATCCAGCAGACACTCTAGAGGCACAAATCCTTTTAAGGTACACGAAAACTATGACCTTCCCATATTTAAGGGCCAAATAGATGCAAACGTTATAGATAGATGGTTTAAGCTACTCCCCATGTCAAGGACTGGTGGGAAACCTACTATGAGAAAAAGGATTGGAGGGAACCCTCTCTATTTTCGACCGCACCCACTTGGAATCCTTTCCGAGATGCCATCAAGGAACAATATTATCCTATGGGGAGTTATGAGGATAAGTACATACAATGGACTTCGCCATAGAAAAAAAGGGATCAAGATATGCATGACCTAACGAATCTATTCCATACCCTCTAAACAAAATTAGGTATCAAATATTCAGAGAAAAATTTGGTGTTGAAGTACCATAGTTTTCTGCACATATACATTCAGGAGGAAATGGAATTACTCAACATCTCCTCTCTTGGTGCGACATATCAGTATGCTACCCAGATTGAGCAGAATTTCAAACATAAGAAGTGAGACATTGGATCTGCGAATCAGAAGCGAGGGAAGGGTGCCCCCAAATCGTAGAACAAAGGACAAAGCCAAGGAGATGTGACCCATGATAATCCACCAAAGCCACAAGAAAAGAATAGCACTGCCAAGCCAAAGAAGGACACTGGAAAGTGGTGTGAGTTTCATAAGAGCTCCACTCATAACACAAGTGAGTGACGAGCCAAGCAGTCACTTGTGGCCAAGCTGAAGGATTCTAAATTAGATGCATGCTCTAAATCTAAATCAAAACCCAATAAGGGGAATGATAAAGGGAAGAATATTATAGATGCGGAGCCTAACACCATTGTGGACACCACAAAGATCCATAAGGAGGAAGCAAAAGATCAAGAGGAGGGGGAGTGCCTCTTCCATTCCCATATGTAGGTAAAGGGTTCCCTGCTACAGTTCATTATCAACAGTAGGAGCCAAAAGAACCTCATTTCAGCAAAGTTCATGAAGCGGTTAGGCTTGCCGACCACAACACATCCATAGTCGTACACCCTCGGGTGGCTTCACCAAGGACATTATCTCCCCGTCAACCAGTAGTGCCGCCTTCCCTACAACATCAAGACCTTCACAAATGAGGTATTATGTGACATTACTCCTCTTGATGTTTGTATTATTAGGCCAGCCATACTCGTGGAAGCGACATGCTGTGTATGAGTCTCGACCTTGCACTATTATTATTACTTTGGGAAATAATATATACAAGATACTGGAGGTAGCACTGCTTGCCATGATCTCTTTGGTTATTGCAAAATAGTGGAGTAAGCTCATTTCCAAAACTGGGAAATTTTTTTTCCTGATAATCCACCCTCAGGGAAAGAAGAACATTGTTCCCACGACCTCCAGAAATAGCTCCTCCACAAAAAAAAAACATATGGACAAGGTTGTGGAGGAGTATGGGGACATCTTCACCTCACCCGCAAAGATGCCTCTGCACTGTCAGGTCAAGCACCCAATCGATCTAATTCCAAGTGCGTCGCTTCCCAATGGACCAATCTATTGATGATTTGTTCTGGAGAATGAAAAAATCAAGATACAAATTCATGGGCTGCTGTAGAAAGGTCACATCTGACCAAGTTCATTTCCCTATAGGAGCCCGACCGTGTTGGTGTAGAAGAACGAAGGGACTTGGAGACTTTTTATTGACTATCGGGCACTGAATAATATCACTGTCCGGAATAGGTACCCAATCCCATGGATTGATGACCTTCTAGACCAACTTAAGGGGGGGAATATTTCAGGAAGATCAACTTGATGTCCGGGTATCACTAGGTACTAATTGAACCCTCCGATGTCTGGAAAAATGTCTTCAAATCCGAGGAGGGCCTTTTTGAATGGTTGGTCATCCCTTTCAGGTTGATGAATGCTCCCACAACCTTCATGAGGCTAATGGAAAACAAATTGTGGCCATTCACTAAATTTTTTATAGTATTTTACTTGGATAACATCCTCATCTTTCACCAGACATGGGAAGAGAACCCCCACAACATCCAACAGGTCCTCCAAACACTAGGATGACACAAGTTGTGTGCCAATTTGGAGAAGTGAAATTTTGGCATGACCTAGGTTCAGTATCTAGGATACATTATTGATTAGTGGGGAATGGATGTGGATCTAGCCAAGATCCAAGTAATTTGAGAATGGGAAGCCCTAACCACTCTAACAGAGCTCCACAACTTTCTAGGTCTTTCCAATTTCTACCACAAGCTCGTGTTGGGATTCTCTCATATCACTTGGCCCTTGAGCCAAGTCACGAAGGGAGGAGATAAAGATAAATTATTTTGTTTTGAATATCAACAGAAGGCGTTCATTAAGTTGAAACATCACCTCTGCTCTTCCCCGATGCTCACATTACTAGACTTGCAACAACCATTTGAGATCAAGACAGATTCCTCAGACTATGCTATTGGGGACATTCTTACTCAACAGGGGCATCTAGTGGCATATCACAGTGAGACACTTTTCGATATAGTCCGGAAATATCCCACTTATGAAAAAGAGATATATACCATTGTGAAGGCCTGTCGACAATGGAAGCATTATATTTTGGGGAAGGAAACAGTCATCCACATAGACCACTGACCCCTACAGCTAATACAACCACAAGGGAAGTTGCAAAAATATCGCCATTGGAAGTGGTCCCCATATATGAAATAGTTTCATTTGAACATCAACTACAATAAGGGAAGCACCAACAATGTTGCATATTGCCTTAGTAAACCACCGATCATGGTGCTAACTACCGTGCTAAACTCTTGTGGGCATGAGACTTCTAACTGGTCGCTTCTATACAAGAGTGATCCAGAATTCAACCACACATACAAGATGCTCTTGGAGGGTAAGAAAGTTCCAAATTTTCACCTCCAAGATGCATTGCAATGTCACCTGGGACACCTTTGTGTTCCTTCAAGCGAGCTTGGGAAGATGATTTGGGAAGCGCACTACATTCAGGTCGCTGGGAATTTATCGGTCGAGAAAACAGTGGGAGTATTGTTGAAGTATTTATAATATCCTAGCCTTCGACTGGATGTCAAGAAGTACATCAGATCCTCCACTACCTGTGCCATTGTCAAATCGACCATTAAGAAGTAAGGCCTCTATACTCCGCTTCCTCCCCTAGTCGACCTTGGGAATCCATATCCATGGATTACATGTCGGGCCTTCCCTCTACTAAGCATGGAAATGACTATTTTTTCATGGTCATCGATAGATTCTCTAAGATGGCCATTATGACAGCTAGCAAGAAGAATATCACAATAGAGACCATTGCTAAACTCTTCTTTTAACGAGTGTGGGTACTCTTTGGTATCCCGAAGTCTATCATCTCGATTGGGAGAGAATGTTCCTCAGTACATTTTGGTCTAGCCTCTGGTCAATGCTGGACACCAAGCTCACCAAGTCCACAACTTTCCATCCCCAAACTGATGGCTAGACAAAGTTTATCAACAAGATGATCATACACATTTTGTGCATGTAAAACTCAAAACATTCATGCACATGGGATGAGAGCCTCCCCTATGTACAACAAAGCTACAACCAGGCTCTCAAAATTTCAACCGATTACAACCCCTTTAAGGTGGGCTTATGATTCCAGCCACTATGTCCCATTGACATAGCCATACCATTTATGACTACTCAGTCTGATTCAAATCATGTCTAGTCTAAAGCTGACAAGGCGAAAAACGTCATTGAGCTTATTTAGCGCATCTGCTAACATGTTCATGACATATTAGACAGAGCCAATGCCAAGTACAAGCATCGACATGATCAACATCAGGTGACACACAACTTCCAGGTGGGCGACAAAGTGTGGCTATATTTATAGAAGGATCGCGTCATTGGATCCCACCGTAATCTTCGCCCACTCTCATATGGTCCATACACCATCACTATCATTGTATGGGACAATGCATTCGAGCTCATTATTTCGCCATTCCTTGGTTTGCAGCCAGTGTTCAATGTGGACCGCCTTCTTCCCTACTTCCCACCTCTACTCGACACCTACGACATTGCAGAACAACTCACACCAACATATTTAAACCCATACTACATAGAACAAGCCACCACAGATCGTATCATGGACACAAAAATGGAGAACACTTTCCAACAGAAGATCCAACTGTATTAGGTTGTCAAATTTGGTCAACTCCTCCACCAAGGCAAGTGGCTCATCAGGGACCAAGTTCGGTAGAGGTTTCATCATCTCATGGAGGAACTCAACGCAATGGGGACCATTTCTTCATAAGGGGGGAGGAATGACCCAGGTGGATATTGGTGGCCACCCACCTATTTCACATGGGGCCCCACCATTGTTTCTTTCAGTTTTTCAATTTCCTTGATTGTAACACAATTTACTATTTTTAGCACTTTTTTTTTAGGTAATGAACTTCTGGATCCATTTTGAGGCACTAAACGACGTTTTTGGGAAACCCGAGAGCAACATGGGTGTTTGACCGATGTTTCTCATATCAAAAGTTGTATTCTTCAGATAGATATTTCTAACGAGGTATTGTGCACATGAAAGGAATATTGTATGCCAAATTTACGACACTGGGACGTTGATGTAGCAATTTACCCAAACGAGGCCCATAGTTTTGGCGCTTCATCTCATAGGGTTAGGTTTTTGGATGTTTAGGGTTTTCCATTGTTTCTCAATAATAAATAGGTCTTTGAGCCTCATTGTAACATAGTTAAGAGGTGTGTGGCTATCACATCTCTTCTCAGAGATAAGCTACCAACGTCCTAGCTAGTTTATTTACATTATGTCTGTAAACATATTTTAGTTATGTGATATTAATGAAATGAAGTCTTATTTCTGCTGCATCTTTGTGTATGTGTATTTATGTTATTTCGTTCCTACATAACTCCAGATCAATAATATAACAAACTAAATTAAGGATTATTGTTTTAATTAATATTTTTATTAATTCAGAATTGAAATAGTTTTAGTGCATTAATATGACTTATATAATAGATTCGTAAGAAGAAAACCATCATTTTTATTACTTTTATTTCTTATTACTTTCTTATTATTTTATTTATTTTTTCATTACAAGATCTCATTTATTATATTTACATCTCTCCCATACCAAATTGTAAATAACATATAGGCACTAAACAATTTAACTATACTATTAAAAATAATAAAATTAAAATTAAAATGTCTTTAAAAAATCTATTATTAAAAAAAAAAATCAATATCCATGAAGTTAAAAATGAATGAAACTATCAACCATGGTTAAAAATGAATGAAATTATCAACAATTTTTTTTAAATTGAATAATGTAAAGTGAATTTTTTTTAATGGAATGACATTCTTCTAAAATAAAGTAGACATAGGGTCATTGAAGAAAGATGACATTTTTGTAAAATGAAGCAAACATAGTGGTTAGAAAATGGTGTGTATGGTTGGAAATTGAAAATAGAGTGGTTTAACTATTAAAATTTGTTTTTTAAAATTGGGTGATGATTTTTTCCTAGAAATTGTGTATTTTGTTATTTTATAAGGATGTGAGATTTGGGATATAGTATATTTAAAAAATTGTGGAGGAAAATTGAACTGATTTAAAACCAATTTATACTCTACAACTTCAAGATTAAGAGAAAAAATCTTACTTTATTTTTTTGATTAAAGTTAGTTTTTTCTTTATTGAAAACATGGCTATGATTAAGTATCCCTTGTATAAGAAGTAGCTATACAACATATAAATCAAGAGGTTTCCTAAAATTGCTTCTAACTCTATCCAAAATCTCCACCTCCAACTCAAGTGAGAATGGCATAAGGATGCCCAGTCTTGGCTAGACCATTCGAGGGTAAAGAAGGAGAACATCTTCAAGAGTAAAGATAATATGAAAAACATTATTACTTCCAAATTTAAGGATAAGTTGTAGGATGATTAGGAGTTAGAGGGAAAAAAATAAACTAAGGTATAATAAGGAGGTGATCAACCCCAATCTCAAAAATCAGAATTATCTTTGGGTCTTAATATGTGCTAAGAAGAAAATGAACATTGTCACATAAGAACTAATTCTCATAAGCTTCAAAGTGAACCTCTTGTTGATGAATTCTTAAAACACACTGGTAGGAAAGAGTTTGTCACCTTTTGATATTAAGAAGATTGAATATCAAGAGCACTTTCTCTTGGATTGCCCAACTCTTAGTCACATCAATTCTAATGTTCAAGAATCAAAATATTTGTCACTCTACCAACCTTCTTGAGTTGCTAAATACACAAAACTATGATTTATTTAATTAAACATTATATAATTATCTTAAGTTATATTTAATATTCTGAAAAACTCTTTAAATTATGAAAAATTCACTTATCAAATTTGTAATTTTAGCAAATTCCCAAAAACAAATTTACCTCCAACTTTAACTTAACTTCTACTTTTCATTATAGAAATAAATAAATACAAACTCAAGACTTTAAAACTAAGTTTTCCTAGATTTTTAATAGAAATCAATTAAAAATACCTACCAAAGAAAGCCAAAAAGTCACCCCAACATACTACATAACTAAAGTTATATTTACTTTATCTGAGTCAGCATCCGAGAATGGTGCAAATGTTTTGGTTAATTGCCACGAATTTTACGAGTTCTCCGCTATCTCGCGATATGTAGAAAAAAATCATTGCTACTATTTTAACCTCTGCTTGGAAAACCAGGATCTGAAAGTTGTGCTAGTCCCCGATTAAAATTCTTTACGTTCATGAAAGACAAAGGAGAAATTAAATTCTGGAAACATCGTTTCCAGATACGTTTAATGCCCTAAATTGGTTCTAAAGATAAAGATGAAACAAGCGAGAAAAGTATTTATTAATTTTGAAAATTATTATAACACTCATAAAGCAGGCAAAGTGCTTCAAAAACTATTATTAAGTTCCATAACCCTACCCACATCTACTACTGTTCCTTCACAACGATGCAAGGGAAGAAATAAATTCGAGTAAAGGTCAATTCTGGTTCTGGTTTAGTATAGAGAGATATCAGATTTCCTAAAACATAAATCAAATATCTGAAAAATATTAATTAAAATTAATACTTCACTTGATATGTTAGTTAAAAGATTGATAACTTGAACGACAGCATGGAGATCCCTGTGGTGTCTGCCTCCTCTCAAGATGTGGATCAATTGAGTTGCATTTATGGTTTGATATTTATAGCCTAGAGCATATTTGAAGGTATTTGTGGCAGAAAAAAAAACATTTTAAATTTTACTATATTATAATATTACAATGCCGGTGTTATACTACGTCTGTTACAATAATATTGCTATGGTGATTTTGTAGATTTCAATTGAACACGATTTAAGTAAAAGAAAGAATCAAATCCACATTCAGGAGAAAGAAATCTGCTCAAAACTCTTTTATCTGTATTGTATAGAACAAGAAGAAGAAGAAAAAAAAAAAAAAAACCACCACTTCACTGCTATAATGCCCATTTTCACTAATGAAGCCACTGATATTTTAAACGAAATTTTCTGAATTGACGAGTGTGGTTCTAATGAATCACCAGGTGACTAATTAAGAGCCTCTTCTCGGGAGATCATCGTGCAAATGGAAGTGTAGCAAAAAGTGGAGCAGCAAGAATTTGAGATTAAGGTTAGTTAGGGATGAGATTTATCTGTTTCAATCTATTTTCTTATTTTTATGAGTATCACTAGATGCAATGAGTGCTAAGTAAACTATTTAAAAATTAAGAAAAATTAGTGAATTATAACTATCTCATAAAAATGATCATAAATGAATAATTTACTTAAAGTAGTTGAATCTCAAAAATGATATCTAATATAATACTGTGAAAAACCTCATACTTGAACCTTCAAACAATTTTGGAAGAATGAAAAATTGTTATTACTATGAAATGCAATGATTCTAGCCAGGATTCACATTATTTAATAGAACTACAACCGTTCATTTTAAAAATATATATGTATTTATTGGATCGATGTTTTATGTAATGTCTTATTCACGCAACCGTGAAAACTTCATATTAAAAAACCAACTGTGAAAACTGTTTTGGAGGAATGAAGAATTGTTATTGCTATGAAATGCAATGATTCTGGCCAGGATACACATTATTTAATAGAACTACAACCGCTCATTTTAAAAATATATATGTATTTATTGGATTGATGTTTTATGTAATGTTTTATTCACGCAACCGTGAAAACTTCATATTAAAAAGCCATTGATATTACTATTTAGAAATTTAGTGTCCAGTTTGCCATCTTAATATACAGTTATATATAAAACATTACATGCAAACAAACATGAAGTGTTTATGTATCTTCTACCTAATTTATAATATTTTTTTTCTAATTAATTGAATTTTTAAATATATATATATATATATATATATATATATATATATATATATATATATATATATATATATATAAAATAGTTGATACAAGATAAAAAAAGTTTAAATACTTGTGTGTTCACATAGAGTTGAGTGTAGAAAAAGTGGTAATGGGAATTTGAGAACACTCTCACTTACTAGTCGACATGATGGTATAATGGTGTCAATGTCTTTATAATTGCTAAAGATGTTTCCAAAATGTTTGTCATAAGAATCTGCATACACTTTAGCAATATGTACTTGTTTTAGGAATATGTATAAGTTAATAATGTGCATATATCACAACATCTATCTTTAGAGTCTTGAAGAGCTCAAGAGGTTTATCTTATGTTATTTTAATATTTTTTATAATAATTGTTTATGTTCAAAAGAATACAAAATTAATTTTTATGTTATGATTAATATTTCAAACCACTACATAGTTTTTCTAATAAAGATATTTGACTTTTGATGCTAATATGGGTGCTCTTAGGAGGTTTTGCACATGATGGATAATTTTTAGGAATTGCATAATTGTTAGGGGATAAAAGTGAAGGGATTAGGGTTAAATTAAGCTTCAATAACTTATGGGACATGAAAAAGGCTTTAAATGTGATACAAGCCCTCTTAAGGCGATATTTGAATTCTAGGTGGAATATGGTTTCTCCTATAATTCTTAGATTATTGAGATGGGACTCAAAGACTTACTAATGGCCATGCAATGAGAATAAGGCTGTTAGGCCCTAGATGGAGCTTATACATACCAAGTTCCATGATCACGGCCTCAAACCACAAAAAATGCACTATATAGGAGATCATTATCCTTAGAGTTGGAGATGGGTGCCAATATGAGCTAATATTGAGCACCAGGGATGGTCTCAAACCATGGTTGGAGAAGAAAATTAGGAAACTAGGCCCTAAAATCAGATTATTGGGCTAATGGGTTATGATTAGGACTCTAAACCACAACATTGGTCCTTTAAATTGGATATATGGCATATAAGTTGGATATGGGCACAATCAAGAGTTTTTGCATAGTAGGGATGGGTCATAAAAACTTTATCATAAGAAAGAAAGGAAAACGAGGGTCTTAATTTAGATATCTATCTTCAGGTTAACTAGACATAAAGATGACCTCAAACCATAATAAGACCATTTAGAGTTAATATTTTGATCTCCAAGTGGAATATAGGCACTATTATAAAGCCTTGTACACTTGAGATAAGTTCCTTGTGGCATTGATCATTGTGAAGGGAGGAAAATACTTTCCTTATTTCCTTGATGAATCCTTTAAGGATTGATCCTAACTATAAATAATGGCATAAACCACATAATATTTCCTAATATACAAATCATCTATATTTGAGTGACTTATAGATACTAGGATAATGTATTGTGCATTAGGGATGGGTCTTGAGGCCTTAACCAAGGTTGGGAGAGAAATCCAACGAATTAGAACCTAAAATGTTTTTTCTTAGGTTAGCGGGCCACGATCAAGGTATTGAACTACAAAACAAGCCCTCTAAAAGTGATCTTCTAGATATGAGTGATATAGGAGTCAGGATAGCAGTTTTTCTGGAATAGAGATGGGTCTTAGAGTCTTGACCATGATTTGGGGAGGAAAATAAGGTCCTTAGTCACTAAATTAACCTTGAAGGCATTATGGGGTACAAAATATTTCTTAAACAAACATAGAACCATTGGAACCTGAGGTTATTCTAGTTCATTGCAATTTTGAAGTTTTTGGAGACAATTAACACAAGGATCGATTGACAACCAATATTCAATCAAATGGTTGACTAGCTGAGTAGTTAAATTTGTAGTCGACTAAGTGGTTAATGGGTTGGTTGAGTGACTAACTAGAAGAAGTCCAAGAAAATGGTAAAATATCACGAGACTGAGTGGTCAAATAATCAACTAAATAGTTGGGTCAACTTGTCAAGTGAAATAGAACAATCAACTAGCTAATGAAATAGCATGGGTTTAATGAAAATGGTTGGAATGGTTGACTCTTGTCTAAGGAAAAAATATTCCAAAATTCAAGGAAAATGGTTAGATGTGGAAACTATAAATAAAGGACCCTAGGGTCAAATATGCAACATGGAATATTATTTCATTATTATGCATTGTGATGTTCTAATCACAATGAGTTATGCTTAATTTTTGTAACGGTGTCTTTAGACGCCACCCATCATCTTGCGATATTATTTCTCTTCTATTATTTTATTTTACATTAATTTTTTATATGTTTTCTATTATTAGGTTAAATACCAAAGATGGTGTAGGAGCTATTGCTGTTGACCTAGTCTTGTTGTCTTCAAATCATGATGATTTGGATCTTATAGTGATTCACTCTAGGATGATTGAATCATTGAAAGGAACTTGAATTTTTGAATAGATTATATCTATTAAAAATTTGAAGATGGCTTCCAAGATTGATCCTATAATTTTGAATGGTCAAAATTATGTTGTTTTGGTACCAAAAATGTAAACCCTACTAAAGAGAGAAGGGATTTTGCAGTATACAAAGACTGTCATGTTAGATCGAAATAATGACCAACTGAATTTTTTCAATAACCTAAAGAAATATGAGGTTTCCATGGTCATTATGACCTATATTTATCGAGAAATATGTTTTCATACAAGCAAGATTGACTATGAAAAGGAGGTCTAGTAGAAGTTGAAGACATTGCTTGGCACAATTTAAGAAAGCCAGGCCATGAATCTAGAGAAAGAGTTGATATCCCTTGATCCCCATTCCTTTGAAAGTGTCAAGGAATATTTGTCTCATGTTAAAGAGATAAAAAGAGGTTTATAATTTATGGAAAAAAAATTCTAGATAAATGTGGATGGCTCCTTGAACTAGTTCTAATAAATCTTGTAGCACCTTAAGATGTGTTTTATTCCTCATTCTGCGCCTAATACAGATCGCATAAGGAAGATGGTAAAGATTACACCTTTGATATATTCTATTATCTATTTATCAAGGATCAACAAAGGTTACTTGATGATGAAAATATTGGTAGTAAACACCAATCACACTCGCTCAATTGAAAGGGAAATTTTATGTACAAGGAGAATGGAAATCAATAGGGGTGTCGCCACCAAAAGGGTAAGGAATTTTTTTGAATCTCAATAAACAAAGAAGAATAGAAAGAAGAAGACATGTCAATATTGTGAGAAGACAAAATACATGGAGAAAACAGTATAGAAGAAAAGTAGCGAGTTGGATAAAAAGGTTAAGATGATTGAAGAAATTGTGTTAACTAAAAGGTCAACTAGTCAATCAACTAACAAATTCACTTCCCTAATTCGAACTCAAGCATTGCATGATCACACCATGCAAAATGAATGGGTTTTCAATTCTAGCTACAATCATCATATGGAAAATAAGGCTTCTTTATTTTCTTCCCTAGATATGGCTGCTAAGAAAAATATTTACTTAGCGGATAATTACTCTCTCAACATTTTTGGGCACATTATATACCTTGTCAACATGGATCAATTGTGAATGTGTATCATGTTCATAGTCTAAAAAATATATTTTTTGTCGATTCCTCAACTAACACAGACTGGTAAAATTGTTTAATTTTGGCCAAATGAAATTTTTGTTAAAGAAAACAAGAAAGGTAAGTCAGTTGTCACCAAAATGGTTCTCCTCTCAAAGGATGGAACTTTTAATATCCATGACTTGTACTGACCAGATGTTGAACCCATTTCTCTCACTACATAGAATAATGATCTGAGTAGACCCTAGCTTGAATACCTCAAACATATGAACTTTTAATGTTTGAAGATAATGGAAACATATAAGACGATTTATAGTCTACCAAAGGTTCATCACGTAATAGAGTTTATATGCGATGTATGCTAGGAAAGCATTATTAGGCACCTTTGCACACTAGGAAAGTGTAGCATAGAAAAATTTCACTAAAGCCAATTAACAGTGAATAAGCCTTTAGTATCATGTACGAAGTATATTATTTTAGCATTTAATCATGATTTTTCAAGGTTTTCTTAGGTTTATTCTTCTAGGAATAAGAATCATGCATTTAAGAGATTCAAGGAATTCAAGACATTAGTTAAAAATTTTCATTTAATATTTTAAATATCTATGATATGGAAATAGTAGAAAACATGTGAACTGACATTCTGAGGAATACCATTTATAGTTGGGTATCTCTTGGTCAGCTCATTCCCCCACACTCCTCAATAGAATGGTGTAAAAAAATGTAAGTGTTAGGGCTAGTTTTGGGAAGAAGAAAAGTGGAAGAAATGTTGAAGTGTTGAAATAGTATTGGGAATTGTGCACATAAAGGTGGGCCAAAAATAGACTAGAGAATTAGTGTGAAAACGTTTCACACAAGGAGGTGTGCGCATAATTGGCATAGAAAGGAGAACTGCGTGGAAAGGATAAGCATGAAAAGTGAATGGGTGAAATGGTTATGCTTGAATGAATATTTGAACCAGAATAAGTGTAGTGTGGTTACCTATGGTAATCCCCATGGTAATTGTTTTCTTGAGTACTTCCCATGGTACCAAATTATGTGTAACTATGTATAAATAGTTGGATTCTAAAGGCATTCAGGTTGGTTGGTTAGTCAGTTGGTTTGTGCTTCATTCCTTCGTATTTTTTTCCTCTTGTTGTTGTAATATCATGAGATTTAGGATGGTGACTCGAGGTGAAGTATTGTTGTAATGTTGTAAGTTTTGTGCCAAATTACCCTTTTTATTATTAATGAAATATGGTTGAAGCTTTGTTTTTTCTCATTTCAAATTTTCTATGAGATGATTGAGATATGCACAAATTACATTGATTTATAATAGTTGCAGTGCATGGTTGAGTCTATTATAGAGTTTGACTAATTAAGGAAACCCCTCTTAAAAAAATTATTTAGATTTGTCAATATTTCAATGTTTGTTCTGTATATTCACACATGAGTCTAGCATATGAATAATGGGTACGATGTTGTATAATTGTTGTGCTTGTTTGATTCATATTCCTTTCACAACTACATAAGCCTAGTTCATATAATCCACCTCCATGCCTTTTGTGAGACTTCATCTACTCTCATAGGTCATGATAAAAGGGATAGTATCCAGTGGGGCTTTGCTGGTTGTATTTCATGCATAACCCAAGTCAAACTGTAAATAAAACCAATGAATGGTTCATTTATGGGACTTAGGTTCATTATTAAAGGGAATATGGAATCCCGCAAAGGATGAAATCAACCAGTGGATGGAAGAAAATGAGAGGGAGTTTGTTGCTAGTGAAATAATTGATCAATCGATCAGTGTAGATGAATGGCTATAATAATATGTTTTCACATATTGTTATGATTTTTTTTTAGTCTAAATTTATTAGTAGAGTGGATATAGAAATTCAGTGATAAGAATTGAAACTAACACCCCATTAAACCTATAAGGTGGACTCATGAGTTATTTTGATGATTAAATTTTGTGGATAATAATATTTCTCATGCCATAGATTAATAGTTTGAGAGAATTTTAGAATGGTATATTATGGAGTTTACTCTTGAAGCTATATTCTCTTATAAAATTTCTCAGAGAAAATATTTGAAGGGACCATGCAACAAATATATTTAATCATTTCCTACTCCCATTAAGATGTTGTTTTGCGATAAGTGAATTCTAAATATGGAGTCGAGCAACATGAGTAGTGAAACCCTTCATTCGTAAAGGGTGAGTTGAGGCATTTCCAAGGACTAAACTAAGGAAATATGGCTGGGATGAAAGAGAATAAGGATAAAGATAATTAAGGATCCACTAAGAACTATGAATGGGATTTTTAGAAGGTATGCCATTGAATCCAAGAGAGATAGTGTATAGAAAGAAAAAAATTGTAGATTTCAAGAGTGGCATCCTAGGCAGTGGAACAAGGTTTTGAGGTAGTAGTGGTAGAGGACATAGATCTACGTTAATACTCGTAGTTGATCAAAGTCTAGTAGAGGATATAGAGATAGACCTTAGGATAAGGAAAAGGAGCGGAGAAAAGAGGAACATTGTGAGAGCGTACAATATCATATTGCATGCCAAAGGCAAGGATTGAGGAATTTTATAACATAGCCTGAGAATAATAGAAGACATGCATCCCAACAAATCCACTCAAAATATTCCCTATTTCAAACCCTTTACCCCACATGCACTTATTTATTAAAAGGTGAGTTCCCCAAGTAACGTTGTACACACTTTTGTGAATAAAATTAATGAATATAGTTAGACTAGTAGTAGGGGCAAGTCTAGTCTCTTTAAGGGAAGCATACCATGTGTTGAAAATGGGACAAAGAAATATTCTAATTTAATTTCCCCTTGAATTAAATGAGAAGAAAATTGTAATTCCACATCACATGAGAACTTTTATGAGTTAAATAAGATAGTTTGACTTAATTTTTTTCAGTTAATTTGAGTTGAGGGTATAACTTTAGTCATGTAGAATGGTTCATAATTTTTAGGAGCACTCGTTGAGTTTGTTTTGATTTGTAATTAATTAATTCAGTTTATCTGAGTTAAAGTAAGTTTAACTAGTTCCAAATATTGGAGGAACTAGTGATAGGTCTAGTAGAGAGTTATGCAGTCTATGATCAATTAGTTAACTGATAAATCAATTATAAATAACTCATGCATGTTAGAACTAAGAGTTACCTAGTTGAGATTGGAGGGAATTTTACTATCAGTTATATAATCATCCAAATTTTACAAGTGATGCATGCAGTAATAGAAAGGTCATTTATGGATTGTGTAGCATTGGATGGGGATTTCCCTAATTAATAGGGGCTAATTACCCGAGGAAACAACGCAAGGAAATAGGGATTTGGGTAGGAAGAAAATTGGCTAAGTATTAGGAGAAGAAAAGAGAAGCATGAAAAGTTAATGGCTGAAATGGTCAAGTTTGAATGCATATTTGAACCAATTTTGATTTGATCAATAATGGAAAGTGTAGTGTGTTTAGCCATGGCAATCCCCATGGTAATTTTTTCCCCGAGCACTTCCCATGGTACCAAATTATTTGTAACTATGTATAAATAGGTGGACGCTAAAGGCATTCAGGTTGGTTATTCAGTTGGTTTGTGCTTGATTACTTAGTAGTTTATTGTTGTTGTTGTAATATCATGAGATTTAGGCTCATGACTCAAGGTGAAATATTCTGGTAATGTTGTAAGTTTGGTGCCAAATTCCCCTTTTTATTATTAATGAAAGATGGTTGAAGCTCAGTTTTTTCTCATTTCCTTTGTTCTATGAGATGATTGAGATATGCACCAATTACATTTATTTCTAAATGTTGTAATGCATGGTTTAGTCTATTATAACATTTGACTAATTAAGGAACCCCCTCTTAAAAAATGTATTTAGATTTGTCAATATTTCAATGTTTATTCTGTATTTTCGCACATGGGTATAGCATATGAATAATGGGTACTATATTGTATAATGGTTTTTCTTGTTTGATTCATATTCCCTTTATGACTGTAGAAGCCTAGTTCTTATAGTTAGCCTTGATGCCTTTTGTGACACATCATTTGCTCTCATAGGTGATGTCAAAAGGGCTAGTATCCAGTGGGGATTTATTGGTTGTATTTTGCGCATAACCCGGGTCAAACTATAACTAACACCAATAAATTCTTCATTTATGGGACTAAGGTTCATTATTAAAGGGAATATGGAATCCCACAAGGATCAAATGAACTAGTGGCCGGAAGAAAATGAGAGGGAGTTTTTTGCTAGTGAAATAAGAGATCGATGGATCAGTGTAGATGAATGGAAATAACAATATGTTTTCACATACTGTTATGATTTTTTTTAAGTCTAAATTTATTAGTAGAGTGGATACAAAAATTCAACGATCAGACTGGAAACTAACACAAACCTAGAAGGTGCCCTCATGGGTTATTTTGACGATTAAAGTTTGTGGATAATAAGATTTCTCATGCCATAGATTACTAATTTGACAGAATTTTAGAAGGGTATATTATGGATTTTACTATCAAAGCTATAGTCTCTTATAACATCGTTGAGAGAAAAGTTTTGAAGTGACCATGTTCCAGATATATTCGATCATTTCCTACTCTCATTAATGTTTTGTTGTGTGATAAGGGAATTCTAAATATGAGGTCCAGAAACATGAGTAGTGAAACCCTTCATTCGTTAAGGGAAAGTTGGGGGATGTCCAGGGACTAATATAAGGAAATATGGTTGGGATGCAGGAGAAGAAGGATGAAGAGAAGTAAGGATATACTAAGAACTCTGAATGGGATTGCTAGAAGGTATGCCATGGAATCCAAGAGAGACATTGTGCAGAAAGAAAAAAATTACAAATTTCAAGAGTGAAATCTCAAGCAGTGGAACAAGGTTTTGAGGCAGTAGCGGCAAAGGACAAAGATCTATGTTAGTACTTGTAGTTGATAAAAGTCCAATAGAGGATATAGAAAGAGGCCATAGGAGAAAGAAAAGGACCAGAGAACAAAGTAAACTTGCAAGAGCACACAATAGAATGCCGCATGCCAAAGGCGAGGAAGTGCATCCCAAAAAATCCACTCAGAATATTTCCTATGTCATACCCTTGACCCCGCATGCACAAATTGATTAAAAGGTGAGTTCCCCAAGTAATGTTTTACATGCTTTAGTTAATAAAAATAGTGAATATAGTTAGACTAGTAGTAGGAGTAAGTCTAGCCTCTTGAAGGGAAGCATACCATGGTGTTGAAAATGGAACCAAGAAATATTATAATTTAATTTCCCCTTGAATTAAATTAGAATAAAATTGTAATTCCACATCACATGAGAACTTGTACGAGCTAACTAAGTTAGTTTTACTTAGTTGGTTCAGTTAATTCAAGTTGAGGGTCTAACTCGAGTCACGTAGAATGGTTCCTACTTTTTAGGAGCCCTCATTGAGTTTATTTTGAGTTGTAATTAATTAATTCATTTTATTTGAGTTAGAGTCAGTTTAACTAGTTCCAATTGTTGGAGGAACCAATGATAGGTCTAGTAGTGAGTTATGCACTCTATGATCAATTATTTGACTGATAAATCAGCCGTAAATAACTCATGCATGTCAGAAGTTAGAGTTACCCATTTGAGATTAGAGTTCAAGGGCATTTTAGTATCAGTTATATAATCATCCAAATTGTACAGGTGATGCATGCAGTCAGAGGAAGTCCCTAGATGGATTGTGCAATATTGTATGGGTATTTCCGTAATTAATAGGGGCTAATTAACCAAGTAAGGAATGCAAGGAAATAGGGATCTAGGAAGGAAGAAATCTGGCTAAGTATTAGCTTAGGATTGTCTAGGAAGCAGTGAGGCAGGTAGAGATAGTGTAGATTTTTCTCAGGCTTGAGAAAGGAATTGTAATTTTCTCATATTTTATAACTAATGCAATGTATATATAGCAGCATTTTTAGCTAAGGCTTTCCCTAGGAAATCATTGTGTAATGTGTTGATCGAATGCTTTCTCTTGTATTCTTTGTGATTTCTCAATCGTCTTAATTGGTTTCCATAATTGGTAGAGTAGATTCAAGTCTATTTTTTTAATAAATTACAATTATCAGTTTGAATCTACAAGGAATAACTCCATGGTAACAGAGCTAAAATCAATATAGAAGAGAAGAATGCACGTTTGTTCTATGTAGGTGAATCAAATTTTCATATCTCTTCTCCAAAGCTAGCAACAAGATCAAGATGGTTCTCTATGGTTTGAAGCTCGAGTATGCCCTTGAGATTAGCTCAAATTAAATTTCCTAGAGAGACCAAATGGAAGCAGTCTTCGAAGAAAATAGATTGAAGGAGTTCATTAATAAGGAAATCCCAAAACTAGCTCCAGTTGATGCACAAGATCTAACAGAGTGGAAGAAGTGCATATAAAATTCCAGAAGGATTCTACTGGAAGGATTTCAAGATGATATTGTATCAAACCTCCATTTAAAGGAAACTCCAGATGGAATGTGGAAGGCCTTGAAATATTTGCTTTAGAACAAAAGTGACCACAAGAACATGGCACTGAAGGAAAAGCTAATGAAAATAAATATGGATAAGGGTGACACAATACCAAAGTAATTGACCAATTTTACCTAATGTCGGGAGAGCTTGGAAGTATTGGTCTTACAGTTTTCAAAGATGATTTGGTAAACCTAGAAATTCTAGGAATTCCCAAGAGCTGGCACAACTACTGGGATTCGATGAATGGGAGGGAGAAGCTACTATAGTGGGAGAATTTGTGGTACAACTTGGTTTAAGAAGAGATTCGTCGAAACACCAGAGATGGATCCTCATCCAAGCATGATGATGAGGATAATTGTGCCTTGGCTAGAAAGAAAAAGGAAGGGAAATGGAATTCATCCCATTCTAAATCATATTCTAGTTAGGAATGAAAGAAGAAGGACTTGTCAAATATTAAATTTTTTCAGTGTCACAAGTTGGGACACTATGCCATGAAGTGTCCACACAAAAAGGAAGACAAGAAGCCCTCAGAAGGAGTGAAAAGTGAAGCTCTAGCTTCATAGTTTGAGTGTGATTTCACACTAGCCACGAGGGAAGTGAGGTTAGTGTTTAATGTTAAGGTATTTTTTTTGTTATAACATGAAAGGGAAATAGGCCTTCGGAATATTTTTTATTCTGCCCTCAACACCATCTCTCGAATACATACTAAATTTGAGTAAATCCCTGGTGTTAAGGGCTATAAAATTTGGGGTTCATACAATATTATACTACTGTGGGGAGTTAATAAATGCACTAACAATGTTACATTGTTAAATAGAGTTCATCCAATGTCTTGATTTATAGGGAATGTAGAAAAGAATTAGTTGCAAAGGTTAAGACACTACCTCATTAATAGAAGAAAACCTAATAACTGAATTCCATAGATCCCTAAGATATTATTTGCTTAAGGAATCAGTTCTAGCTTGGGGGTGACCAATTACAAGAAATGATATAGTGTATATAATCCTATGGTTGGGTGTAGAATGGCTCTCCCTTATTTAGTTTCCAACTAGCATAAGTGCTCTAAATATTTGTATCTACCTTCTATTTATGAAATGACAGTATTTTTCAAATCTTTAATGGATATGGTTATGCCAGTTACTATGCTTTCATGTAATGAGGAACTGAAGACAAGTTGTTAATATTTGTTGAATATGTATGAATGAATAGATAAACATATTGTCCAAGTGTGCTCTCTTAGTAACCTGTACTTCTTAGTGAATGAATACTATATGCATATGCATTTTTTAAGCAAGTGATCTTTATGGTTATGGAATGTAGAGTGTGAGAGGCAAGATGTGTGAGTTACTTTGATCCTAAGATGTTATTGCTCATTTTTTATTTTTAGGGATAGCCTTTATCAGTCTAAAGGTGGATTAAAATAGCTATGGATTTATCATGTTCTAGTCGATAAGTTTAAAAGTCATTTTCTCAATAAGGGGACCATATTCCTTAGAATATAAGACAATACATTGGCATATTTATTTTGCAAGGGAAGGAAAGAGGAGAAATATATCTTCGAATGGAAGATTGGCCATTGTTGCATTCCTCTTCGGAGCTATTTGATTGGAAATAATGTTATGATAGTTCCCTTAAGCTTCTCAAAAACTTTCAAGTCTTAAGAAGTAAATTAAGTAAATTATTTTGCCATTGGAAATCAATTTTAGGCCTTAGAGCTACTCCTAAAAAGCTATTTAGGAGATATAAAATTTTGGGATTCAAAGCCTTAGCCTTAGCTTAATAATCACTTGGCCTAATGGGAGCCATGAACCAACTCTTAATTGGAAAGGTGTATTAATCCTTAAAAGAGTATCTTATTAGAGTGTCGAAGTATCGATATCCTAGGTGTAAATCATTACAAAACATATGGAAAATTCAATTTCGTAATACTCATGAGCCTGACCCACCAATAGTTAAAAAAACCTTAGGCTTCTATGAAAGGATCATGAATTTAATTTCAAATCTTAGATTCTTGGCTATTGTTTTGGAAATATTGAATCCAACGACCGACCCTTTAAACATGAAAATTTCATATAATGAAGAAAATGGAATTTTTTTGAGGCGGGAGACCTTACCCTTATCCCTTAGTTCCTATTGTGAAACCATATCCAAAAATAAAATAAAAGAGATATCAATGCCTTAGAAATAAGCCACTTCGAGGGGGCAACCTCCAATACATTACATGAATGAACAATTCTTGGATGATTCAAATTACAAAACCTTTTTTCTATATATAGGAGTCCATGGGGTCACAATGTATTCCTAACTGACCTAACAATAATAATTTAAGGGCACAATAATAACAATATGGGGGTTACAATGGTACAATAATGACAATAAGGGGGTTAAACTAACAACAATAAGGGACTATACTAGTAATATAGGGACCTAACATGCCCCTATCCTTTAAAAAAGTGTTGTCCTCAATGCTTGAGTAGTTGTGGGTGCTTCTGTATAAAATTCTCATCCTCCCATGTAGAATCTTCAGTGGTTAGGTTCTTCCACTTGATGAGATACTCTGAAATTGATCTATTTTGTAGCTGTCGAGTTCTTGTTTCTGTGACCACTTCAAGTTCTAATATGATTTTTCCTTCCTCATAAAGTTATGGAAATATTGTTTGAACTGGAAGATTTTCACCTATAACCTTCTTTAAGCATGAAACATGGAAAATTGGATGCACTCGTGAAGAAGCAGGAAGCTCCAATTTGTATGCCATAGTACCAATCTTTTGCAACACCTTGTAAGGACCATAGTACTTTAGTGATAATTTATTATCCTTCTTAGCTTGCTTGAGGGACATTTGTTTGTATGGTTGTAGCCATAAAAATACCTAGTCTCCTACATCAAAAATTCTCTAGTTGCGATGTTGATATGCCTATTGTTTCATTTTATTTTGTGCCAAATTCAAGTTGTCCTTTAAGAGTTGGAGAAATTCTTGTTGATGCTTGATGTGATCTTCCACTGCTTGAACCTTCAAATTTTCTCTTAAATATGATGTGATGGATGGTGGATGATATCCATAAAGTGCCATAAATGAGGTCATTTTTTCTGCAGTATGGAAGGAAGTTTAATACCACCATTCAGCGAGAGGTAACCATTTGACCCATTGTGTTTGTTTATCAGATACAAAACAATGAAGATATCCTTCCAAACATTTATTTACTATCTCAGTTTGACCATCGGATTGAGGATGATAAGATGAGCTATGAGCTAATTGAGTACCCAAACAAGAAAATAACTCTATCCAAAAATTTCCAGTAAAAATGGGATCTCTGTCGCTCACAATAACCCTTGGGTTTCCATGTAGCTTTTGAATTGTGTCCATAAATGTAGTAGCTACTGTACTTGCTTTAAATGGATGAGATAATGCACAAAAGTGTGCATACTTGGTAAGTCTATCAACTACCACCATGATGACACTCTTTCCTTCGGACTTAGGTAAACGTGTGATAAAATCCATTGAAATCTCCTCCCAATGTTTACTTGGAATCGATAAAGGTTGTAGAAGACCTAGGGTCTTAATTGTCTCAAATTTATTTTGTTGGCAAACCAAACATTCCGCCACAAACTTTTGAATATCATATTTAAGGCCATCCCAAAAAAATTCTTTCTTCACCCTATGGTAAGCTTTTAAAAATCCTGAGTGTCTTCCTAAAGGAGAAGTGTGAATTTCCAAGATAATATTTTGTTTTAGTTGGGAATTCTTAGAAAGATATAAGAGATCTTTGTACCATAAGGAATAATTTTTCCAACTAAATGTATCAGATGTACTAGGATCTTGCTGCAACTTTTTAATGAGTGTCCACACTTCTTCATCCTTCTTCCATTCATCTCTTGCTTCGGTTATCCAATCTGGTTGGATAATAGAAATGGCACAAAGCATTGCTTCCACCTCTTCATTCTTTCTTGAGAGTGCATCTGCAACAACATTAAGCTTTCCTTTTTTGTAGATTATTTCAAAGTCATAACCCAACATCTTTGTGACCCATTTTTGCTGCTCTTCTGAAGATAGTCTTTGTTCAAAAAAGTGTTTAAGACTATCATGATCAGTTTTTACCTTGAAGTGTCTTCCCATTAGGTAAGTTCGCCATTTCTTTAGTGCATGCAGTATTGCTAACATTTCCTTCTCATAAATAGGTTTCTGTAAATACTTTCCTTTCATTGGATGACTTTCAAAAGCAATGGGTCTTCCTTCCTGCATTAAAACTGCACCAATTCCATTTCCTGAGGCATCACATTCCACAATAAAGGTTTTTGTGAAGTCTGGCGTAGCTAAGACCGGTGCTAGGCACATTGCCTCTTTAAGATGTTCAAAGGCCTTAGTTGCTTCAAGAGTCCATGAAAATACATCTTTCTTCAATAATGTTGTTAGAGGTGCTGCTATTCTCCCATAATTCTTAACAAACTTGCGATAATACCCTGTTAACCCGAGAAATCCTCGCAACTGCTTTATGGTTGTGGGAACTTTCCATTCCTTAATGGCTTTAATTTTGTTAGGGTCTACTTTAACACCCTCGTGAGATACAATATGACCCAGATATTCCACCTCTTGTGCTCCAAAGAAACATTTGGATTTTTTTGCATATAATTGTTTCTCCTGCAATAGTTTGAGCACCCTGTCAACATGTTCAACATGATCCTTCCAAGACCTGCTGTAGATTAGTATATCATCAAAAAATACTAGCACAAATTTTCTAAGGAAGGGTTTGAAAATGGAATTCATCAGCCCTTGAAATGTAGAAGGTGCATTGGTAAGGCCAAAAGGCATGACCAAAAATTCATAATGACCCTCATGAGTTCGAAATGCTGTTTTTGGAATATCTTCACTCTTCATTCTAATTTGATGATATCCTGAACGAAGATCCAAATTGGCAAAATAAATTGCTTCATGTAATTCATCCAATAATTCATCAATCACAGGAATGGGAAATTTGTCTTTAATGGTGAGCTTATTGAGCTCCCTATAATCCGGACACATTCGCCATGATCCATCCTTCTTGTGTACCAATACTACAGGAGCAAAGAAAGAACTTTGACTAAGTTGAATTATACCCGCCTCTAACATTTCTGCAATCATACGTTTAATTTCGCTCTTTTGGAAGTAAGGATATCTATAAGGCCTGATGTTTGGAGGAACACTTCCTGGAATCAAATGAATAGCATGATCATGATCACGAATAGGTGGGAGTCCTTTGGGAGTTTCAAACACCTTGGAATGATTGTCCAAGACTTTTTGGAGATGTGCAGAAATAGATGATTTTGATGTTGGAACTTCTAGTGAGCATAATTGTGCAATTATGCCTCGTTGTTATTTCTTTAGAAGCTTTGTCATGACATTAGAGCTTATTATCTTTCTTGGCTTCCCTGCAATACCCCATAATTCGACTTCCTTTCCTTCTCAAAAAAATTTCAGAAAAGTTCTTGAAAATTAAAAAATACCGTCCCCAAAGATTGTAACCATTGTACTCCTAGTACAACATCAGCACCTCCCATAGGAATGGAAAGCATTGGACTATTCAATACATATTACCCCATGGTTAGCTTGATATTATGGCATTTTCTAGAGAAAATTATAGTTCCTCCATTTGCAACCATCACTTCACATTCTGGTGTTGGGTATAGGAAACAATTCAATTCCTTTGCTACCTTAAAATGAATAAAATTATGGGTACTACCAATCAATTCTATTACCTTTTTCTTCTTGATATGTCCTCCTATCTTGAGAGTTTGAGGAGTGGTAATTCCTGCCAATGCATTACACGATATGGTTGGACTCATTTCTTCCTCTTCTAGGGTTGGTTCCTGGCGTATATCCTCTTCTTGTTCATTTTCTTCTTTTTCTTCACAATATATGTAAAACAATTTCTTCTCAGCACACTTATGACCTTTAGTGTATTTGCTATCACAACTGTAGAAAAGCCCTTTTTCTCTTTTTTCTTCCAATTTTTGTGGTGTTAACCTTGTAGGTTTTTGAAATCTAGGAGTAGCAACACTTCCCTCTTTATAGAAGTGAGTGGTAGGCTTCCTGTTGTCGTAACTTTACATTCAATTTTTATTGCCAACCTGAATAACTTCTCCAATGAATCAGGTTCCAAAACGCGAACTTCATGTTGGATGTTATCCTTTAAAGTACCTATGAAGAGATCAATTATGTGTTCCTCTGGAATATAAGTTACCCTTATATTCAATTTTTGGAAGTCCTCAATGTGCTCCCCCTCTAAACCCTTTTGTTTGAGATTTATAAATTGGCTAAAGAAGGTGTTGCTCTTTGTATCCTCATAATGTGTTATCATTTCCTCCGTAGAAATTGACCAAGTGATAATTTTTTTACGGAAGCAAAGCCATCGATACCATACAAATGTATTTTGTTCTAAATTTAAAGTTGCAATGTGTACCTTTTGTGGGTTTTGAACATTATTGAGATCAAAATATTGCTCCATTTGTAGTATCCATGTTACATGATCCTTTCCATCAAACTTCCTCATATCCATTTTTGGAATATGGTGGTTCTTCCCGCGATGTTAGATTTTATGAAATCATGATTAGCATTTATTTTGTTCTCATCATGATTTTCCTCTACTATCTTTTCACCATTAGGAAACATTTGTTGTATCAACTTTGTCAAACCTTCCATGTCTTCTTTTAGATCATTCTCCATGTTTTCCATCTTAGATTTCATGCCAGCTTCCATGCCATACATATTAGCTTCCATGCCATTCTTCAAACCATCCATCTTATATTACATGCCTTTCTTCAAAACTTCCATGCCATTTTTTGTTTCTCTTTGCGAGAGCGAAATTTGTTGCACTTGCTCTTGTAATTTTGATATATCATGTTGCCATTCTTCGTATTCATGAGTCATAGTGGAGCCTTCTAAAGGCTTAATGGGTGTTGAATTCTTTTTAGGGGCAATTTGAGAATCCAATACTAATATCTATTCTATAATATTCCTTTGAAATCAATTCAACTTGATTCTTCAAACAAGACTGATGCAATTCGGAAAAAAAAAATACACACCTTTTACTTGATTTTGAGGAGCTCGATATTGAAATTAACTTATCTCTATAATTGTAGATCCTCAGTATCTGAAATTCAGCCATATAGTAGTACCCTGAAGCATATTTCAAATGCCACAGGTCTGACTTGATTTGGATTCTTAAAGAAAAAGTTATGTCCAATCTCCCACAATGACCTAATTATGGACTGGTTCAGTAGAGTGAACTTGTACGACTTGCCATGTGTTAATGTTTTCTCCTTTGTATCTAAACTTTATAGACAGGAAACTAGAATCCATTTAATTCTAGTCACTTTTTATTGAATTCCAATCCGATCCTCAAAGAGAGAGTTATGAATATTTTCCCATGATCACATCTTTGAGATGAAATTCGGGAGCCTAAAAAAGAACTAACTTCCATAGATCATATCTCCAAAAATATTGCGAACCAACCTCTAAAATTTTGCGAAGATGTTCCTCAGGATTTCAACTTCACACTCTAAAAATTTCAGCTTTTGAGCCTTCGTAGAAAAAAAATTATAGCGAAAAGTCTGCAATGAAATTTTTAAGTGAAATTCAGGAGCCTGCAAAAAGACCTAACTTCCACAGATCATATCTCCAAAAATATTGTGAACCAAGATCTGAAATTTTTCAACGATGTTCCTCAGGATTTCGACTTCGTACTCTAAATGTTTTAGCTTATGAACCTTCACAGAACAAAATTTATAGCGAAAATTCCACGATGACTTGTTTGGAGCAACAAAACCCTAGAATCCCAAGCTCTGATACCAAATGTTGTGAAACCAGCTCAAAAAATAGAAGAAAAGAGGTATCAATGCCATAGAAATAATCCACTTTTAGGGGGAAACCTCCAATACATTACATGAATGAACAATTCTTGGATGATTCAAATTACAAAACCTCCTTTCTATATATAGGAGTCCATGGGGCCACAATGTAATCTTAATGGGGTCACAATGTAATCCTAGCCGACCTAACAATAATAATTTAAGGAAAAAATAATAACAATATGGGGGTTACAAGGGTACAATAATAACAATAAGGGGTGTTAGTATGAATCTTTCGTCGTAAAAGATCACTTTAGCTACGCATAACAAATAGCCCTAACATCGATTATGGCTTCCAAATATCTTTAAATTTGCAATTAGGTGATCCAAATAACGCTGCATAAATCCAGATCTAATAATAAAAGATATTAAGCAGATAAAGTAAAATGTGGCTCCATGCATCCAATAGACAAGACAAGAACGATGTATTTGAAAGATTTTTTTATATTATATTGAAAGGGGGCACCTGAGAGGAAAACAAGAAAGGTGTTTTCCGGTTCTCCTCAATGGGATGGGTTCTTGACAGTCCTCAGCACTTCAGATCTAGAATCTCTCTCTCTTGTTGGTTTAGAAAACCCAGACAAACATAGAACTCAATGGGAGCTCACGAGACAAAAATGGAGAAAATGTGACCAAGTGTATAGATCCAGAGTGATCTTTTGGCAACAAAATGTGACTAATGAATGGGGAAAACCCTTCTATTTATAACAAAATATTAGGGCGATCTAGAAACTTAGTGCATGAATAAAATATTATTAATCAAATTCTAGAACCACCCTTTAGGAATATTTTATTATATTTGTTGGAGGGAAAAGGATTTTTGACTTGGGTCAATTCCTTTATTAATAAATAATAGATAAATAAATGATTTATTTATCATTTTAGGGAAATGATGGGAATATAATTAAATAAATAATGGTTTATTTAATTATTCATGGATGATTTTGTCAAATTTAACTAAGAATATTATTTAAATAATAATTTAAATAACATATTCTTAGGAAATAATTAAATAAATAAGGATTTATTTAATTAATTTCCCTGTTTTGAGTTTAATATGACCAGGAAATATAAACAAATAAGTTATTTCACATGGTGAAAGCAATTTTACTTAGGGTAAAATTGGTCTTACATGGTGTACTTGGGTTCATCTAATGATAATTGGTTAGATGACCAAAAAATGGTGTAACAGATGACCCCCCAATGTACGAGTGTTAGGAGTAAATCGTATGACCGAAGTACGTTGTAAGAACTAAATCACTAGACATCAAGAGGGAAGTGAGAGAGAGAAATGTAAGGTAGTCTAATGTGCTAAAGGACTATACCCTGAGGAGACGAGACTTATAGGTGCGACAAGTCTCTAGTTTATGAAGTGGTACCTATGCTAAAGGTAGCAGGGGAGGCATAGCTATGCCCGCCGAGACAAAGTACAAAGAATAGGAAGTCCAGTAAACAAGGAACTGAACGATAAAGTACATGCTAGCATAAAAACAAGCCAGAAAATAGAATGATGAATCCCACATACATGTTGTTCCTGGATAACAACCAGGACTTATGCAATAATAGTTTAGTACATGAGATACAAATACACCCCAAATTCCCCCTATACACGGGGAAGAGCTCACAAAATCTGACTGATACATGCAAATCGAAAAGGCGCTGCAAGTGGCTGAGGCCGACATCATCAAATTTAAGGAGCTGCATCAAAGGCTAAAATGAAGAAGTCATCCGAGCATGTGGGGGGCTACCTGCAGGGCCACCCCCTCATGAGGGTTGAGACATCTCACACACGCCCGGGAATCATCAATAGCTGCTGCTGCATCACTGGACCATCAAGTATATGGATCGCGATCATGTGGACAGGAGCTCGAACCAAGGTACACCGCCCTCTAGACCTGGCTTCTGGAGTAAATGAGATGATGTCGACAGAAGGAGGTCTACCATAGGTGAGGCAATAAGGGGTCCCCAACTAAGGCGCGAGAGAACATAGTGGAGCGATGAATAGACAGACACTAATGATGATGATGAAATGAGGGATACTGAGTAGCAAATGGAAGACTTCCCTTGTTAGAGCATAAAGGGCATGAATGGTTTGGCAGCGACTGACACAAGTAAGGGATAGGGGACAATGGTACTAAAGGACATAATGTGCGACACAAGAGAGGGACCAAGCAATGAAGGATGGAGGAATATAGTGGGGTATAAAGGGACTCGGGATAGACTCCATGAATGTGATGATGACTCAACTCGGATGCTCTAAACAAGGGCGACTCGATGGTGTTGCCAAGCAGTAAAGTTCCAATGGGGGATCATGAAAACATGAGTACAAGATGGTAACTCATGACGAAAATCAACACGAACAAAGACAAGTAAGGAGGCAAAGTGATGCCCCAAGTACAAGTGTTGTAAGTGGAGACATTCGATTTGGAGGAGAGGTAAATAGACCCTTTGTGGACAAAATGTGTCCTGGTGAAGTGTTAAAACATGAAAAAATAATATATACCCATTTGAGTGCTCGATGAGAGCTTTCCAACGGTGCAGACGGTGTGTCAAATGGGGCTATGGTTTGGTCGCAGTGGGCGAAAGACAAAACAGGGGTTTTCCTTCTAATAAGGCATTTTCCCTCCAAAATCATTCATTTGTTTGTGTAGCTGTGGTGAATGTGGAGAGGAGAGAAGGCCCTAAATCTTGTGGCGATCGTAGCGGACAAATAGACCGTTGGAATCGCGATCCGTCAGTTGTAGGTAAGAGGCCTAATCTTACTCTTTGTTTTTTATGGATTCAAAGTTTAGATTAGGGTTTTGAATCCCAGTAATTGCTCCTACTTCATCATTACGGCCGGGTCGCACTTTTTGGGGAAAAAACTGTGACCTGGGATGCAGGTTTGGGCCTGAAAAGTGCGACCTGGCCCAGGGTTTGGTGAAAAGGTGCAACCTGGTAGATTGGGGTGGTTTTAGTGCTAGTATGGACTGAGATTCAGTTTTGGTGTGAGTGAATGTAGTTTTGATTATCTGTGGACTGAAAAAGGTGATGGTTTTGTGTAGATATGGCAGATATACGGATCAAGTGGAGAGAGAGAGACCTAGTTACATTACAGATGGAAATCCAAGCATATCAGGGTGTCCGTCGTGCATTGGCTAGGTTTGGGGTTCTGAAATTTGTGGAGAACCCTTTGATGAGGGCTGGGGAGCCCTTGTTGGCCTGGATTATTAGCTATTGGGATCTAGATCATGAGGTGTTTATAGTGTAGGGGAACAGGATCGAGCTGACAGTCTAGGATCTGTATTTCCTGATTGGTCTCCCACCATTAGGGATGGTGGGAAATAAATAGCCAGTGTTACCGTGTGGGCATAACATCATGGAGTTCGCTGAGTGACATTGTCGACCAGGTGTCCGAGTCAAAGGGACTCGGATATCGATTGGAGATCTAGAGAGGTTGGAGACCCAGGCAGTGGCAGTAGCAGTGTTGCGGATCTTGGGCAGCCAGGCATTCCATCACATCGCTGGAGGGCAGATGATGATTGTAGAGAGTGTTTTGAGTGGGACCTACTATGGGTGGGCACATATGATGTTGGTGTCGGTGAACGACAGTTGTCGCTATGTAAGCGGCAAGTGAATCATGACTATGCTTATGGGACTATATTGTGCTCCTTCTTTCTTGAGAAGATCCTGACCTTACGACCTCGTGTACAGCTACCTGATGGGGGTCCGAGAGAGCCCCGGATGCATCGGTGGGGACGACTACTGTGTAGAGGAGGAGGAGGGGCGGTCGGATGGGTGTTTCGACTAGAGTTCTTCACCCATTGGGATCAGTTGCCTTTGTATGTAGATGACTATCCCTATAGTGGGATGAGTTATTGGGGAGATTTGGACTTGCTGCTTCCGCCTGGTCGAGTATGGGGGCCCGATGGTAAGTGAAAAGTAACTAATCTGTTATGTGCATTGCAAATTTTGTGAATAGTATTCATGGTACTAATCTTTGTACTTTTTGGAATGCAGATATAGCTCCGGTAAAATCGGTCGGATATATGGGACGACCTAATTTGATCAAGGACGACACAGAACGAGGATATGGCCACTCTATTAATGTTGTAACAAGGGGGTTACACTAACAACAATAAGGGACTATACTAGTAATATAGGGACCTAACAGTTCCATGGCCAACATGAGCTATGACCGAGAGCCTAGCCAAAAGGGGATATCAAGTCATATACTATTAGATGTCAAAATTTAAAATATTATTAATCAGGATAATGAAATTGCATACCCCCCCTAACCCAACCCCTAATGCAAATAGAGCCTACATTATTCCTCACTTGATGGAAGCTTAGGAGAAGTCAATTAATATAACTAGGTGTGGGGTATGGGGATTTTGAATGTTGGGTGTGAGGTGATCGATAACTATTTATCATGATTTTATCTCAATACTAGAAACACTGGATAAAGAATTGGGTGTGGCATTATGACATGGAGATGACATGATAGGTCTATATGGTAGGATGATGTAGATTCAAGAGTGTAGTAGTGTTGAGGTGGTAGCTAGATGGAATTCAAGGTGGAGGTGAATTGGTCATTTTTGTACTCTTGTGATTTTTTTATACTAATAGATCTCAACAAGTATATTGATCAATTAGGATACATTCATTAGTATGGGTTTGTTTATTGAGTCAGGAAAGGTGTAGTGAGTGAAGTTTCTCGTGTATTTCTAATGGGTCAGTACACTAGTGAACTAGTATAGAGAATGTTAAATGATGTAAATTTAAGTTGTAGAATGTTATACATCATTATTCAGTTGTCAAGTGCCAGGTTATCAAGGGACTAGGACCTCTTTACCAATCTCACCTCACCAATAGTAGAAAAACCTAAAGCCTTATAAATGTTTGGGGAGATGTTGTCCCATTACATGATGGTGGCACAAAAAAGGTTAGATCTTTTGGAGATTCATGTGCAATGATAATAAAATGAGAGTATTGGGGTTTCCTTTTGAAACTTCCAAAGCTCGATAAGGAGTGTCACATGGAATCCTAGGTGATGTGGAAACTGTTCCCATGTACAAGTGACATGGCACTATACCATGTTGAAATAAGGACATCGGACACCATGTGTCTTCCATGTGAAAGTGGTACAGAGGTCATTAAAAATTAGGAGGATGATATTCAAATGGGAAAAAATTTATATGTGGTTCTTGATTTTAAACAAAATTTATATCGCTAGGAAGCTCTCAAGCAGTAGAAGATGATTATGATGTTATATATGATTTTTGAGAAGGTTGGATAAAGAGGAAATCTATAGCCCCATCTCCATAAAGTAACCTTGGAGGTTGGTCCTGGACACTTTATATAATATGGATCTTGGGGAGAGGAGGGGGGGCGGGTATATGAAAAGTTGAAATGCATTGAGAAAACACAGTAAACAAAACCACCATATTTTTTTTATTAAAAGATAGAATAACCGTAAAAGATACATTGTGGTGGACAACTTGTATTTTTACAAGATGCAAATTGTTACTTATAACATTTTTTAGTTACAATACCACAGGTGAATTCCATGTGTGGTTAAATAACATGGGTCAATGAATGCCATGGGTGTATGCCACTTACAATACCATGGTTAAAATAAATGGGTGGATGAATACCATGGGATGATTAATACTATGGGTGGATGACACTTACAATACCATGGGTGGATTCCCTTACAATACCGTGGGTAAATTCCATAGGTATATAAATACCATGGGTGGATGAATACCATGGGTCGATGCCACTTACAATACCATGGTAAATTCCATGGGTGGATAAATACATGGGTAGATGCCACTTTCCATTCGGACCATTCCTCCTTCCTTAAGAATAAATGTTCCCCATTACGTGAAATTCCCTCTTGAGAATCCTTTATTGAATATGAAGAGCCAATGAAGAGAAGGGTTTTATGTTGTTAACACATAACCATGATGAACGAAGATCTGAGGTTATGTAATGCTTGTGATGAACTATGATACTGAGAGTGTGTGGCCTAGAAAATGGGCTTCAATGAAGCATGGGTTTGTGGATGACTGTTACACTAAAATTTGTCACCATGACATTTAGTTGTCTATATGGGTTCATCATTACCTATATTATGCTCCCTTAGAGGTCCAAAACCATAAAGTTCCTAAACCAAGACATGGAATTGGAGAAAAACTTATTAAAACCCTAAAAATCCTAACTCCGCACTTTTCCTAGTTCTTACCTGCAGTACTGTGGTTTCTTGCTCTATAACCTGCAACACATCCTGCACGTTCTGTTACTAAAACTGCAAACCCATGTAAAAGGTAAAATAAAACAAAAATTAAATTCTATAAGCCTAGCTGGTCAAATATTCTCCCAACTAGAGGCTTCTAGAAGCATTATCAGGTCGAGCTTTGCCCCTTCATTCATGAACCTCTATCCCTTCATTAATCGAGATTATCCGTTGTTATTTGGAGCTAAAATCCCTTTATGAGAGGAATTTATCCCCCTCTTTATGGAACTAAAACCTCCTTCACTCTCCTATAGATTGAACTCATATTTCAGTCTTAAGGGGACTTCTAAACTCATAGAAGACAATTGCTGAAGAAATTATACTCTCTATACTTGGCATCATTTTTATGAGAACGATCACATGCTCATATCCATAGTTTCATGCTAGTTCAGAGAGGAGAAGGCTTATCATACCGAAGGAAAACAACTGCTTAGGACCCCGGAAGAACCTGTATGACATCAAGGCGACAAGGTTATAAGGTTACTTCTTATCATACAAATTAATACAAATGGATTCTATTTTCTCATTAAGTTGTTCATGTATCACTTTGAGTAATTTAATTCTTGGATTCCTTGATCACTAAGATAGATTAGTGTTTCTGGGTTATTATATCTTGCAGGTGATTTTAATCCTTTTTCTTGTCTTTGATTGCAGGTCTTACATACTGGATTGACCTCTTTTTGAGTGACTTGATTGAATATTACAGCAAGCGTTGGACTTTAGGTAGGAGCATCTCCTCTTACTTAGTTAATTAATAATTCTGAATCACAAATGATCTAGAGGAAATGTTTTGCATTTGGTTGTTTGTTTCTAGATATCCTTAGGATACTAGGGATATCGTTCTTTTCTGCAAGAAGGATTTATCCATGTACCAAAATGGCGACTCCTCTAAGGATTTAACAAAATGGTGACTTGATTAGATCTCATAAGTGTCAAGTTGAGTCTTTCATTTGATATCGTAAATGAACCTTCACTGCATCTAGCTATTAGTAACCATTAGTCTACTTATTTTAATGAAATGAAGCTTGGGGGGCATGCGCTCTAGCAAGTTATGCCTGGGGGGTATTGAAACTTATCTCAAGCATGATTTTTTCCTACGTTTCAGGCTTATGTAAAAATGAAACCATTCTCAAGAATGATTTTTCCTTTGTTTCAAGCTTCTGTAAAAATGAAACAAACCCACTTTCAAGCATAGTTTTCTTTCTGTTTCAAGCTTGTGTAAAAATGAAACAAACCTATCTGAAGCATAGTTTTCCTCTGTTTCAAGCTTGTATAAAAATGAAACCTATCTTGAGTCCATTTCGGTTATTATTTTCAAGACTCATTAAAGTCATGAAAATCCCGAGATTATTTTGTTGTCTTTCATCCTCATAAAACACATGAAAATTTTGAGTTCTTTCCATATTTTCCTGCTCATAAATCAAATTGAAAATTACGAAAAAGCGAAACCCTGGAGTTCTCTTTTAAGCCCTTTTCAGACTCTCTGAACATGAAAATATTGCTAAGTACTTCAATATTTGAACTTGTTAAAAGAAATGAACAGTCATCCTTTCAGTATAATTTTACCCCTTTTCCGGACTGAAATAGACTATTTACGAAAAAGGTATAATTTCACTAATCATGGTCAGTAGAGTGTTGTCCTGCATTATTTTATCCCTTTTTGGGCTTGAGAGACTAAATTTACGAAAAAGTACACCCACAAATTTTTCTTATTTTTTTCTTCTGACTCCCTAAAACTGAAAAACACCGAGTTTCACCTATATTGGACTCGTTAAAACTTAACAGTAAAGGACCTGTCGATTACAAGCAGGAACAAACCACTCCTTATTAGGGTTCGATTTTAATAATAAGTTGGACTCATTCGAAGGATGAGCTTATACAACAAACAAATGTTATCCTCCTCAATCTTGTAAAAAATAAAGAGGTACTTGCCTGAAATGGTGGGGGGAAAAGAGAGAAAATAAATCCAGTTGTCATAATTTGTTTTGAAAAGCAGTATACCACTCTTGAACACGACCCTTTTTTCACACTCATATCTGGGTTGGGAAAATCCTTTGTCTAAAATTTAATCAAACCACATTGAAAGTCTTCAGCCAGTTTCTAGTTATTAGCTTTAGATCAATTGTCACCACACCATCTGCAGTGTCATTATGTGTTCAAGAGAATAATTCAAATAAACCATTCATTGCAGACATTTGTCTCCGTTCGCATTAACCATCCCTGAGTCATTCCTTGAAAATATTTCTTCAAAACTTGATCTAATGGTTTCATGTTGTAGGCTTTCCTATGATGGGTCACTTTATATCAACGATAACACATAATCTAGAAATTTGATCTAGAACCCTATCAGTACCTTGGAATTTGCATGCCTTAATGGTAGGTTTATTTCCTTCGATGACAGGTTGCATCATTGACCTTCAATCAAATGATTCTGTGAAGTGTTTGAATTCAAATAATTCATTCACACTTCATGGATTATACTAAATATTTTGAGAGCCATTTTCAATATTGGTTGTTTCTCTCACACTTATTAACAGTTCACATCATTGACTGGTAATCAAGTGGTTTCTACCATGTTTGACTTCGACACAATCAATTGCATAGATAAAATCGTACTAGTTCAGGAAGTGGAAATATAGACCCTGGATCTAGTTTCTACCTTCCAGGCTACGAGGAGTTTTATTACTCATGATATAGTAGACTACTTATGACATATGGTTGCGTCCATGTTGTGTCTACTATTGAAGTAATTCTAAAATCATTTCTGTATCAAAACATGTAGTTAGTTTTGATCTGAGTATGGGAATTCCTACCTCAGCGATGTTATACATATATATGTTTTCATTGAAATAATTTTATAGGTTTCAACTGGTATGTCTGTAACCCAATCCTCAGAATGATAAAGCACTTCACTCTTCAGAACTACTTCAGACTTTGCGCTTTAGGGGGAAATCTGTTACACTAAAATTTGTCACCATGACATTTGGCTGTCTATATGGGTTCATCATTACCTATATTATGCTTCCTTATAGGTCTAAAACCATAAATTTCCTAAACCCAGTCTTGGAATTAGAGAAAATCTCATTAAAATCCTAAAAATCCTAACTCCGCACTTTTCCTAGTTCTTACTTGCGGTACATCGGTTTCTTTCTCTATAACCTACAACACATACTGCATGTTCTTCTTACTAAAAATGTGGACCCCCATAAAAGGTAAAATAAAAGAAAAATTAAGTTCTAGAAGCCCAGCTAGTCGAATATTCTCCCAGATGGAGGCTTCTAGAAGCATTATCAGGTCGAGATTTTCCCCTTCATTCATGAACCTCTATCCCTTCATTAATGGAGATTATCCCTTGGTATTTGGAGCTACAATCCCTTTATGAGAGGATTTTATCCCCCTCTTTATGGCACTGAAACCTCCTTCATTCTCCTATAAATTGAACTCATATTTCAGTTTCAAGGGGACTTATGAACTTATAGAAGAGAATTGATGAAGAAATTATACTCTCTATACTTGGCATCATTGGTATGAGAACGATCACATACTCATATCCATAGTTTCATGCTAGTTCAAAGAGGAGAAGGATTGTCATACCAAAGGAAAATAGTTGTTTAGGACCCCAGAAAAACTTGTATGACATCAAGGCGACAAGGTTGTAAGGTTACTTCTTATCATAAAAGTTAATACAAATGGATTCTATTTTCTCATTAAGTTGTTCATGTATCTCTTTGAGTAACTTAATTCTTGGATTCCTTGATCATTGAGATAGATTAGTGTTTCTGGATTATTATATCTTGCAGGTGCTTTTAATCCTTTTTCCTGTATTTGATTGCAGGTCTTACATACTGGATTGACCTCTTTTGAAGCGACTCGATTGAAGATTATAGCAAGTGTTGGACTTTAGGTAGGAGCATCTCCTCTTACTTAGTTAATTAATAATTTTGAATCACACATTATCTAGAGGAAATGGTTTGTATTTGGTTGTTTTTTTCTAGATATAGATACCATGTAATGCTTATGACCAACTATAAGACTAAAAAAGTGTGTCTTAGAAAATGGATTTGATAACAAGGATTTTGTGTGGTTGACACATAACCGTGATGTTGACTGTTCATGAAGTGGCAGGTGCCTAAATAGCCTATGGTGGGAGTGCATTTATCCAAAGAAATCAAGTCAGATCTTTGGAAGCTAAAACTAATGAATGTGAAGTAGGTGCCTACTAAAGTGGGGTGGAAGGGGACATCTCCAAACGAAACCCACTCTAAATCATCCACTTCTCAGGTATGAGTTGGTAGGTTTACTTTTAGTAAGCTAGTTCAGGGTCAGATTAGAACTTTTTCCTCACTCGTAATAGATATTTACATTATTAATTTTTATTTTAAATAAAAATTAATCAATTAATATTTATTATCAGTGAGTGAATGCTTTTTGTATTTTGAGTATTCAATTCAATCTTTTTATTTAAGATATAATCTAAAAATTGAGAATCTAGAGGTTTAGTCAATAGGTATATATTTTTATTATTATTAAAAATCTTTATAATTAATTGTTTTAATTTAGGGTTATAAAAATAAAAATAAAATAAAAATAAAATAAAATAAAATAAAATTTATTATTAAAATGTTTTAGGGTTTAGTCAAGTTTTAGGTTAATTCCTCATATTTTATAGTTTTTTAGGGTTAAATCTTTTAGATTAATTTATAATTTTTAGTTTCTCCAGTTTAGGTCAATTAGTATAAAAATAAGTTTGTTTGTTTGTTTTTTTTAAATTAAATAATAAAAAGTAAAATAGGATTTTCTTTTCAATTATAGGATTATAAGTTTTAGAATAAGTATCTAGAAATTTGATTAATAGTTTTGATAAGGTTTTATTAGTTATTATTTTTTAATTATTAAGCTAAGCCTAGTTAGTATGTTCTTTTTAGAAATAGATATTGTAGGGTTATTATAAAGAATTTTAGCTCTTCTATTTTAGTATCTCTCGTTTTTATAAATTTTAGATTAAAATATTTTTATGTATAAAGATTTAGTTTAGGTTATTTTTTCTAATTAAAAAATTTTTAGTATGAAAAATTTTTATAGGATTTTAATTGATTTATTAAAAAAAATTTAGGATTTTTAAATGATTTATTAGAATTTAATATTTTAGAACTAATTTTTTTTTTTTTTTTTTTTTTTTTTTTAAATAATTTCTTTATTAAATTAGAAAGTAGAGTTTTAGAATTAAAAATTTTTAAATAATATTTGTTTTTAGCTTAGGTTGTTGTCGGTTCCTCTCTCAAATTTCCCTCACTATTTATACCTCGTTCCTCCTGCTTTCTTCTCTCAATTTTTCATTCATTCTTTCTCGTCCTGAAGATGGATCCCAGTTGGGATTCGAAACGTCGACAAGTCTTCTATGATACCGTGGAGAATCCGATTTCTGATTACAATAACTATAGCCACGGAAGTTTAAAAACCAGGACCCACTCTAAATGTTGCTCCAAATATAAGAAATAATTTAAAATGAGCATAACTCAGTAATTATAAATCAGAATCTTTAATATGGAATTTTTTTTCAAATAGAATGACCATTTTGCATATTCCCATGTGATTGAAATCCCTATCTCGATACTCTGGAAACTCAGATTCGAGTTGCAATTGTTCCACCATCACAAAAATTCTGAAAAAATAACTGATTTTAAATCAACGATATCTCCCTCATTCGAACTTTGATTCAATCATTTAGTTTTTAGAAATTGGGTGGTTTATCAAAGGGAACTCATATTTGCAATCATTTTTCTTAATTTCTGCATAAAAACTAAAAAAAATGATAGGAGAGTCGCTTTCCACGAATTGCCATCAGAAAAATGTCTACAACACAACTGATTTTAAAGAAGAAATATCTCCATCATCTGGACTCTGATTCAACCGATTTTGTTTCGAATTTGGGTTTTTTTTTTTACAAGGAATATAGATATGTTATATCTTTTTGTAAATTTTTCACAAAACGTTTCAGATCTAATCTGTAAACAAGCTGCCCGAAAAAATTTCTGCAAAACAAAAAATCTTCTCAGTTTGCCCAAGAAAGTGTTGTGTGGAGGTCATAGGCCGTGCATGAAGTTTTTTTAATATTGCTACAAAATTTTGAAACTGAAATATGTGTCAAACATTCATTCCCATGGAGTTGCAACCTGAATCTGAGACCACTAATCTAGATCTGGGGGGGGGGGATATCTAAAAATTTGAAATGCATTGAGAAAACACATAAAAAAAAACCACCAAGAAATTTTTTATTAAAACAAATAATAAATGTAAAAGCTACATTGTGGTGGACAACCTATCCTTTTACAAGATGTGACTTGTTACTTATAGTTTTTTTTTAGTTACAATACCACGATTAAATTCCATGGGTGGGTAAATACCATGGGTGAATGAATACTATGGGTGGATGCCACTTACAATACCATGGGTAAATTCCATAGGTGGATAAATACCATCAGTGGATGAATACCATGGGTGGATGTCACTTACAATACCATGGGTAAATTCCATGGGTGTATAAATACCATGGGTGGATTAATACCATGGGTAGATGTCACTTTCCATTCCAATAATTATAGCCATAATCTGGTATTGTCGGGTTAGGTGCATTAAATCTATATCACCATCATTTTAAGGACGTAAACTGGTTAGTAAGGTCAATATTGAATCAAATATTTTTAAATTGAGATCGAATGCAAGTATTTTCACGACATTGTAATAGAAAGTGCTTTTAATCTTCAACCTCCCTTCCACAAAAATAACAAAAATTTTCGACCCGCAAAGATTTATAAATTTTCCAAAACTGAAGTTCACTATGGAGTTCATGAGAGTTAAGCATTATTTTAATAATGTTTTTTATTTTCCCTAAATTTAGATAAATAATATTGTCAATATTATGTATAATTACCTCCTTCTTGATCTAATGAGACTTGACATCTTTAAGCTATGCACAAAATATTCTTAAGAGAAATAAATATATATATTGAATTCAACAATGATATAATAAAAAATAATAATGTGCATTGAATTTAGTATTCATTTAGTCCATTGATTTTTATAAATGATAAAGTGGAAATTCATTCATTATATAGACTTATATACCAAGATAGTGAAAAATATCTACCCAAATTATTTTAATACTAACATAGTGAAAAATAATTTCAATTTTGATATGTCAATTGGGTTTAACTTGTGTGGTTGGAAGAAATGTTGCTATCCTCACACCCAAGCTTGATTCCTACATGTGATATGTTGAGCTCATAAGGAATATTGTACTAATAAAATCCTTCTCAAATTTTATGAAAGACATTCACAATTATAAGTGAATTTCACTAGCTTGATTTGATATAATGCATTGATATATACAATACTTTGAAACAAAAAACATGTAAAATAATGTAAATATAATTATGAAAAATTATGAGGTTGAAGAAAGAAACTATTAAAGTTGAAAAGAGAGAGGCAATAAAGGTTATATGGAGGTTTAAAAAAGAAACTATTAAAGTTGGAAAGAGAAAGACGATAAAAAATTATCAAGAGTTGTTAAATGATCTTTGATTTCAATTTCCTTCTCATATTATCAATATGAGAAAATTGGAGAAATTTAAGTTCTAACTAAAAAAGGAAATCAAAATTTAAGTTCTATAACACGCATCTTATTGCTTTCCCACTCTTTATGCTAAATTTCCATAAGGAAATCTAATTCATCCTGTTATCACAAAATTGGATCTAATATACTGCTTGATCTGTCAACTTCATGTAACTATTTCAAAACTAATATTTTGAATGGGCTTAGCCTCCTCAGCCTGAGAGGGCTCTCTCAAGGGTTAATGATTTGGATAAAAATATAGATGCCTAACTCTATTTAGGTAATAGACAGATAAATGATAGATGTAGGATGAGAATCACATTAACATGTATACATTGGGCTTATGGAGTCAAAACAATTCAGTCATTCATTAAACCTACTTAACATGGAATTTGAGGCATATTAGAGTTTTAGTCATAAGGTACACACACATGAAACTCTAAAAACACAGTCAATTCACTTATATAAGAAGTCAAAGCATCAAACAGATGATTTCTAAGTAATATAGATGAACACCACTACAAACTAAACATATAAGAGATGCAAATAGAATAGGAAAGACTAAAACTCCTTCTGAATCTCAAGTTGTTCAAGTAGAAAATCTCTGTATTAGCTGAAAACCAGTCAATTGACAACAAGCCCAGTTTTTCCAAAAATGTCCAACCCTTAACAAATTCGACCTCTTGATCTTTAATATACATCTTAACTCAGTATTCAACCTTTTCAAAACTTCCATAGAAAATTTAGTTCCTAACTCAGTATTCAACCTTTTCAAAACTTATCAAAATAATCAAGAAAAGTAGCTACAACAATTTCGTAGCGCTTTTCTGCTTTTTTACACTGAATGCGCTACGAAACTGTTGAGTATGTATATTTCTTCATAATTTTGGAAAATGAAATTTTTTAAGTTTCGAAAACCTATAAATAACATGTCTTCATCCTCCATTAACCATAAACCAGGTTACTTTAGGCTCCTTGAGGCATTTCGTCTTCATTATTTAAAACATCCTTACATCTTTCTCCTATTTTTTCTTGAAAAATAGGTCTTGGAACAGAGCCTATATGTCCTAATACATGATGTAGTTTGAGAAACTGAAGGAGGTTTTTGTAGGAAATTATTTCTTGAATAAAAACCTCCCTTGTGTTTTCGAAACACATCTCCTACTGTCTAGAAATGACATTTTACAAACATGTGTAAAACAGGAAAACTTTGTTTCTGAAAAATAGGGCTTCAATGAAATCCTTGTATCTCTCAAATGATAACACCTGTGAGAAAATGAGAGAGGTTTTTGTAGCTGGGGAATTTATGAAGACAAAATTCTTTCAAAATTCCAAAACACTTTTTCGTTTAGCCAGAAACTGAACCTGAAGTTGACTGCTAAGCAGCCATGTACAGGATAGTTTCGTAACAGCAATTTCATAGCACATTTTAATTTATCATTTTCTGCCACCTCCTAATGAATTTGAAGAAACTAAGAGAGATTTTTTTAGTTAGGTCTGTTATGAAGAAAAACCTCTTTCATATTTCCAAAATTTGTTTTCAGTTTCTCAGAAACTGCCTTTGAAGTTGACTTCTCAAAGTCAGAAAAACAGAGTTTTTTTGTTTGCGCTACGAAACTATCAATGCTTTCGTAGCGTAAAGTGACTTTTTTCAATGTGATGTGCTATGAAACTATGGTTTCTTGGCTAATTGGGCAGTTTTGATACAAAAAATTTGGGAAATGAAATTAATCCTAGAATGATGAATGATGTGACATGAGGGAGTTTGAAAGTGAGTAGGTTTAGAACTTAGGGTAAGATTTAATCAAGAAAAATTCAAAATTTCCCTTGACCAAGTAATGAGACATGAATTATATGACCCTACCATTGACACACAAACCTCTAGTACTTTTTCAAATGATGCTTCATTTTTATGAGTGATAACAGTGGCTCCACTTTGGATGGTGTGCCGTTGTGGTACACCAAAGAACCAATAGTTCCAGTGTTGCTATCCATATTCTTGGAAATAAAAACTATGAAATTTGTGAAAAAATCACCAAGCTCTTATGGCCTTCACCTTGGGCTCAAGCTTGATGATCACTACAAAAGAACCAAATCTGTACCTACTGAAAAGATTATCAGTCAACTTTAAGCTTATTCACACACTCCTACCTACCCTAACAGCTGCAATCTCCATTTTGAACTCAAGAAACATGAAACTTCCAATGAAGCCAGTCATTGATCTGATCTGACACTTGAACCTGTTGACTGCACTTGAACCAACAGTAAGCATGATACTGAAATGACCAAGGCAAGATAAAATATATCTGATCCTCATAATGAAGATATAATTGACAACCTGGACCGTAGAACTCTTCCATGTAGTCAAGTATAGGATCAAAGAAGACATGATATATTTGATGATTCTCATGACATTCTGTAGCTTTGGACAGCTCACTTATGATTTTCTCAAACACATAAGATTTCATTTGTGTGCTATCAAACTGTTGTTCAAACATATTTTCAAAAACAATGTATTCTTCCTCAATCTCAAAATAGAAAGGAAGCAACACTCTATCTTTGTGTTTTGGCATGGAAAGCTTTTGAAAAGAATGACCATGATCATGAAGACTATATGATTGAATTTGACCTTGTAAAACTTCGATGTCTTTCTCAATGTTCTTAGCAACATCATCCAAAAGTTGAATCTTATCTTTTGACTTGCATTCCAGTGACTTTAGATAAGAAGAAAAGGATAAAGAAAAAATTTCATCTACTTACTCATTAATATAGTCATCATTCCATTGTTTAAAGCCTTTAATTGAAGGAGAGTCTGACACAAACTCTGTTCTGTCTATCCATTCTTCTAAAAACATAAGCCAAAAATTTGCAAATGACTTAATAGATCTGACAAGAAATCTTTCAATCCACTGTTTAAATTTTCCTCAAAATGAATCATAGAACAATACGATGCAAACATCTTCATGTTTGACTCTAAGAACCTCAGTAAAGTCACAGAAATCTGATGTATGTTGTTGGGAAAAATACTGAGAGGGGGGGTGAATCAGTATTTAGATCTGAATAAACACTTTTTATCTTTTTCTTTTCTCTAAAACCCATACGCTACTTTACTGAACCCAACTCGCGTATACACGCAGATATCCTTAATGAAACTTGCGTATTACCAGAGATCTCATTATGCAGATAAGTATTTACTTAGATAATTGCATCATTCATTAATTAGATGTTTAGTAAGCAGTAAAAATGTGCAGTAAGAACAGAATAAATAATCATACATAAGCAACACACATGAACACTAGGATTTAAGGTGGAAACCCAATTCAGGAGAAAACCATCGCTGCCGTCGTCTCAGTCTTCAATATTTATTATAAAGAAAACATCTTACAACATTGTGTTGGCGCAAAATCATACCAGCACGCAAGCACCCACCTGCAGAAGGCTACAAACTTCTCTCGTTTACCAGCCTCTCTTGGAAGGGAGCTACAACCCCCTGCTCTCGTTTACCAGCCTCTCCTGGAAGGGAGTTGCAACCCCCTGCACTCATTTACCAGCCTCTCCTGGAAGGGAGCTACTACCCCCTGCTCTCGTTTACCAGCTACCACTGGAAGGGAGCTACAACCCCCTCACTGAAGGCTTCGACCCTCAGCACCATCATGGACCACGTTTCATCAATTTTCATACTGGATCCAACATCTTTCATACAACATACTTTGTAGGCCACTTTTCATCAGAATTTCAGACTGGACCCACTCCACACATTTAAGCTCATTATACATTAAACTGAAACTTATAACCCCATCAATTCATTCATTGAATCATCAACCAATCAACTAACAACTTGATCTTCAATTAACATGATCATCAGCATATTCAACATTCAAACAACCCAGATCTGTATGAATACATTATTGATAGATAACAGTAAACCAGTAGAATAGATTAGACATTTCATTCCACATACTTCAGCAAAACACTAGATTTTATACGCGCTTTTACTTCACTGAACCTGCGTATATACGCGCTTTCATAGAGACAAACCTGCTTATACATCTGCACATATTTCAGGACTATCTTCACATTCCATACGCGCTTTTTCTGAAGCCAACCCGCGTATATACGCGCTTTCTCTGCCACGAACCTGCGTATAGATCTTCAAACTTTGTAGGGCTGCGCAACTTCTCAGAATAGATAAATAGCTCAGATCTTACCCATCACTTCAGAAAATATTCGCCTCATCTTAGATCTAAACATTCCATAAACAGATCTAGAAAATACATAGTCATTTCAGATCTAGAGATCCCTCTTCATCATTTTCTTCATAGGTGCATTATTAATTCAGATCAAAAAAATGTTACCCATTCCATGCAAATATACTTCAGAGTGAAATATTCATTCAATGCCCAAACATATGCACTCCTTGCACTATGATCTTCTTCTCCTTATATAGATTTAGCCTTTTTCAATACCATGAGTAAAAACCACTCAACTACTGATGGTATTCCTGGACAGGATCAAATAGATATTCCAACGCTCAATACAATGGACCAATACCATGGTAAATTCCCTTGGTTTTATGAATTTAGAGTGCAAATAGGCATACACTACTTGGCACGTACATACGCTAGTTTTCCTTGACAAACCCGCGTATGCTTTGTGACATATCATATTTATCATTTCTTTGGCACTTACTGGAATTCCTTTCTTCTGTTACTTCTGAGATGATCTGTAGATACATCATCCTTCCTTATTTAACACAAGATACATCATTCTTACATATTTATCACATAGGTTGCTTATCATGGGCAACTCATCATTCTTACACATTTATCACATAGGTTTCTTATCATGAGCAACTCGTCAAGAAGGTTTCCATCAAGAACAACTTCATGAAGTAGGTTGCCATCCAAAGACAACTCATCAAGTCAGTTTCCATCAATGACAACTTCATCTAGTAGGTTTCCATCAAAGACAACACATTGCATCATATTGCCAACAATCTTACTTCATCAAGTAGGTTGCCATCAAGGACAACACATTCCAACAATCTCCCCCTTTGGACTTGATGGCAACCATGATGGTGTTTGATCACCACAACAGATAGATACATTGATTATAACCATTATTCAAACACCATGATACTCTCCCCTTATTCAAACACCATGAAACTCTCCCCCTTTGACATCAAGGGAAAAGGGCGGATCAAAACCAAAACAAGATTTTTCTTCTCATGTAGAAAGAAGAGCTCCGTAGATCTGATGTGCACTGAAGTTACCATGCTCCCCCTGAGTTCATGTTGAATCTTCAAGCATACTTTTCAATGAATTACATGAATTTATGACCTTTCATATCACCAAGGACTCATACTTACATCAAAGATCCAACCAAGTGGATTTACATATGTGACTCAAGTACCCAACCAAGTGGGTTTACACATTTTGACTCAACTACCCAACCAAGTGGGTTTACAAATTTGATCAAGTCCTTACATGACTGAATATTACAATTTTACATCATAGGTCTCAACATGACCATTTCATCAAAATACAAATATGACTTTTTATGACCAATATCAGAAAGACCTCAAGAGAGAGATCATATTTTAGAACCATCATAATGCCAACAATGCATTACTTTCCATATGACCAATGCTCCCCCTTAGCCTGTGCATCCTGGACGCTTTCAACAACAAATCATCAAGGCATCTTTATCAAGAAACATCAGAGAATGAAACAGAAATATAAGAGCTGAAAGATCACAAGAGATACCAAACAGCACCACAGCTGTGCTGAAGAATGCTGACCCAGAAAAAATTTTCAGCAACCACCCATACATGGTTTTCTGAGTATAAACTCACATATATACGCGACTGTCTTTCAGGAAACATGCGTATCCAATTTAATCTTTTGATAATTTTAATCAGATCTGATCTTCTGAGAGGTAGAGACAACTCCTAGCTTCTGTCTGAGAAATTTGAATGCTTCCCTGGAATATATGAGAGAAGATAGATAGGACAATGTATTTGTGTTTTCAAGTGTCATCCAACAGTTATAGCATAAGCACATCAGTATCCAAGCCTTCAGACTTTTTGCAGCATCAACATATTCTTCCCAAGAGGAATTATCATACCATAACAACTTCTTCAATAGATAATATGTGTCAAGCAATCATCCATGTGATCTGATATCACCAAGATCTTCAAGATTTATCATAATGTAACATTTGTAGGAAAAAGGTCTCAACCATAGCAACAAACTCTACATGATCTGTTCTTATTTCTGAATCATAAGACTTCCAACTCATCCATGTGTGAAAACAAAAGATACTTTTCAGCAACAAGCAATCAGGGCTCATTCATAATCTCATGATAAGAAACCATGTATCATGTCATCATCATTTGAGCATGAGTATTACGAGAACTAAGGAATAAGCAGATACAATGCCAACAATGCAATCATTAGTAGTTAGACTTATGCTCCCCCTGAACTTGTGCTCCTGTTCTTGAACCATCTCACTGTTTTCCTTAACAGAAAAGCATACGCTTCTGTATCCAAAGGAACTCACATGTATACACGGCTTTAGTTCATGAAACCCGTGTATGGAAAGTGAAATACCGAAAATTTACAACTCCATCTCCCCCTGAACTTGTACCACCTATACATGTCTTCTTCACATCAGATGCACTGTCGGAAATAAACATAACCAAAATTACCAAAACAACCATGGGAATCACCATACATTGCTCCCCCTGTGAAGATACATTACTAATCCCTATAATGTATCTCACATCAGTCCTTCAGACATTATGAGAAATAAGCTTTAGAAGCGGATGACTGCAGTAGGATTATTATCCCCTACGTTTTTGACCGGTCCTCCACCTTTTTCCATCTTTGCTTGAAATTTCTTTTTGTGTGCTGAAAATTATCCAATTTCTCAGATCTATTCATCCTACACTCTTTTTCTACATGTACATACTTGTTACAAGCATAACATCTTATGTGACCAGAGGAGTAAGCATAAGGATCATAATGAGTTTTTCTATTCTTTCTTCTATTGCAATCAGCTGCTTTATGACCATACTTGCTACATGAAAAACAATATCCCTTAAAGAAACCTGAGTACCTTTCTGTGTAGAATCTGTTTTTTTGTGACTGAAACAATTTTCTTCTGCAATTGGTTGCAACATGCCCATAATTATGACATTTAAAGCATTCAACATTATTGATCAAAGGAGGGAATGATCTCTTTTGAGAGTTCAAGATTGTTGGTTGACCTTTTGTTTCTTTCAACACTTCAGGTTTTGCATTGATATCCTTTGAATCTTTAGCACTTCCTTGTGAACTAGATTCTCCTTTAACAGTTTCATGAAAACCAAGACCAAATTTAACAGAGGGAGACCTTTGAATACTAAGAATATTATCCAGAATCTTAGTACTATCTTGAAACCTCAAGAGTTTATCCTTTTCTTCTAATTTGCCTTTTAAAAAGTTTATCTCACCCTCCAATCTTTGGCATTGCTGCTTCATACATTCTTCAACCCTTTTTCCTTCTTCTATTTGATCATTCAATTTCAAAATCTCTTCTTTCAACCGATTTTCTTGTTCTTCAAAAGTTTGTAAAAGATCTTCATTCTTCTTATTTGATTTTTCCGGATCTTCTTTGAGAGAGATGATTTCTGCTTCAAGTTCTTCATTCTTCTTATTTGATTTTTCCATATTTGTTTTGAGAAAGAGGATTTTTGCTTCAAGTCTTCTACTTTGATAGGTTGCTTTAACCTGCAGGCTTTGATACATTTCTATATGTTCCTTCATTCTAGAGATCATCTCTTTGTAGATAGATTCTCTCTCATTAAATGATCTTTGTTGATCTTCAACTTTACTCTTGAGAGCTTCTTCTAGATCCATAACACTATTTTCACCATTGCATGCATAAGAAGGTGAATCACAAGAACAACAATCAATACCTGTTTCATCTTCTTCATTTTCTGCTGCACATTTTTTCTGAGATATCTCATTTTGAGTAGCCTTCTTCTTTTTCTTCCTTCCTATTGTGACGGATCTCCTTCAAGCAATCAAGCTCCTTCAGAAGGACCTCCTCTGATACCAATTGTTGGGAAAAATACTGAGAGGGGGGGGGGGGGGGGTGAATCAGTATTTAGATCTGACTGAACACTTTTTGTCTTTTTCTTTTCTCTAAAACCCATACGCTACTTTACTGAACCCAAATCGCGTATACACGCGGATATCCTTAATGAAACTTGCGTATTACCAGAGATCTCATTATGCAGACAATTCTTTACTTAGATCATTGCATCATTCATTCATTAGATGTTTAGTAAGTAGTAAACATCTGCAGTAAGAACAGAATAAATCATCACGCATAAGCAACACACATGAACACCGAGATTTAAGGTGGAAACCTAATTCGGGAGAAAACCACTGCTGCCGTCGTCTCAGTCTTCAATATTTATTATAAAGAAAACATCTTACAAAATTGTGCTGGCGCAGACTCATACCAGCACAAAGGCACCCACTTGCAGAAGGCTACAACCTTCTCTCGTTTACCAGCCTCTCCTGGAAGGGAGCTACAACCCCCTGCTCTCGTTTACCAGCATCTCCTGGAAGGGAGCTACAACCCCCTGCACTCATTTACCAGCCTCTCCTAGAAGGGAGCTACTACCCCCTGCTCTTGTTTACCAGCTACCACTGGAAGGGAGCTACAACCCCCTCACTGAAGGCTTCGACCCTCAGCACCATCATGGACCACGTTTCATCAATTTTCATACTGGATCCAAGAGATTTCATACAACATACTTTGTAGGCCACTTTTCCTCAGAATTTCAGACTGGACTCACTCCACACATTTAAGCTCATCATACATCAAACTGAAACTTATAAACCCATCAATTCATTCATTGAATCATCAACCAGTCAACCAACAACTTGATCTTCAATTAACATGATCATCATCATATTCAACATTCAAACAACCCAGATCTGTATGAATACATTATTGACAGATAACAGTAAACCAGTAGAACAGATCAGACATTTCATTCCACATACTTCAGCAAAACCCTAGATTTCATACGTGATTTTACTTCACTGAACCTGCGTATATACATGCCTTCATAGAGACAAACCTTCGTATACATCTGCACATATTTCAAGACTATCCTAACATTCCATACGTGCTTTTGCTGAAGCCAACCCGCGTATATACGCGCTTTCTTTGCCACGAACCTACGTATAGATCTTCAAACTTTGTAGGGTTGTGCAACTTCTCAGAACAGATAAATAGCTCAGATCTTACCCATCACTTCAGGAAATATTCTCCTCATCTCAGATCTAAACATTCCATAAACAGATCTAGAAAATACATAGTCATTTCAGATCTAGAGATCCCTCTTCATCATTTTCTTCATAGGTGCATTATTAATTCAGATCAACAAACTGTTACCCATTCCATGCAGATATACTTCAGAGTGAAGTATTCATTCAATGCCTAGACATATGCACTCCTTGCACTATGATCTTCTTCTCCTTATATAGATCTAGCCTTTTTCAATACCATGAGTCAAAACCACTCAACCACTAATGGTATTCCTGGACGGGATCAAATAGATATTCCAACGCTCAATACAATGGACCAATACCATGGTAAATTCCCTTGGTTTTATGAATTTAGAGCGCAAATAGGCATACACTACTTGGCACGTACTTTTCTGCGTACATACGCTACTTTTCCTTGACAAACCCACGCATGCTTTGTGACATATCATATTTATCATTTCTTTGGCACTTACTGGAATTCCTTTCTTCTGTTACTTCTGAGATGATCTGTAGATACATCATCCTTCCTTATTTAACACAAGATACATCATTCTTACATATTTATCACATAGGTTGCTTATCATGGGCAACTCATCAAGCAGGTTTCCATCAAGAACAACTTCATCAAGTAGGTTGCCATCCAAAGACAACTCATCAAGTCAGTTTCCATCAATGACAATTTCATCTAGTAGGTTGCCATCAATGACGACACATTGCATCATATTGCCAACAATCTTACTTCATCAAGTAGGTTGCCATAAAGGACAACACATTCCAACATATGCTTCAAAGTCAAACTCAGATCTTCTCCATTGAATTTTGGACCATTCCTTAAAAAATATGCATCCTTGGGAAAATGATTTGTAAAAACACGAATTCCTAGAAAATCTATACATGCATACCCTGAAACAAGAATGGCAGCATATGAGCTCTTCATATTTCCAGTGGAATCACCATGAATCTATGAATTTTGAATTCTTCAACAATGGAGTCGCCAAGATAGTTGTAGCCTCGAACAGATTCTGAGCTCCTGTTACCTTCAAGAGTTCAACTTCATAATTTTCGGGAGATGTATATCTTTAGATTCCCAGTAGACGCACCAAAATGTTATCAAAAAATTGGATCTGATAGGGTGCTTGATCAGTCAACTTCATGTAACTATTTCAAACCTAATATTTTTACTGAGGCTTAGCCTCCTCAGCCTGAGAGGGCTCTTTCAAGGGTTAATGATTTGGATAAAAATATAGATGGCTAACTCTATTTAGGTAATATATAGATAAATGATAGAAGTAGGTTGAGAATCACATCAACATGTATAAATTGGGCTTATGGAGTCAAAAAAATTCAGTCATTCAGTAAACCTACGTAACATGGAAGTTGAGGCATATCAAAGTTTTAGTCATAAGGTACACACACATGAAAATGTAAAAACACAGTCAGTTCACTTATATAGGAAGTTAGAGCATCAAACAGATGAATTATGAGTAATGTAGATGAACACCACTGCAAACGAAACATATAAGAGATGCAAATAGAATAGGAAAGACTAAAACTCCTTCTGAATCTCAAGTTGGTCAAGTAGAAAATCTATGTATTAGCTGAAAACCAGTCAATTCACAACAAGCCCAGTTTTGCCAAAAATGTCCAACCCTTGAAAAAATAGACCTCTTGATCTTTAATATACATCTTACAACATGAGATGATCTGCCTCTAGGCTAGATACATCGAATTTCTATCCCTTGACACTTTTCATAATCATAAAACAGGGAATATATTACAAAAAGACACATATCCTACTTAACAGTCCTATTCCAAAATGGACTCAAACTCCTTATCACTATCTATAACAACCTTATCTATTTGAATTTACATCATGGTCGAATCTAGATGATGGGCTTCATTTGTTCATGACCATTTTGCTGACCTCCACCAAAATAGGAAACAATATCCTAATTTCTAGGTATAAGATCTTCTGCATTCTTTGAACATTCTAGCCATCATGTAATCTTCATTTCATGGTCCTTAGTTTTTGGAAATTGGCTTAACTCATCCCATAACTCCTATCGAGCCTCCAGTTGTCTAAAACCTCTTTAAAAAATGCTCAAAATGCTATAATTTCTTGTGCTACGAAAACACAGCAGTTTCGTAATGCTTTTTGTACTGCTACCATTTCAAGTTTTTATCCTCCAAAAACTCAATTATTTCCACTGCAACATTTTAATTACCCTTTAATACATCTTCCATAGAAAATTTAGTTCCTAACTCAGTCTTCAACCCTTTCAAAACTTATCAAAATAAGCAAGAAAAGCAACTACAACAATTTTGCAACGTTTTTCTGCTTTTTTACACTGAATGCGCTACGAAACTGCTGAGTATGCAGATTTCTTCATAATTTTGGAAAATGAAAGTTTGTAAGTGCCAAAAACATGTAACTAACATGTATTCAACCTCCATTAACCATAAACCAACTTAATTTAGACTCCTTGAGGCATTTCTTCTTCATTATTTAAAACATCCTTGCAGATTTCTCCTGTTTTTTTTCCTGAAAAATAGGTCTTGGAACAAAGAATATATCTCCTAATCCATGATGTTTTTTGCAAATTTGAAGGAGGTTTTTGTAGGCCATCATGTCTTGAATACAAACCTCTCTTTGTTTTTTCAAACACGTCTCCTGCTGGCTAGAAACTACATTTTAAAAACATGTGTAAATCATGAAAACTTTGTTTCTGAAAATAGGGCTTCAATGAAATCCTTGTATCTCTCAACTGATAAAACTTGTGAGAAAAGTGAGGGATATTTTCTAGTTGGGGCTATGATTAACACAAACCTCTTTCAGAATTCCAAAAAACTTTTTCATTTGGCCAGAAACGGAACTTGAAGTTGACTGCTAAACAGTCATGTACAGGAGAGTTTCATAATATCAGTTTTGTAGCGCATTTTAATTTATCAATTTCTACCACCTCCTAATGAATTTGAAGAAACTTAGAGAGGTGCTTTTAGTTAGGTTTGTTATGAAGAAAAACCTCATTCAGATTTCCAAAATTCGTTTTTAGTTTCCCAGAAACCTCCTTTGACGTTGACTTCTCAAAGTCAGAAAAAACAAAGTTTTGTTATTTGTGCTACGAAACTATCAGCGCTTTTGTAGCACAAAGTGACTTTTTTCAATGTGATGTGCTATGAAGTGTGGTTTCTTGGCTAATTGGGAGGTTTTGATACAAAAAATTTGTGAAATGAAATCAATTCTAAAATGATGAATGATGTGACATGAGGGAGTTTGAAAGTGAGTGGGTTTAGACCTTATGGTAAGATTGAAACAAGAAAAATTAAAAATTTCCCTTGACCAAGTAATGATAAATGAATTATATGACCCTACCATTGACACATGAACCTCTAGGACTTTGTCAACTGATGCTTCATTTTTATGAGTGATAACACATCCATTGATCAAGTATGATATTACATATATACAAGAAGTGTTGTCTCAAGATAGGGAAACTATCTTGGATACACAATCTGTTGGTTGAGAGAATATCTCAACCACACACCGAACTAGGAAACATAATAGGAACAAACTCCTCTAGATAGAAAGAATCACAACTGAGGCAAGAAGGAATTACATTTTCCACCACACCCCCTTAACGACTACATGTCTTGATATCAATATGGAAAGTATGGTTGTGGTCAAATGATGACAAAAACATATGTCGACGTCCATATAAAGGAGCAACCATCCACCGGAATGCATGGGTGCCAACCACTGCAACCGCAAGTCTTGTAGGATGTACTTCGTATACATGGTTTTGCCAACCATTATAACTACATAAGTTTACTTGTACTTGTAAATCCCCCTCCAACATCATCATCATGGGTTTTATCGGATTACCAATAACCATGCTCTAGGTTTTATTGGATTACCCTTGACCATGCCAACAAGGGCTCTAAGCCGCCAAGGCTCAATGCTACCACCAAGCCACTCAATTCAGGCACGAAGGCTCAACACAACCACAAATCGTCACCTCTACCACCAAGGCACTCAATTTAGACACGAAGGGTCAACACAGCGACAACGGCTCAACTCTACCACCAAGGCACAAATCAGCCACCAAGGACCTCAAATTTGCCACTAAGGCACTCCAGCCACCATGGGCCACAAATCTGCCACTAAGGCTACCAGAGACCCGAATGAACGAGGCCCGGGGTTTTCTCGTCTCACCCTTAATCATGCCAAGGGTTTTGTCAGCTGACCCTTAAGCATGCCTACAAGAATCCTTGTCCACTTCACTCTTACACATGGTTTCTGGCTTACCACAAACTGACACTGCAAAGTGGTTTCTAGTTGACCACAAATCTGCAATTACAAAGTGCTTTTCAGATTACCACGAACTTCATGGGGATACACATGCCTCATTAGGCTTACATTACACACTCCAACTCTTGGTGTTACTAGGTACATATTGTACAAAGACTACTACAAAAAAATCCTAGACTTACTTATAATTAAAATGTGTGACTCATAATATAACATGCTAGGGAGTCTCTATCGGAAACCCACACTAACTCACACAAACATTCACTTTGTTGTCCATCATCCCTTAGCCTCTATTACTCTAACAAATATATGTAATTGTTTTCATGAACTATCTTTGTCTTCGTTATTCACCATGAGAATCTTTCATTCAATCTTAAAGTTTTTGTTCGTTATTCACCATGAAAATCTTTCATTCAATCTTAAAGTTTTTGTTTATAAGATACTTGTTAGAGTGGTCAATTCTAACAAAATCACACTCATATTGAGTTGAGCAGACTCAATATGTATCTTGTAAAAACTCAAAGAACTGAAAATTTAGCTTTTCTTTAATGCTCGCCTTTGATGATGAATTTGGTTTCTTGAAACCATGAGTAATAACCATACGCAGAGAAGTCTACTAACTTGATATAGTAACAAAAATCGGGTAAGTGGAGCATTTCGGTCACTGTGCTCTTACTTGGACCATGTCCCGAGTATGTAGATGATAACTCTATGAGGATTCTTGTCAGGAATCAAGTTATAACATCTTATATGCGCCGAAAATCTACAATTCCCGTCTTGGCTCTAAACCCTAAAAATTCTCTGCGCTGAATCCTAATGCAGCACCTTCTTGAACACTTTAAATGATCAAAATATTCAGGACAGTTTAAATAATCAGACCAAGAATTCATTGAAACCAGCTTTTCTTTTGCTTCACATGGCATTCTGAATATATGTCGAGCAACCGAGTCTATACCCTTGATAACTCCTCCTTCAATTCCATGATTTATCAGATGGAAAATCCCCATTTCTTGGCGTGGGTTTCTTATTTTTGCAGTCAATTCCATTAATGTAATGCTCACGATCATGTTGCATGCTTCTTTGGGTTGCAGGTCTCACAGATTCAACACAGAAATTTCGATCGCAGGAAGATCAATCTTGCCCTTACGTTCATCCTTCATTGAGGCCATTACACACCATTGTTCTCACTCCTTTGAAGGAAGATCCACAACAATCAGAGGAAGGCAGCGCTCAGGCCTCTCTCACCCCACGCATTCCACAGAAATCCAAACGCTAGGAAAAAAAATCCGTAATCACGTCTGGAGCTTCGACTCCTATAGCTTTTCTCCCGAGTTGCAAAGGTGAACAAAGCCACCAATCCAATTCACCTTCTCTGCCCAGTTCCGGCCTCACACCAGGTAAAACAATGGGTGCTAGAGGGAGCACCGTTGCTCCAATATGCCTCCGCTCAGGCTCCAGCAAGAATTCATCCAGAGTTGCAAAGGTGAACAAAGCCACCAATCCAATTCACCTTCTCTGCCCAGTTCCGGCCTCACACCAGGTAAAACAATGGGTGCTAGAGGGAGCACCGTTGCTCCAATATACCTCCGCTCAGGCTCCAGCAAGAATTCATTCAACGCTCTGGAGAAGCACAGTCAACACGAGAATTTAAAGTATTGGAAACAATCATCCACACTTCTCCGACCTTCGCCTCAATGAATGGACAAAGAAAAACTAAGAAGAATATCGATATACTCTCTTATATTTCTGTTGGCCAAGGTCCAAGTTTATACGGGTTTTGATATCATGTTAAATTTCCATAAAGAAATCTAATTCATTTATTAATCAATTATGATGTTATAAAAAAAAAAAAAAATATTGTATAAAGAAAAGAAAATTATGCTGGACACACAATATGTTGGTGGAGAAAATATCACAATAACACATCAAATTTGAAAAGATAATAAAAACAAACTGTTCTAAAATAAAAAAAAATTACAAATAAAAAAAAATTACATTTTCCATCCCTATATTTCAACTAAAAATATATATAAACAAAACATAATAAATAGTAAACATGAAAACATTTCAACTATATTTCTTCTTAATTTCAATATATGAAAACATGAATAAGGTGTGGCCACGACCAATCGAAATTAAATAAATTGAGATGATATGATTTATTACCTATCTCTTATTTATTAAATGCATCTTACTAATTTCTCAACCTTTTTTATCCCATTCAAGATATATATCCGAAGGAAAAATAAGAAGCACTTTCCAATATTTTGTACCCAAGTAAAATTGATTTGGATTCTAAATAATCTATAAATTATTTTGAGGACAATTAATGAATTTAGCAAGTAACTCATTAAAAAAACTAACAATTTAGTGGAGAGAAATATATTACATTCTTATTATTCATTTAACATTGTTATTTTATTATTTATTTATTGTTATTTTTTTTATTCTTAATTTATAGATCATTAAATATTTTTTAAACTAATTATAATTATTTACAATTTTGATATTATATATTATTAATATTCATATAAATTAATTGGTGAGTAGATCTCACTTAATATAAAAAAATTTATCCTATAATACATGTTTATATTATTAAAAAGTTAGAAAGAGCATAACTACTTTTAAAAAAAATATTAGCTTTTGATATGTGACTCCAACTAAAAATATTTTCTTATAGTTAAATCCTCACTATATATTTAATAATTAAAATAAAATTTGAAATTTCTATTCCAAACTAAGCATACTTATTAATACAAGTACAACTAGCTACATCTATAATAATTTTAAACATTTTTTAGAATTTTTGCTTGCCTGATCCATCTCAAAATTATATAAAATTCTTTCGGTAATAATCACATTCAAATGAACATTGTCAAGGTGTTTCGAACCAACGAATACATCTATAATTATTTTTTTAATATATATATATATATATATATATATATATATATATATATATATATATATATATATATATATATATATATATATATATATATATATATATAGTGAAACAGGTTGTTGAACAGTTCCTAAAACACCAAGGATGGAAAGGATCTACCATTTATGTGAGAATATGAACATCGACGATGAAAATCACTTCCTCTTAGAGTGCCCCACGTACAACCACATTAGAGCTCAATTTCATAATCTTTGTTGCAATATTGACCTTCCTAGCCTTTTAAGATGTCAAAATTATAGCGAGCCCGGGAGACTTCTCTCCAAGTTTTTTGAGCATAGGAATAAAATCTTAAATCAAATTAAATAACTCTTTTCTTTAGGTTTGATAGACCAAAGATTGGTCTATCAGAAGATTGGTCTCAATGGACGTTAACGATCATCATCATCATCATCAATTAATTCTAAATAATATTTTTTTTTAAATCTAAATTTAATACTAAAATAAATTTATATTAAGTTAATATAAGAGAAATTAAATTAAAAAAATAAAATTAAAGAACAATTATTTACATACATATACATATACATATACATATACATATACATATACATATACATATACATATACATATACATATATATATATATATATATATATATATATATATATAATTTTATTTGTTTTATATTATGGTGATTTGGTAATGTCATATGATCCAATTCTTTTGTTGTCATTAAATTTTTGAGCTATCACAATAATATTAAGAGTATATATATATTAATAATTTATGAGTTAGAAAGAACTAAGACATTTGAAGGTTCATTATAAAATGGAAAAGGAATTATTATTATATTGGATAGTGTCTATTTTAGAATAGAACTTCCAGAATTTTAAATTTATTATCACTAATTATTAGGTGAATGGTTGGGATTTAATTTCCACATCATATTCTAGAATATTCATAATATTATACACAATTAAAGGTTGAGATTTTTCTCCAAAGTAATTATATCTTTTTGGCCCTTTTAATTAAATGGATTAATTAAAGAAAACATGTCATTTGAATAAGTGTTACATAGAGTGGCTTATGGTTTTTTGGGAATGTGGTATTGATTACCCATAGTATTGGCCCATAATATTGTAAAAAAGTCAAATCACAATTTAAGAATTTTCATAGTAAAATGGAGTAAATTATATAGTTAAAAATCTTGTTTCCTGCTTTTTCTTTCTAAATGTGTATATGTTAAACATATATATTAATTGTTTTTATAATGAATTTTTTTTTTCTAATTTAGACTAATTCTATTAGATCATAAGAAACAAGAAGTTACAGGTCGCACCCTGTGGAAAGAATGGATTCAATCCATTGGGAAAGCCCCAAAGATTTATTTCAAGTACTAGACTGCCCCTAAAGGGGAAACCAGTCGTTAGAAGTTCAAAAAATATTGTTGCCCATGGCGGGAAACCAACAAAAATAGATAGCAGAGATGTACAAAAAAACCTAGGATAAACATGATTACACACGCTAATGCCACAAAGAGTTAAATACATAAAACTAAGGGAGACCTGCATGCTTGTCATTGGAGGCTTGAGGCTCTTCGAGGATCCTACACACGTAGCCCACGTCCATCATACCTGTGTCCAACACATGTTCATCTTGCGAAGGGCGTGGCGAGGCGGGATCGCTCAGGGTCGTCGCATTATCAGTGGTCGGAGGAGCTAAATGGTGCTGAGGGCAGTCGCCAATGTTCAACTCCAAGCTGCCGCCCACATCCAACTCTGAGTTGCCTTCGTTGTTGCCATCAGAATCACTTGAACCATTGCTACCACTAGTAGCACTACGAACCGGAAGAGCTTTCAACTTGTGAGGGGTGAAGGCGGGCTCAAGGGAGATGGTGGACTTGCGAGCTCGTTTTTTGCTACGAAGGGGAGAGGGAGGTAGAGCCAAAGCAGGAAGCTACTCGGAAGGCTGAGGATTGTCAAAATTAGTCCAATCAATGGAGAAGTTCAGGTCGTGACAGAGGTAGGGCGAGATGGGAGGGTAGGGAGGGCAAGAAGGCAAGCCACGCCCACCAGCTCTTCCACATCGCTTCTTGTGTCACTGCGGCATGACAGTCTAGGGGGGCGAGTCTTAAGACCAGAGGGAGGTGGGAACAAGTTTCCAGGAGGGGAGAAGACCAAAGGGAGCCTCCATCCTAGAAGAACCAGGGCACTGCTCCAGAGCCGGAGAAGTAGAGACAGAGAGCCGAAGGAAGAATGAGCAAGCAGAGCCGAATGCACAATGGAGAGCCAGGGTGGTGGGTTTAAAGCCCATGACGAGCATCATTAAAAAGACGCAGACCTGGTATGTCGATGGTAGGGTGGCGGAGGGTGGAGTAATGATGCCCTCACGCCAAGCTTTAAGATGGTGCCCCTTCCAAGGCTGGAGCACGTGGCCCAGCCATGTGTCCATCCTCATGGCGGCCCCGTGGCCCTTCTTCCCTTTACATGCCACCCACATCCCAGAATTGTTTTTATAATGATTAATAATAACAGTAATTTATAATAAAGTTATATTTTAGTTAGTTTTTTATGTTTTAAATTTTAACTATGCTCTTTTTTCTATTTTAATTAAGTTGATTAATTGAAAAAAGTATCATATGAATAAGTGGATTTTTTGTAAGCTTGGCAGGATTACATCTCCATCATGTTAACATATCACGTGTATCATATCTCTATATGTTCAATATATCACTGGAATCCAAGCACAAAATTGAACCTGTAACTTCACCACATCACCATTTATCCAAGACCTTACATGAACAAGTGTCATATCACTTGGATCGGGACACTGTAACTGTCGAAGACCCTATATGAACAAGTGACGGGGCAGAGAATTGAACGTGTAACTTCACCCAATCACTATTTATCCAAGATCCTATATGAAAAAGTATCATATGAAATTAGTTATAATATTTTAAAGACATGGTATTGATAAACCATGGTATTAACTCATAGTATTGTATTAAGACTCTTCATAATAAAAATGAAAACAAATCTAAATAATTAAAATTTTTATATTTTTAAATACACATCTAATTTTATATTTATTTTTTATTAATAATAATAATGGTACATAATGAAATAAATAGACTTTTTTAAAGATTTCCAATTTGATGAGGAGAAATCAATTTATGTTTTTGAATTAAAATTGTAAATAAAATTAATATGAAATATAACTAAAATAAAACATTTTTTAATAAAAAATGTAGAAAACAAAATCTGAAGACACGATAATGCATAATTAATATAATCAAGGGAAACAATACACAGAAGGCTTCTCACCCTGCATCGTTGGTGGGATATATATATATATATATATATATATATATATATATATATATATATATATATATATATATATATATATATTCCACCATGCAAAGCAACGCAACGAAGTATGAGGAACGTTGCTAGGGGTGAACTTTATATTTGGAAGCATCTCTGCAACAAGTAGTAATGAAAGTACGTATTGCATCGAAAAGATTGTCTGCCTGCTTTGAAAAGTTGGCGTCCGTGTTAACAAGATTGTCGTGCAGATAAAAACAATGTCCCACATTCTTCGATACCAATACCTCCACGCTCTTCTCCGCAATCTTCATGGCTTCGCAATACTCAAACTGCGTGTCTCGCATCAGATCATGCTCTGCTATCGCCACCAAGAATGGAGGAAGATTCATATGTTGAACATTTGGAGCGAACGGCCCCATTGGATTGGCAATGGGATGATCTTTAGTGCTGCCCTTTGGCAAAGCAAGTCTGAACAATTTGTCCACCATTTCAGTTCTGAGCATAGCTAGGTCTGGAGGAGTCTCCATCTCTGATCTGCTTCTTTTCTCTCTCACAAATCCCGGATGTATCATGATACCCCCGCGGAGCACGAGGGGACGTAAAGATTCCATGGCTGCTGCTGCACGAATGGCCACCTCGTGCACCAGGTTTCCTCCAGCGCTTTCTCCCACCAAAACACATCGCGCGAAATCTCCATAGCGACTCAGCCACGGATCTTCCCACTCTCCGCGCGCCAGACGGTGAAGCCATTCAACAGATTCCATGGCGTCCTCGCATGCTGCAGGAAGACGGTGCTCGGGCGCCAGCCTGTAATCTACTGAAACACAGATCACCCTGCACTGCTTCACAAGCCGAGAGAGAAATAAGTTGCAGCATCTCCAATCTGCACTTCCTATACAGAACCCCCCACCATGGAAATGAAGCACAATGGGATATTTCTCCACCTGGCTCATTTCTGGCAAAGTTTCAGGCAAATAAATGCGAGCCCAAATGCCCGTATCAGGATTAATCTCCAAGTCTCTGGTTGCCACTCCATCAACAAATGCCTGAGAAGCAGTCACGGGTGTAATCAAATTATATACTTGATCCACTGCATCGACTTTACATGAACGAGGACGCTCGATGGAGCCGTCGCTATAAATCAGAAGTAAACCAGAAATTTCATCAATTATTTGCTTGCCCATACTATGAATTTTGCTGCTCAATGACTTCAATTACAAGTATTAATGGTGGAGTGGCTCATACTTCTGGTTTTCTTAGATAGACTTTCCACATATATATAACAAGAGAAAGCGGCTAATTTGTTCAGTGGAATGGTTGAAATGAGTGGCCGGGGCCGCCCACGTTGCCCTATCGTGGAGATGAGTCTGTTCCACCTGCACGCGTTCTTGGCTTTATTTGTCAGTTAACAACAAAATTCAATTTTGTGATGTAGCCACTAAAAACGAAAAAGGAAGGGATAAGATTATATTCAAAATTGTCATAGACTCATTATTTTGATATGTGGACTTAAAAGGAAGGAGTTAAGCAGGTCAACATGGTTGATGAGTGGGGGAGATACTTCCAATTATGTGCTGTAATTAAGCCATGTCATAATGAGATACTCATATCATATCACAATATTCTAAATAAAGACCCATAAAGGGGTTCAACAAGTCAACATTTTCAATAAGTAAGCAAGATACCTAAAACTTATGTAATGATGGGGTCCTCACATCCTTGTGTCATCTTACCATACTTCCCCTCCTAATATGCGATTGCATCATAACTCACATTTTTATGTTGTTATGTCATGGTATTGAAACAATGATTGAATCTGAAGAGTCCACAGAGAGTGGAAGGATGAACTAGACCTTGCTAGGTCTATGTGAAGGGGTCCATGTTGAAGATATTAAAAAAAGGGGTAGATATAACATTGCAAAAAATCGTACTTATAGTGTGGGCATATTATTGGTCCTTTTTTAATCAAAAAGTGAGTCAAAGGTGGGAAATTTTCAATTGGCTTAATTTTAATCAACAAAAGTGAGTCAAAGGTGGGTAACTTTCCATTGGTTTAATTTTAATAAAACAAAATCCAAATCGGAATATTGATTTGGTATATTATGTGGCCATGTGCTCCATAAATGCGTGATATTGGATATTAAATGCGTGATATTGGATATGCTTGACACATCGACTTTGATGTAGTGATGTTATTTTTTCCTTTGAAAAAAATTAACCATTTTTGTTATTAGTAAAAAGGTATAGCTGACATAAGTCTTTTCTTTTCAGTGGTCTGCAAATTGAAAATTACATTATTAACGTAATAGAAGGCTCGTTTAATTGTAATAAATTAAGTATATTATAATTGTTTTTGAATTACATGACTCATTTAACTATATCTCATCAGCCTTAACGCACTCGTAAGAGTTAAATATAAGTAAATTAGGAGAAATTGGAAGCATGGCCTTAGATTAACACAAATTTTGCGAGGTTGGGGTAACTCAATTTAGTGATTGGAGCTTCACTCACCTTAATATGCATCAACATTTCATTTATCTCTTTTAATTGTAGCACAATGTTATCTAGAACCAGGATAATTTCATCTTTGGCATCATTTCTATCAAGAAGCACACGATCAAGGAGAGCCTTCATATGCCAAGAGAGATTAATGGTGCACATTTATTGTTTTCTCCAACCATGAGCATTTCAAACATCTGGCGCCAAAGCTACTACCACATCTAAAGCATCAAAGTCAGGCATACAATTACATTTACCATTCAAATCTGATTTCACCTCACTCATCTATTCATGAATGCTCAGAGCGAGTTGTTCCCTATCAATGTGAGTTGAGGACTCTACCCTTATGCAATTCCAAGATCCCCTTCATGTCTCGTGAGCTCTGTTGGCTGAAGAAAAATGGGCACATTATCGAATCATGGAAATCATAGAAGAAAAATGGGCCATGACCTAAGAACGCAAGAGAGGAACATGGTGGGGAAAGGGAGGCACAGTGGAAAAGTAATGGAGAAAGAAGGAAACCCAAGAATGAAGACAACAATGCAAAAGTAATGGAGAAGGAAGGAAACCAAAGAATGAAGTTGTTATACCATAGAAAAGAATGCACACAAATGTTTATAAGAAATATTATGGAGACACTAGTTGGGGGTGACTACCTTTGAAGACCAACACTCAACCAATATAACAGAATCACATGCAATCGTACCGAACAACCAATTGCCACAATGGGAATAAATCTTGTGGCAAGGAGTGGTTTAGCTTGCATGAAGATCATCTTAGGGATATGGATTAATATTTTTGTGATGAGACCCTTCATGCTTATATAAATTCCCATGTCGCGTCTCTTTACCAAATTGCAATACATGATGTGGGAAGGAGGCATGTCAACCTTGCTCTATGAAGGAGGTGGTGGCATCCTCTCCCACCCGAGCTGAAAACACTTCCCTATTCACTTAGTATGGGTGTGTGTGTGTTTGTGTTTTTTTGTATTTTTCTGTGTGTGTGTCAGCTTTTTAAATTTAATAATTTTGTTAAACTATTACACTTTTTAAAAAGGGAAAAGGAAAGACTAAAGTAAATTGGGGTGGTTATGTTGTTTAAATATTGTGGTATTTCATTTTTGAATGGAAAATAAATACTTTATATGGTCATTCTTCATCTCACACATCATGAAATGTTTTCAACTATTGTATAGATCTAAATCCAAATTTCCTAATTGCATGCCCACATGCAACAATAACATATATGAGATCATGATTTTTTCTAAAGAAAAATATAAGAGGAAGAATATGAAAAAATTAAGAAGGTAAAGGACGATGATGGAGAAAAACCAAAGGACATTGTTTGGTGAATGAAAGAAATGTGACGGTGAAGAGGGATGCATATGGGTGCTATGTGGGATACACATGTGGATAGTTAAGTGGAGTATGTTATAGGATGGAACATAGACCAATAAACAAATATCACATGGTGGTTTGTATGGAAAGACATAAATTGAACATCGAATAACAGAGGTTAGTGTTTGAGAGTTTTTAAACAAATGGTGAAAGTTATCTACCCCAATTGTTGCTACTAATGGAGGTTTAAAGAACATTGTAGTGGTGACATATAAAGATAAAAATTTTAATAACTTTTCAAATTATAGGAATGAGAGGGTTGTTGCTATATATCAAGACATTTCATGGGTCATGGACACATTTCAACTAGATGTTAGAAACCAGTGACTCAATAAGATCCATTTTCAAAGTGCACAAGAGATTCATCATCTCAACAAATTGTACAAGCGATGATTCATTCACTCCAAATTAGGAAAAATGAATATTTTGATTTATTTGACTATATTGTTAAACATATATAATATGATATTGTACAATATTATTATGCTACTACTATTACATAGCATATTATCTTCTTAGTTGTTTATGTGGTCAAAAGAGATGAAAAGGTTTTTTTCCTTAAAATAAAATCTTTGTCTCCATAGTTGAATGATGAAGCCCTACATTCTGTTGTGATTAAACATCCAACAAATCCCAAATCCCTACTTCAACATGCTTGAGGATCTCCTTCCTATCCACTTGTTGCTCTTCAGACCCAACTAGTTTTTTTGGCTTAGATAGAGTTCCTTCATTAAGAGAGAGAGGGAAGGCAAACACAAGGAATGCATTCGCTTCCCTTCCCACATAAGTGATGTTTTCAATATGAACAAGTTGAGAAATGAATAAAATGAACAAAACATCTAAAACATCTAAATTACTAGCACATAAGAAAAGCATCTTGGAGAACATGAATAAGCAGACACACCGAACATCTATCTAAGACTGCCATATATTTAAATAATTAATATTTAAGTATAAAAAAACATACGAATAATGAATTACAACTAATAAATACATATATATATAATACATATAAAAATTAGAATTCTCAAAAAATAAAATTAACAAAAACAAATTATAAAATAAATGAAATATGAATTTTACTCAAAATCTTCCCATCTCATCTAATAATAATATATAGAAATGAATTTGTAATAGCTAGTTTTTTTATAACTAGTGATTATGACATGTTGAGGAGACATTAAGACATTTATTATTATTTTAATTTTATTTTATTTTCACAATATATTATGATCAGGAAAAGTAATCTTGAGTAAATTAATTATGGAAGTGATTTCCATAAAAAAGTAATAGACTGATGGTAAAAGTAACTCAAGAACTGAGAGTTAGTTAAAACAGAATCAGTTCAAACAGTTACCCCACCTCTAGGGATAAAGGGCTATCCCAGTAAGGAAGGGGGCTTCTGTTCGGTAACTGGAGAAAGAAAAATTCTAGAGAGGAATTCTTGGACTGGTGATAACCAGTGGAATACTCCAAATTTTTGATATTTTTGGAATTGGAGACTGGACCGGATTGTCCTCAAGTCTCTTCCGGAAGTTTATGTTAACAATAAGCTCAAACTTGAAGCTCAGGGGAGAGTTGGAGGACGTAATAGCCTCACTCATGGTAGGGAGGCATAATATCAGTCAGAGAAACAAGGACAGACGAGTATTTTGGTTATCTATTATTTAATTTCGGAATTATTTGCAGAAAGTTACAGGTATGTTTGATGAAGTAGCAATCTGTGTATGATTTTTTTCTGTTTGTAAATATGTAAAATCTAGTACTCTTAGTAACTGATAATTGAGGGTTGTTAACCCAAAACTCTCGAAATAAGGTTCTGTGTTGGTTGCCCTTGCTAACTATGATAATACACGGGAAAATATGGTCTGGTCATAATCTCTACTTAGATACAGGAAGAAAGAATACTAGTATTGTAAAGAAAGAAAAATAGAACTGAACAGTAAAAGAAATCTTGTTGTGAAAATATGTAAAGATAGAAATTAGCATGGCTATATACTGAGGTGTTTTAGTTAAATACTAAGGAAATGGCATGTAGATGATTTTAAATATAATAGCAGTAAAGAGGAGGTATTTAAGTAATGAATGACTGGAAAATCATGATTTTCAAACCCTTATGCGGAAACTACAACTCAGGTTGTAGATTTCTAAGCTTTATAAATTAGAAAATGAAATAAACAAATAAAGAGAAGGGTTTCCTCAAAAATGCCTTTGAGGTATTTAAGTAATGAATGACTGGAAAATCATGATTTTCAAACCCTTATGCGGAAACTACAACTCATGTTGTAGATTTCTAAGCTTTATAAATTAGAAAAGGAAATAAACAAATAAAGAGAAGGGTTTCCTCAAAAATTCCTTGGCTTAAAAAAGTTACTGGACTGATTTATATTATATGGTCAATATAAAGTATAGAGAAGAGTATTTAAACAGAAAGAATCACACTTACGAAAAATGTCATAACAGTTTCAATAATTACAGACATTTCAAGTGTTAAAACATGTCTCAAAGGAATAATACATGCAGACTCAACATTTTGGTAAATACATAAAATTAAGTACTAAGAGATTAGACTAACATCAAATAATGTAGAAGAATTTTGAGACCAAAATCATATCAATCAAATGACCTTATTCTACAAGAAGAGGAACTTCCACTATATATATATATATATATATATATATATATATATATATATATATATATATATATATATATATATATATATATATATATTACTGAAATTAGAGTATCAATTTAAGCAAGACCCTCATATATGTCATTCGTAGGAAATGAAAACATTCTGATAGAAGTATCGAATTAAAATATATTGGAGGGACAATATTAACTAAGATTAGGGACTTGGTTCAATGATTCCACAAACTATAACTTTGTTTACAGTCCAAAAGAACTAGTTAATATTATAGCGATTAAATAAAAACTTAGCCTCGGCATATCCATAAGGGACATTGGCCATGGGGAAAACTAGTTTAACGAAATCATAGAACCAAAGTCGAAGACTCTCTAGAAATATTGTAAAAACCAATTTTTAATTGGGTTCCAACATTCTGTGACCCAAGGTATTCACGATAAGGAGTACCTGGCAGAACCAGAGTAGGTTAGTGAAAATTGGAAGTTGAGCACTGAAAAAAAATGCAATGCTGCCACGTTTACCATTAGCATGTATACTTGCAGAAAAAGGAGATTAAGAGAATTAGCAAACATTACAAAATATTGACAGGAGATATTTAAGAAGAGGAACAATAAGGTTAGTTTGGGTATTTTACCTTATTAATTATGGCGCGAAGGAATAAGGCCAAATTGACTGCAAGATTAATGAAAAATTCTAAATTAGATGACCAGAGAAGAGTCCAGAACAAACTACAGTTAGACGCAGAAGAAAATTATTGCGAAAACCAGGCTTTCTTTTTTTTTTACCTTGTAGTTGTTGAAGTATGCACCATGGTAGCGCGGAGGTCCTTACCTTGGAGAATCGGTAGTGTTAAGAAACATATATAACAAATACTGGAATACAAATGATGTATTAAAATGGAAAAGCCATAAACCCTAAATCTGCGAGGCAAAATTAAATAAGAAAACTTAGATTGTTATGATATCTGTGGAGAGATGGAACAAAACTAGTAAACACTCACGCAAGGTAACTGTAAAAGAAAATAAATGTAAATAGAAGAAAAAGAATCCCACAGTCACATATTTGTGGACAAATAAGGCGTATTTTTCCATCGCCAGAATCCTGCAACTTGTATCAAAGGCAAAGAGTTCATGCAGTGAGGACAGATGATATGAGCGAAAACCTTGTGTGAGCAGTTATGAGAGGAAGGGTCATTCCCCAAACCCTATTTCTTTACCACTATTAGATCTCGGAAGGATAGATCGAGGGTGGAGATGTTCACTTTTTCTCAGTTGAGAAATTGACAACAAGTCATTAATAAAAATCCAACAACCTGAGTTAATAGCCCTTAACTCTTCAGATTTTACCGTGTGGAAATCACACAATCAATGTTGTTGGAAATCATGTTATGTGCATGTATATTAAATTGATTGAAGGACGATTGAAAGAATCTAACAAAGGTTTCTGTGAAGCGAAATTTCAATAATATGAACCATGGAATTTGTAACCATAGGAATGGCATAGATTATTTCCATGCTGATTGATTGTACAAATGAAATCTGCAGATAGGAGCTATTTATTTAATATGGCACTGTTGGAAGAGGTGACTAAAACAGTTTTTATCGTAATTAGGACAACTGGTAGCATGTTAATATAAATATGGAATAAATCATATAAGAGTATATAGTAAATTGTTGTTATAATATGTTAAAAAAAAATAAAATTATTGATGTATATGGATGTATGTTACAAGTGGTATCAGAGTAGCGTTTTTACGCTGGAACCCAATGGATGAACTAACATTTTAAATTTGTGTGTATATTGATGTAGAGAGAGAGAAGAAAATAATTTTAACACGAGATAATATGAGAAGGGGGAAAATGCAGCAGCCACCTCAGAATACTAGGAAAACACAACCCCAACCAAAAGTGAATCTAGAAATGTGGGTGCAGCTGTGTAGGTTTTAAACCTGAACATAAATTATCTACACATGAATCTTATAAAAGAAAATAAACAATAACGAGAGCATAAAACATAAAACAGATAAACACAGAGATTTTCCCCTGGATCCCAAATCGGGACAACCAGCTTGATTTTTCATTATATTCCTTTTAGTGTTACAACACATATATATACATGCCGAAGCATACATAAACCCCAATCCATTAACTCTGGATTAGAACATAACCGTAGTTCGCTTGACCGGATCTACAAAATACCTGGGGCCGAAAACCATCGTACCCAAAAACCATGTGCAAACTCATGCACAAAACATGGGTGGGTCCGCCTATGAGTGGGTTCATACACCAAAAAATTTTTCGCCGGGGCACTACCCCGGACCCCAACAGTGGGGGCTGCCTCCCCCCTTGTGACCCCCCTGCTGCGCCCAGTGCAACGTACAGCGTGTGGGGCTAGTCGTGGAAAGAATATAACACATACCCAACATTCTCCCACTTGTTGTTTTCTTTCCACAGGGGGCCACAGGACAGCGTAGTCATTGGGCCAATTCTTCAACACCCATTGTTTCTATACACCAAGAGAACTTCTGAGTGCTCACAGACTTCATCAATGCATCTGCAACATTCTTCAAAGTGTCCACCTTTACCAGCAACACCCTTTTAGCCTCAACCATATCTCTAACAAAGTGATATTGAACATCAATTTGCTTTGTCTTTGAATGATAAGCAGGGTTCTTAGCCAAGAAAATTGCACTTTGGCTATCACAGTCTATCCTTATAGCTTGCTGTACCAACCCCATACTTGAACACAATCTATGCAACCAAACTGCTTCCTTGCTTGCATGAGTGGCTGCTATGTATTCTGCCTCTGTAGTTGAAAGAGCCACTACAGACTGTCTTTTACTCATCCAACTGACTGCGCCTCCAAATATGCTAAACACATACCCACTTGTAGATCTTCTTTGGTCCAGATCTCCAGCCCAGTCTGCATCAACAAAACCACGAATGTCCAACATTCTTTCCAATCCTGGTCTTCCCTGGTAGCACAAGCCATAATCACTAGTGCCACGTAAATATCTGAAAACCCGCTTCACTGCTGTCCAATGCTCCTTCCATGGGTTTGACATAAACCTGCTCAATACTCCCACTGCATGTGCAATGTCTGGTCTAGTACAGACCATTGCATACATCAAGCTACCCACTGCACTTGCATATGGAACACGGGACATATACTCCTCTTCTTCTTGTGTCTTGGGACACTGTTCAGCAGACAGCTTTACACCTACATGAATAGGAACATTCACCGGTTTACTATCCTGCATATTGAACCTCTGCAATAGAGTCTCGACATACTTCCTCTGGTTTAACCAGAGCTTCCTCTTTGCCCGATCTCTCTTAATTTCCATGCCCAAAATATAGTTTGCAGCACCAAGATCCTTCATGTCGAATTTGGAGAACAACTGGGTCTTCAAATCTTGGATAATTTCTTTGTCATTTCCAATCAACAACATATCATCCACATACAAGACCAAATAAATAACACAGTCACCAATTAATTTAAAATAAACACAGTGATCCTCCTTGCTTCTGGTGAAGCCAAGTCCCCGTATATAGGTATCAAATTTCTGATACCACATCCTTGGTGACTGTTTTAACCCATACAGAGACTTCTTCAACCTGCATACCAGTTCTTTCTTACCCTTCACCATAAAGCCTTCGGGTTGCTTCATGTAGATCTCCTCTTCTAGATCCCCGTGAAGAAATGTTGTCTTCACATCCATCTGTTCTATCTCAAAATCAAATGCAGCAGCAACAGATAAAAGTAATCTAATAGAAGTAACTTTGGCAACAGGAGAAAAAAATATCACCAAAATCAATTCCCGGCACCTGGGAATAACCTTTCGGTACCAACCGAGCTTTGTATTTCTCCACCTTGCCTTCTACATTCATCTTCTTCTTAAACACCCATTTGCTCCCAATGGGCTTCCTTCCAGCCGGCAACTCCACCAGATCTCATGCCTCATTTTTGTGCAAGGATGCCATTTCATCAACCATGGCCTCCTTCCAGAGTTTTCCATCCTCGGAATCTACTGCCTCCCTGACAGTTCTAGGATCATCATCAGTTATAGTTAAGGAAAAACCTGAACAAAAGGTAGATGGAATATACCTTTCTGGTTGCCTTCTTTCCCGAACTGATCTTCTCAAAGCTGGAGTTTGTGGCTCTTCCTCTTCTGAATCTTCTTCTGCTCATCCTCCTTTAGCTCAAACTCTATCTTCTCAGGTTCCTTTGGTATGATTTCAAGTTTAACAACATCTTTCACCTCTCTAAACACCACATCTTGGTTGTACACAACCTTCCTTGTTTCCGGGTTCCAAAGCTTGTAACCCTTTAAACCATCCATATACCCAATAAAGATGCACCTTTCAGATTTATTATCCAACTTGGTCCTTTTCTCCTTTGGAACATGTACATATGCATCACATCCAAATACCCTTAGATGTGAAGGAGAGGGTTTCTTACCAGTCCATACCTCATGTGGAGTCTTATCCTCCAACGCTGATGAAGGTGATCTGTTAACTAAGTAACATGCAGTCTCCACTGCCTATGCCTAGAATTCTTGTCCTAACCCGATACCACTGAGCATGCTTCTTGCCTTTTCCATCAGTGTTCTTTTCATTCTTTCTGCAACTCCATTTTGCTAAGGTGTGTATGGAGTAGTCTTCTGCTGTGCTATACCACACTTCTTATATAACTCTTCAAATTCCTTCTTGCAGAACTCCCCACCATTATCTGTCCTCGGTGCCTTTATCTTCTTCTCTGTCTGGTTTTCCATCAGAGCCTTAAATTCTTTAAATCTGTCAAAGACTTCAGATTTCTTCCTCAAGAAATATATCCATGTATTCCTTGAGAAGTCATCTATAAATGAAACATAGTACACAGACTTTCCCAGTGATGGAACTGACACAGGTCCAAACACATCACTATGCACAAGTTCTAATATCTTGTTCGCCCTCTTAGCACCAAAAGGAAAACTTACCCAATTCCGCTTCACATATACACAATTTTCACAGAAATCGAAATCCATAGAGCAATTAGAAATACCTTCTACCATACCATTTCTATGCAGTATCCAAAGGTCCTTCTCTCCAATATGTCCAAGCCTTTGATGCCATAACATGGTCTTTTCTCCAGAGACAGCTAGGCTTTCCGCTCGACTTTCAGGAACCACATAACTATTACACCCATCAATAACAGTGCTACCTTGTAGCTTGTACAGAGTTCCAGTCCGAAATCCCCGCATTAATACTAGTGCTCCCCGAACCATCTTGCAGGCATCTTTCTCGAACACTGTTTTTACACCTGCATCATCCATCTTACTTACAGAAATCAGATTTCTGGCCAATGCAGGAATATGCAGAACACCAGGAAGTGTTCTAATCCTTCCACCTTGCAGCTTCAACTTGACCTTTCCACGTCCGATGATTTTGGCCTTCCGATCATCCCCTAGGAAGACATCACCATCATAATTCTCATACTCGCAGAACCACTCCTTATGGGGAGTGAAGTGAAAGGATGCACCTAAGTCAATCAACCATGACTCATGATCTACATTTTTATTTGAAGAAGAAGCCAAATACGCATCCCCACCTTCATCCGAGGTGTTTTTTTCCTCTGCAGAAGGAGCATCATCAGATCCCTTTCCTTTCCTAAGAGCTTTAGATCTGCACTACTTTTTGTAGTGCCCTTCCTTTCCATATTTCCAGCATACCTTTACAAAATTTCCAGGAGATTTAGATCTCCCTCTAGATTTGGATCTCCCACTCAAAACCTTATTCTTGTTTCTGTTTTGGGACCTTCCTCGTACAGATAAGGCATCTCCATTCTAGCCCTCCATATTTCTCCGTCTCATTTCTTCTGACAACAAGGCTAAGACAATGTCATCAAAATTCAAGGTAGTTGTATTGCTACCTATTGCAATAACTAGACTATCCCACGAGTCTAGGAGAGAACACAACAAACTGATGCACTTATCTTCATCTGAGATTTTAATATCAATATATGACAGCTGACTTACCACAATATTGAAGGCATTCAGATTCTCTGTCACCGAGTCTCCATCCTTCATCCTCAAGTTATACAACTTTTTCCGCAGGAACAACTTATTCACCAGAGACTTAGATTGGTACAAAGTCCCAAGTTTTTCCCACAAATTCTTCATCGTAGCTTCCCCAGATACATTCAACAATACTTAATCTGAGACACACAACCGTATTGTGCTCTTAGCCTTCCGATCCAGTTTCTTCCAGTCTTCATCTGACATTACCGTTGGTTTAGTACTTGGATCTACCGCGATCCACTAATCTTTATCAACCAGCAGATCCTCCATCTTGAGCTTCCACAACTCAAAACTATGACCATTAAATTTCTCGATCTCTATCTTTCTGCCACTCACCATATTCTTTCACCGCAAGAATCGATCCCGCAGATCTCCCACTGAACACGGTATACCTCAGGCCTGAGAAAAAAACCCTCAGCAAAAAAGGCGTCCCCTTGAAGCCGAAACAACTCTGATACCAAATGTAGGTTTTAAACCTGAATAGAAATGATCTACACATGAATCTTATAACAAAAAATAAACAATAGCGAGAGAATAAAACATAAAACAGATAAACACAGAGATTTTCCCCCAGATCCCAAATCGGGACGACCAGCTTGATTTTTCATTATATTCCTTTTAGTGTTACAACACATATATATACATGCTGAAGCATACATAAACCCCAATCCATTAACTCTGGATTAGAACATAACCGTAGTTCCCTTGACTGGATCTACAAAATACCTGGGGCTGAAAACCATCGTACCCCAAAACCATTTGCAAAATCATGCACAAAACATGGGTGGGTCTGCCTATGAGTGGGTATGCACACCAAAACAATTTTCACTAGGGTGCTGCCCCGGACCCGAATAGTGGGGGCTGCATCCCCCCTTGTGACCCCCTTGCTGTGCCCAGCACAATGTACAACGTGTGGGGCTAGTCGTGGAAAGAATATAATGCATACCCAACAAGCTGAGTGTAGATCAGCATCAGCAAACCAATAGATTGTTGGAGGAGAAGCAACATCAAACCCACATTCTATTAACTACAGTACAAAATTCGTAAGAGGAAATGGAGAGGGTGTGAAATGATAATGCGTGCTTGATGCAAGAACATGAGAGGATATTAAAAAGCCTCTCAGACAAACAGAATCAAGGTAATGAGAAGCCAAATAATGATAGGGAGTTTCAGGAAGGAAATGAGAAACAAGCAAGAGATCATGCCACGGACTAAACAGAAAGAAGTCAGCCTCAAAGGAATGATAGAAGTAAAAATCACAATGAGGCTGATCAGATCAGAAAGAAGTTAAAGGGCATAAAGTGGAACTGCAAGGTGAATTTTGAAAAATAAAACCACCTACATTTGATGGAGTAGAGGAAGAAGTGGATGAGGCATGGCTAATAAACATGAACAAGTATTTTCAAGTTTATGAATACAACAGTAATCTTAAAACCAGATTGGTTATTTATCAGTTGAGGGAGAAAGCCACACTTTGGTGGGAAGAAGTGAAGAACGTTTGCAGTATAGAAAATCAGGATGTGACTTGGGATTCGTTCTAGTAGTATTTTAAAGATAAATACTTAACTGAACACTTCTATGATGAAAAATCTAGAGATTTCCATGACTTAAAGTTGGGACAAATGATGATGGATGAGTACATCACTAAGTTTACTTCCTTACTCGTTATGTTCCCTACTTAAGAGATGAAAAGGGTAAGGTACATTGATTCCTGAGTAGTTTTCTAACTCATATGAAGGAATGGATTGATTTTGTGAATCCTAAGACTATGGATGAGGCAATCAGAAATGCTAGAATGTGTTACCAGCAAGCTAAAGCAAAAGGAGAGTAGGGTAAAGGCTGGTAGACAAAGAAAGAACATAAGGGACGTTCTGGTTTCAAGAAAAATAGAACCAATAATTTCAAGAGTGTTGCCAGAAGTTCAGTTAGCAAACAGTTTGGTAGGAACCATCAACGAATAAGATGGCCTACAAAAGATAAACCCACTAAAGCTTCCAGCAAACCTAAGAAAGCACCAAATCAGAAGCCACCCTTACAGTGTTGGGGGTGTGGTGAGGCACACTACTACAGGAATTACCCACAACGAGGAAGGAGTGAAGCAGTTACCAATTTGTAGGAAGCCTCAATAGTGGGAGATGTAGCCAGAAGCATACCCAAAAGTAATGCAGCCCTGGAAGATCGGCAGGCAGACTATCAGCCGACAATGATAGAACTGGAAGGTAATTTGCTATCTCAAGTTGTTTCTATTTTGGTAGAGCCAGGTGAAATTTTAAGCTATGTAAGTCCAAAAGTAGTAGAGAATTGTAAATTGCAACGTCAAAATTTCAGAACTCCATGGCTGGTACAGTTAGCCACCAGAGCCAAGAGGAAAGTTAGTGCTAAAATTTCGAACTGTGAATTATAAATTAGTGAACAACAGCTAACATTAGACCTGAATGTGTTACCTCTGGGATCCTATGATGTACTACTTGGTATGGACTGGTTGGAAAAGAATTGGATGTTAGTGGATTGTAAGGAAAATTTCATTTATTACATAATGCAAGATGGTTCTCGCAAGGAAATTCAAGTTATAAAGAAACCTTTGAAGCTGCAACCCATCACAGCATCTCAAATGGGTAAGTGCATGAGGAAGGGATTTCAGTTGTATGCCATCCAAGTGGGTTTCAATAATTCAAAAGAAAAATGCCAATGATTGAAAAAATTCCAATAGTGCAAGAGTTTATGGATGTGTTTCCAGAAGAAATGCCAGGCTTGCCACCAAAAAGGGACATTGATTTTAGCATAGAGTTGATACCTAGGGCATCACCCATCTCAAGGACAACATACCACATCAGTGTACGAGAGTTAACTGAAATTGAAGATGAAGCTACAAGAATTATTGGATAAAAGGTACATCCGACCAAGTGTATCCCCTTGGGGGGCACCTGTGCTATTTGTGAAGAAGAAAGACGGAACCATGCGGATGTGCATGGAATACCACAAGCTTAATAAATTGATGATTAAAAACAGATATCCTTTACCTCGGATTGACGATCGGTTTAATCAAGTGAAGGGAGCAACTATATTTTCAAAGATAGACCTAAGGTCGGGATACCATCAGATTAGGATTATGGATGAAGACATTCATAAAACTGCTTTTTGTACCAGGTATAGACACTATGATTTTGTGGTGCTACCTTTTGGATTGATGAATGCACCTGCAACATTTATGAGGCTGATGCATGGTATATTTCACCCTTTTCTGGATAATTTTGTATTAATATTTATTGATGACATTTTATTGTACTCCAAGAATGCAGAAGAACATAAAGAGCACTTACGAATAGTACTAGAAATGCTAAGGACGCATGAGTTGTATGCTAAGTTCAGCAAGTGTGATTTCTTCAAGGAAGAAATATAGTACCTTCGTCACGTAATTTTTGCTGAGGGTATTGCAGTTGACCCAAAGAAGATAAGAACGATCATGGAATGGAAAATACCCTAAAATGTGGCAGACATTTGATCTTTTATGGGGTTGGTCGGTTATTATCTGCGGTTTATTGAAGGTTTTTCAAAAATTTCCTTCCCAATTAATTCCTTACAGAGGAAAGGAAAAATATTTAAATAGAAAAAGGAATGTTAGGACAGCTTTAAAAAATTGAAGCTGTTATTGACTACAGCTCTGGTATTAAGGGTAGTTGATCCTAATAAAGAGTTTGAGGTCTACATAGATGTGTGAAATGAAGGAGTTGGGGCGATTCTGTCACAAGAGGGTAAAGTGGTTGCCTATGAGTCACGGAAATTAAAGGAGCATGAGCAGTGGTACTCAACTTATGAATTGGAGTTGATAGCAGTAGTGCATGCACTCCGAGCATGGAGGCACTACTTGGAAAAATATTTGTGCTCAAAACTGATCACAAAATCTTAACCAGCTATTTTAAACAAGCTGATCTCAATTCTCGTCGGGCAAGGTGGAATGCTTTATTGAGCGAATTTGACATGGATATGCAGCATGTAAAAGGTAAGGAGAATAGGGTAGCTGATGCTTTAAATACGAAATTGCATGGTGTTTATGAGCTGTATTACAATCAGGTTGAGTACAGATTTCATGAGTAAATAAAAGAATAAGCTGAGAAAGATCCTGAATATAAGTTTATGTGGCAGCAAGAAAAGGACTTCAAAGACCAGGGAAAATCTACTGATTACTAAATTGATAAGGATGGGTTTTTAACTTTTAAAAAAATAATTTGTATTCCAAATAGAAAGGAGTTGAAGGAGATGATTCTAAATGAATATCGTCGAAGTAATTACTCTGGACATCCTGGATATCAAAAGATGCTAACGACAATAAGGAGAAATTACTTTTGGCCAGGTATGAGGAGAGATATTACAGAATATCTAAATAAGTGTTTACAATGCCAGCAAGTGAAAGCGGAGCACCGACATCCATGCGGACTAATCCAACCTATACCAGTACCTCTGTGGAAGTGGGAAGTGATATATTTAGATTTTATCACTGGATTACCAAGGTCCAAAAAGCATAATGACTCTATTATGGTAGTAGTGGATCGATTAAGCAAATCAACACACTTTATACCAGTACAGTCTACTTACAAGACGGTGTAGATAGCAGACATATTTATGCGAGAGATCTTTAGACTGCATGGTATCCAAAAGACTGTCATATCTGACAAGGATGTGAAGTTTACATCAGCATTCTGGAAGTTTACATCAACATTCAGGTAGGATATGAATACCAGACTTGATTAGAAATTCTAAGATTTATGTGAAAACTGATTCAAGTTTATTTATTGCAGGTTGAACCGGATGATGAATTTATGGTCGAACCTCAATGTATAGTCTACTAGAGAGAAATCATGCTTTGGAAACAAGCCATCACCCAGGTTAAAGTGCAGTGGAAGCACTTTGGCTCGGATGAAGCTACCTGGGAAGATGCAAGATTTGTTCGGGAGGCATATCCAGAATTGTTTTCTGGAGAAGAATGAAAGCACTGGGGATGGTGTTCACTTCCAAGGGGGAAGTTGTAACAACTTTTTTATTGCTAACTAGTGATTATGACATGTTGAGGATACATTAAGACATTTATTATTACTTTTAATTTTATTTTATTTTTGAAATATATTATGAGTAGGAAAAGTAATATTGATTAAATTACTTATGGAAGTGATTTCCATAAAAGAGTAATAGATTGATGGTAAAAGTATCTCAAGAACTAAGAGTTAGTTAAAACAGAATCAGTTCAAACAGTTACCCCACCTCTAAGGATAAAGGGTTATCCCAGTGAGGAAGGGGGGTTCTGTTTGGTAACTGGAGAAAGAAAAAATCTAGAGAGGAATTCCTGGATTGGTGCTAACCAGTGGAATACTCCAAATTTATGATATTGTTGGAATTGGAGATTGGACCGGATTGTCCCGAAGTCTCTTCCAGACGTTTCTGTTAACTAAGAGCTCAGACTTGGAGCTTGGGGGAGAGTTGGAGGACGTAATAGCCTCACTCATGGTAGGGAGGCATAATATCAATCATAGAATCAAGGAAAAATGAGTATTTTGGTTATCTGTTATTTAATTTCAGAATTTGTGAATGATTTTTTTCTATTTGAAAATATGTAAAATCTAGTACCCTTAGCAATTGATAACCGAGGGTTGTTAACCCATAACTCTTGAAAGAAGGTTCCGTGTTGGTTGCCCTTGCTAACTATGATAATACACATACATATATGGTCTAGTCATAATCTCTACTTAGATACAAGAAGAAAGAATACTAGTATTGTAAAGAAAGAAAAATAGAACTGAACAGTAAAAGAAACCTTGCTGTGAAAATATGTAAAGACAGAAATTAGCATGGCTATATACTGAGGTGTTTTAGTTAAATACTAAGGAAATGGCTTATAGATGCTTTTAAATATAATAGCAATAAAGAGGAGGTATTCAAGTAATGAGTGGCTGGAAAATCGTGATTTTCAAACCCTTATGTGGAAACTGCAACTCATGCTGTAGATTTCTAAGCTTTAGAAATTAGAAAAGGAAATAAACAAATTAAGAGAAGGGTTTCCTCGAAAATGCCTTGGCTTAAAAAAGTTAATGGACTGATTTATATTATATAGTCAATCTAAAGTATAAAGAACAGTCTTTAAATAGAAATAATCACACTTACGAAAAATGTCATAATAGTTTCAATAATTACAAACATTTCAAGTGTTAAATTAAGTCTCAAAGGAACAGTACATGTAGACTCAACATTTTGGTAAATATCTAAAATTAAGTACTAAGAGATTAGACTACATTAAATAAGTAGAAGAATTTTGAGACCAAAATCATATCAATCAAATTACCTTATTCTATGAGAAGAGGAACTTCCACTGATATAATAAATATATATATTTTTTATTGAAATTAGAGTATCAGTTTAAGCAAGACCCTCATATATGTCATTCGCAGGAAATGAAAACATTCTGATAGAAGTCTCGAAACAAAATATATCAGAGGGACAATATTAACCAAGGTTAGGGACTTGGTTCAATGATTCCACAAATTGTAACTTTGTTTACAGTCCAAAAGAACTAATTAATATTACAATGATTACATAAAAAATTAGCCTCAACATATCCATAAGGGACATTGGCCGTGGGGAAAACCAGTTTAACAGAATCATAGAACTAGAGTCGAACCGGAGTACACAAGGTATTCACGATAAGGAGTACCTAGCAGAACCGGAGTAGGTTAGTGAAAACTAGAAGTTGAGCACTGAAAAAAAACTGAATTCTATCATGTTTACCATTAGCATGTATACCTGCGGAAAAAGGAGATTAAGAGAATTAGCAAACATTACAAAATATTGATAGGAGAGATTTAAGAAGAGGAACAATAAGGTTAGTTTGGTTATTTTACCTTACTAATGATGGTGCAGAGGAATAAGGCCAAACTGACTGCAAGATTAATGAAAAATTCTAAATTAGATGACCAGAGAAGAGTCTAGAACAAACTGTAGTTAGACGAGGAGGAAAATTATTACGGAAACTAGGGTTTATTTTTTTTTTACATTGTAGTTGTTGAAGTCCGCACCATGATAGCGCGGAGTTCCTTACCCTAGAGAATCGACAGTGTTAAGCAACCTGTATAAGAAATATTGAAATAAAAATGATGTATTAAAAGGAAAAATCCATAAAACCTAAATCTGTAGGGAAAAATTAAATAAGAAAACTTAAATTGTTATGATATCTGTGGAGAGATGGAACAAAACCAGTGAACACTCATGCAAGGTAACTGTAAACGAAAATAAATGTAACTAGAAGAAAAATAATCCCACAGTCACCTGTTTGTGGACAGAGAAGGGGTATTTTTCCATCGCTGAAATCCTGCAACTTGTCTCAGAGCCAGAGATTTAATGAAGTGCGGACAGACGAAATGAGCAAAAACCTTGTGCGAGCGGTTATGAGAGGAAGGGTCATTCCCCAAACCCTAGTTCTTTACCACCGTTAGATCTTGGAAGGATAGATCAAGGGTGGAGATGTCTCCACTTGTTCTCAGTCGAGAAATTTCAGTAATATATATATATTTTTACTATATATTCTCATACGATTTATTCCATAGTTATATATAATAACTAATGATTATCGTCAACACACCAATTTTCATGTAGGTTAATTCGTTATAATTTTATTCCCAAAGGTCCAAATTCTGACGATGCCTTTTCCGGATCCATAGGGGTTTCTATTCATTAGAAGTGACTATATTGTATGCAATAATTTGATGTGTCAAAGCGTCATATGCTAATATTACGCTTCCGATAACACACTGTAATTCAGTGATTCAATAGCTAAGATTTTTCTAGGTAAGATTTTACAAATCAATTTTTTTGGTAGGTTTAGTGAGAAAATATTGTTATTATATTTAATATATTATTTTGATTGAAGCAGGGAATTGAATTAGTAATTTTATATTAAGAAATGTTTTAATAAAATACGGATTACGTACCAATTAACTTTTATCTAAATTAATCAAAATAAAAATAATCCCCCAAAATTTATATTTTTTAAAATTTCAAAATATTAAAAAATACTTTCATAAATATAAATTATACATAATATAAATATTATAAAATATAAACTATACATTATATAAATATTATAAAAGTTAAAGTGAATAACAATGGATATCTCACACAGTAAATAATCATTAATATTGAAAGAGTTGGAAGTGAAATAACAACACATAAACCACATACTGGTTTTTTTTTTTTAATTGTAAATCTTTAAAATTGAGTGAATTACAAAATATTATTTATTTTTTTAATAAATCTATAACTTTAATTTAGAAAAATCAAAAATATATATATTGAAGTGGCATTATCATAACGATAACACACTATCATATCCATAATTTTTTTTTTCCTATAATTATGTGACATATAATACTACGAAAAATCTACTTTTAATCTTGGTGTGGATATTCTTATATAATCTTACATTCAATTTGTCATTCAAAAAGTTATAATTTTCATTGTTATCAACTTATAATTATGTGACATACAATACTACGACAAATATAATTTTAATCTTTGTGTGGATATTCTCATATCCTCATATAATCTTATATTCAATTTGTCATTAAAAATTTTATAATTTTCATTGACTTTTGTCCATTTAGAAATTATTTTCAATTTTTTTAAATGTGGTTTTTATATGAATATTAGGGTAGCTTATTATTTAGGTTTAGATATATAAATTATATAGTCATATTTAATGTAAAAAGAATCTTGATAAATATATAATTAATGGATTTAAGTCTAATCAAAGTTGACTTTGTAAACAAGAAATTTTATAAGAAGGATAAGGGAAGAAAGTGATGGTTAGAAAGATATGTCACAAAATTGGCGTTATTTCATGTAATGGTTCTTATTAATGGAATTCTTCTTTTCCAACTCAGCTTTTTATTATATTTTTGTGGTGTATTTAATTTATGTATTTTTCATCAATGTTCTTATGATTATTTTCATGACATTTTTCAATGCTTATCTTATCATCTCTCAATATTTAAGTCTTCTAGATCTTATCTCCCAAAATTGAGATCATTGGTATTAAAGAAAACCTTTTCATCTGTGCAAACCATGGTTTGAAGTATATTTGTGTGGGTTTTGAAATATCTACAACGATCTCCAAGCTCCTTTTGGCACTCTTGGAGTCCATTTTTTGGGTCATATGCTATTTCTAAAATCGTGTCATGGCTTAAGAAATCCACATATAGCATCACAAAGCTTGAAAAACCCCATTTTATCCATTTCTTAGTATACCCTTCGCTATAGGACTAGCATAGAAGCACAACAACGAATGGAACATAGGGAAATAATCTTTAGCAAACTTTAAATAGGTCCCATAACCTTTATAAATCATTTTTAAAGGTGTATGATAAATCATTTTTAAACAAATTCCATTGGATCAAATGAATTTTTATGGAATATGTCATTTTGGTCCTAGTTTATGAGATACCATAGATTGAAGTCACATAGGTATGTAAAGGAGCACAGCTGTGTGTACATTTATTTTTAGGAAGGATTTTCTCTCTCCATGGGATACAACAAAGAATGTATTTTATAAAAATGTAAATATATTTTTGATACCTCAAACAAGGCATCACAAAATTTTTATTTCATCACCTATATTAAAACATACCAAAAAAATCATAGCTAGAGGTCCACTACTAGAAAAATGGGAGCCATGGTTATGGGTTAACCACACAAAATCATTCTCCAATCCTGATATTACCAACTTGGTTATGGGTCATTCATAAACCCATGGTTACCACAGTAATAGGTAAAGGATACAAAACCCTTCTCTAAGCTTGTCATTTCTAACTAGGTTATGGCTCATCCATAACCAATCACACAAACAAATTCTCTTAATATTCGTTCAACACATTGTAATCATAATGGTGATGAAACATCTACAAACCCAAAATTATGACTTAACCTCACAAATACCTTATATTCATTGGTACTTACCAAATTGTAATCATCATGGTTATATGTAATCCACAAACCCACAAATATGGGTTGCCACATAAAACCTTTCTCTTCACTATAGCTCAACACATTTAATCATGATAGTATGATGAATATCATGGGGTACATATTTTTCATTTACATGGTTGAAATAATAGTGATGAAAATGAAACTGGGGTCTCTTCATTTTCAAGCATTTTTTGGTCTTTCTCCTAGACCTGTGGATTATGGTCCACTTCTTAACGTTAGAAACTCGCCTCTGCTACATCCTCCATTAAACAACCAATGCATAAAACTAAATTTGGCTTGGCCGATTCGACTCAACAAAATATCTTGTCCTTAAGGCTCGTGGTCCCTATGAATGTGGACTCATTGTTTTGCATGGTTTCACCATTTCAATGAGCCCCCCGTCTTCAACGAAATCCAACTCTCTCCCATGAGTGTCCTCCTTAGATAAAATATTGTAAACATGCTGCAAAATTCAATGATTAATAGCTCATTATCACCAATAGACCTCAATATCATTCGAATCTATGGGATTCGAAGAATCCACACATTTATTGAAGGTTAATAGAACTTGAAGCCAATTGGTCCAAAAGGAAATAATTGATCTCCTCACATTGGGAACATTCATCACATTTATCCAACCATGGATTCATTCACATAGAAATATGCACAATTAAAACCCAACTATATAGAATTTCATCATGCAAGATCAAAACTATTAGGGATAATCTTATTAAAAAAACACTATTACATTTCATTCAAGCTTTACTATAAAATGCATGGCCTTTATGGCCATAATGGGCCTAATATCCATGTAATAGACACCATTTTACATGCCCACAGGCTACATTTATAACAACAACCAAAATCAATATTTTATCATTAAAAGGATCTGATCAAATCCCTTAAATCACCCATGATCTCTAGAAGGTAGGAAAAATAAATCCATAAGAGGAAACATTATCCTCGTGGCCACATATTCTTTTTAGAAGCTTGAATTTTTTGTTTATTTTAAGGAGGTGGGTCGATACTCCTGCATTAGACTCCTGAGGTACCAAAAATTATGACCTCCTGGTCATATTCTTTTTGGTCTTCACATAACAACTTCAACTCATGAGATACAACACACCTATGCAGTAACAATTCTCCACCCTGCTACACAATACCTCACAAAACTTTCTCCTAGGTTTGGGATTTTTGAATATTCCTCGTTCTCTTCTCTGGAATCCTTACAACACTCCTTCATATAGGTTGTTGAAAATATTCTTACATTCCTCTGTTGTCACCTACATAGAGAAAATAAATCTCTTACCATATATTCAATTAAATTGCACCTTCTTCTATTGCTTCTCCTCCACACTACACACAAGAATATTCTACACTCTGATATGACTTGAAAGAAAACAAATTGGGGTCTCTTCATTTTCAAGTGATTTTTGGTCTTGCTCCTCGACCTATGGATTATGGTCCACTTCTTAACTCTAGAAACTTGCCTTTTCTATGTCCTCCATTAAACTAACCAATGCATATAAATAAATTCATCTTGGCAGATTCGAATCAACACAATATCTCGCCCTTTAAGCTCATGGTCCCTACCAATGTGGAATCCTCATTTTGCATGGTTTCACCATTTCAATGAGCCTCCCACGTGGACTCCTCCTTTTGCATGGTTTCACCATTTCAACGAGCCTCCCATATTCAACGAAATCCAATGATATGCCACGAGAGACCTCTTGAGATCAAAGATTTTAAACATGATACAGACTAACAACTCATTATAACCAATAGTCCTCAATCTCATTTGAAGATATGGGATTCGAAGAATCTACATATGTATTGTAGGAACTTGAAGCTAAATGGGTCGAAAGGAAATAAACAATATCCTCACACAGGGAACATACATCAAATTTATCCAACCATGAATTCATTCACATAGAAAGATGCACAATTAAAACCCAACTATATAGAATTACATAATATGGGATCAAAACTATCAGGGATAATCTTATTAAAAAAAACACTATTACATTTTGTTTGAGCTCAACTACAAAATGCATGGCCTCTATGGCCCTGGCATACCTGCTCTTCATGTAATGGATACCCTTTTACATGCATGCAAGCTACATTTATAACGATAACCAAAAGCAGGATTAGATCAGTAAAAGGATCCAATATAATCCCTATAATTGCTCATGGTCCCTAGAAACTAGGAAAAATCAATCCATTTGAGGAAAATTTATCCTCATGGCCACATCTTCATTCTATAATCTCATATTTTTTGTTTATTTTTCAGAGGTGGGTTGATACTCCTTCATCATATAGGGACCACCACATTCTAATTAGAGATGATTGATCCAATTTTTACATGGCCTTTATATTGTAAGCTCAAATGTATAAGTCATAAAGTCAAATTTTATGTGAAAGATAACATGTTAGATATGTAATTGACAAAGTCAAGACTAATCAAAGTTGAATTAATCAATAAAATACCTCATATGAAAAAAAATAGGAAAACAATGAAGGTTGGCAAGGAGAGATCCCAAAATTGTCTTTATTACATAGAATGGTTCTTCTTAATGGAATCCTTCTTCTCCAACTCTCTATCTCTTTTCCATAATTTATGGTGTATTCAATTTATGTATTTTCATCAATGTTCTTGTGATTAGCTTCATGGCAGATTTATATGCTTTATGTCCAACTATATCAACATTCAAGCCCCCTAGATATATATCATTGATAGAGTCAAGTATGATCAAAATTGACTTTGTCAATAAGATACATTATAAAAGCGAGATAGGAATGTCCAAAAGGAGAGGTCCCAAAATTTACCTCCTTACATGTTATGCCTCTTCCTAATGGAATCGTTCCTCTCCAACTCTCTCTCTCTTTCATATTTTTGTAGTGTATTTAATTTATACATTTTCATCAATATTCTTGTGATTAGTTTCATGGTAGATTTGTATGTTTTCTCTTAACTCTCCAATTCTTAGTCCCTAAGATAAAATCACATATAGATGATTATGGCTACTCATCAAATCAAACATGTACAAGTCCTAAAGTATCCTACTAAACAAATCATAATTTCAATACTTAGTATCATACCTATATATATCCCAATAATAAGATGCTCCTACTTCACTATGTTTAAAAAATGACACATGTTAATTATTAAGATAGGTCTTTAAATATTATTATGTATTTCATCCATTCAACTACCCATTCCACTCCAACTTCACGAGAGATATCATATGATTATGATATCTCTTATATTTCATTCAAAGTTATCATTAATCACATTTTTAAACCACTTCCTTATAAGAAATCTGCATTTATTCTATTAATATCTTTAAAATGAGTGACCTAAATTCCACTTGTATCCCTAACTATCCATTAACTACCACAAAAGATATACCACCACATTAATATATGTGTCATCCACGACAGCTAAAATAGACCACAAAAATTATAAATGTACATCATATATATGAAGTCTCCATGGATATGCATAACCCTCTTTAATCTTGCAATGCAATATTTTATTGTAGGGCCATTCCATGTTTTCCATAACACCTTTCATTACCACTCGAACACAATGTTCATTATAAATCATCCTTCGAAATTTCAATGAAAACCAACCCATTTAGATCATCTTCTGACATTGCAATGCAACCAATCGATTTAGCACAACGTGACTTTCAAATTATTATTCAAGAAATAAGGGATGTTAATATCCAATGGGCCATAAATATATTTTGTACCATATCTCTTGGTCCATTTAATAAAATTATTTTCCAACCATACTTAAACTTTCACAGTACTTGGCGGAATAATGTAAGTAGCACAGCGGAGTTTACTAATCAGAGTTTTTAGGGTTTTTTTTATATTTTTAAAAGTTAAAATCTTTAAAATTTAGCATTCATGAGTAATGAATTTTTTATATCAAAGTGTTTTAGAGATTTTTCAGTATACTAAATTCATATATTATAATTAAAAATCAATTTTAAATAACAAAAATGAAATTTTATCATTTTTTTTCTCAATAAAACTCGAAAAGAATCCCGTAATTAGACCATGCTTATAAAATTCCCATTCGTGTATATCTTGAAGTGGATCTCAAATGTATTCATGTTTGTCTCGTATTAAGTAGTAAATTTGTTTTGGAAATAAATTTCTACAATGTAATCGAGGTAAGTATGTGTTTCCTATTTAGTTGTAAACTCGTTTGGGAAATAGAGATTCTATAATGTAATTGAGACACGTTAACATTTAGTCTAAAAAAAGATGTATACATAAATTTTATATATGCCATAGTTTAGTTTTATTTGATGAGATTTAGTTAAAAACCATAATTTATTACTTTTACCATGTAAGATACACATTTTTTAGTTTTAGATGATTTTAACAGTTTATATACATTTCTCAAAACATATTATATATATATATATAATATGTTTTGAGAAATGTATTTAAACTGTTAAAATCATCTAAAACTAAAAAATGTATAAAATATGTTTTGAGAAATGTATTTAAACTATCAAAATCATCTAAAATTTACAATTACCATTATTCATATTTATTGGGGGTGATTTTAAGGGTAAGCCTCAACATCACTTGGCCGATTTTTATATTTAACTCTCCACATTAATACAATGTTAATTTCCTACCAACTTCATTTCCTAACTACTTGTCATTATACAACAACATTGTGGGCTAAGTTTTTATTTTTTCACCATTACATTTTAATATTTTCATTTTTTCCTTTGCCCAATATAAATTCGACATTTTTGTAACAATATAGGTTTGATTTTTCATTTCAACTTAGAGCTTCATATTTCAAAGTCAACCATATTTATATAAAAGAGGTGAATTAAAAAATATTAAAAGAGGTAAACCTGTGCCTTGATGTCGAAGCTCTCCTTCAGCGGGTCTGAATCTGGGCACGTCTCCAAAGCACTCATTTTCAACTCAGTGTGAGAAGGCTAAGGGCTCAACTCTCTCCTTCAAAGCTTATGACAATCTTCAAACCTGTCTCTGTTATGCTCTTATATTATGTTCTAACTAGAAGAGGCATTGGAGGATGATGAATTTATAGAGATGGAGGAGGGGACATGGATCCACTTATGATGGTAAAATGGGTTATCTCTTTGGGAGTTTCCTCTTTTGTAGGAACAAGAGGCTCAAGGGAGGAAGCTTGGCCATATCCTGACCAAAAAAAATCTAGCTCTTTTCTCTCGAAGCTTCTAGGCCATGAAGCTTCGTTTCCATTTTAAAAAATCTTCTAGAAATAGATTGATGCGGGTGTGAGGTCCATAGTAGTGCAAATCAACGCTACTCACAAGCTTAGGATGGGTCGTTGGTGCTGGTGAGACACAGAAGGGTTGCGCTACTCCAAAAAGATGGGTTTTTAGGGAGCTACTCCATGAATGATCAACATAGAGTTTATTCTTTAGACTATAAGGGATGAAATAGCATATTTTCATGATGTAAAAAGTACACAGAGACCATTGTTAGGGTCCTCTAGGATTTGGGAATAGGGATTTCAGAGACAGTGACAAAATTTCGTGTAACAGATGCCCCCTAAAGCATGAAGGAAAAATGAGAGTGAGGGGTGAATGTTAGGTCCCTATATTACTAGTATAGTCCCTTGTTGTTGTTAGTGTAACCCCCTTATTGTTATTATTATACCCCTGTAACCCCCATATTGTTATTATTGTGCCCTTAAATTATTATTATTAGGTCGGCTAGGATTACATTGTGGCCCCATGAATTCCTATATATAGAAAGGAGGTTTTGTAATTTGTATCATCCAAGAATTGTTTATTCATGTAATGTATTGAAGGTTGCCCCCTCTAAGTGACTTATTTATAAGGCGTTGATATCTCTTTTCTCCTATTTTTGGGGTTGGTTTCACAACATTTGGTATTAGAGCTTTGGATTCTAAGGTTTCACTGCTCCAAACAATTCATCGTGGCATTTTCACTATAAATTTTTTCTACGAAGGTTCAAAAGCTGAAATTTTTAGAGTGCGTAGCCGACATCATGAGGAACATCATCATAAAATGTGAGAGCTTAGTTCGCAATATTTTCAGAGATATGATTTGTGGAAGGTAGGGCTTTTTGCAGGCTCCTTAATTTCACTTAAAAAGGTCATCACGGAAGTTTCACTATAACTCTTTTTATAAGAAGGTTCAGAAGCTGAAATTTCTAAACCACGAAGCCGAAATCCTGAGGAACATCATCGCAAAATTTCAGAGCTTGGTTCACAATATTTTCGGCGATATGATCTGTGGAAGTTAGGTTTTTTTTTAGGGTTCTGAATTTCATCTCAAAGAGGTGATCATGGGAAAATATTCATAACTCTCCCTCTGAGCATCATATTGAAATTCTATAAAGAGTGACTGGAAGTAAATGGACTGTAGTTTCCTGTCTATAAATTTCAGACCTAAAGGATAAAATAGTGGCACATGGAAATTTGTACGATTTCACTCTACTGAACCAATCCATAATTAGATCATTGTGGGAGATTGGACATAACTTTTCCTTGAAGAATCAAAATCAAGTCAGACCTATGGCATTTGAAAGAAGCTTCAGAGGACTACTACAGGGCCTAATTTCAGATATTTAGGATCTACAAGTATAGAGATAAGTCAATTTCAATATCGAGCTCCTCAAAAGCAAGTAAAAGGTGTGTATTTTTTTTCTCGGATTGCATAAGTCTTGTTTGAAGAATCAAGTTGAGTTGATTCCATGGGCATATTGTAGAATAGATATCAGTATTGGATTCTAATATGGCCCCAAAAAATAATTCAACACCCATTGTTGAGCTGCATCTTTGTCCAAATTTTTATGAGTTTTTATCAAATAAATACATGATTGTACCTAGTGTTTAATCATTGTTTATCCATTATGTTGTTAATTAGAGTCATTTATAATTAAATTATAAATTAAATTGAATAAGTATTTTGTGTAATAATATCGTTATTAATAGATGTCTTCTTGGTGGCAGATGTATAAATCCAAGCAGGAATTCAGATATCATTTGAAAGAAGGTGTTAGGTTAGATCAGTGTTGAAGAAATATTGTATGCTAGTGATGGTTTTGTTTTCATCATGTACTGGCACAATATATATAAGTGAATCAACTGGTTACGTGTTCAACGTTTTTGAGACCTCTTCAAGCATAAGGAGATAAGAATGTTCAAGCTCGGGGTTTATCAAATCATACTAAGGATATTTTAGGAAGAACTTCACTACTACAACTATGACGATAGTGGCTTCGACTTCGTCAAATCTTCAAACACCTAGTGCTTTTTCGCACATGAATTTTTCATCTCTGCAGAAATTCCTAGACTCAACCCGTTCAAATTTGTTGCTGATTAATTTGAGAACTCGGGCATGTACTGCTTTCCATGTTTAAATCTCACCTCCCAGAGGCATGTGCCTTTGAATGATTTGCATTGGAATCAGTCATGTGGTTCAATATAAGAACACCATTCCTCTTCAATATCCAACTCAGGAGATGGAAATCTGCTCCCAGGAGTACTCCTGGCACTGAAAATGCTCAAGGAATCACATCAAGAAATGATGAGGATGAAGATCTCAAGCTAGAGAGGGGCTATAAAATGATCAATGTGTGTGATAGATTAATTGAGGTTTTCATGATCGAGAAACCGAAAAAAATTGAAAATATGTATGGGAATTCACGAGAATGAAGGAGTGGGTGATTAGAACATGAGCCGCACTACAACTACCATTCCCTTTTCACAAAATCTTGTGGACAACGCTACTCTTCTGGAGCAGCTGTCGATGGGGGTGTCATTGTTGGGGGAGATTGGTTGGGAGTAGGGTTAGTAAAAAATTTACTTCCGCCAACCCAGAACACAAGGAATTTGCAATTCATTTTCATCTTTGGGATTCATTGACACACAAGTATCTCCTCCACGGCCTGTAAAGGAAAATTCCACGCTGCAGTCAATTGATTTGAATGAATATGAGTGTTCCCCGTCTCTGACTCTTTCGCTTGGATAGGATTTTTTGAACAAATTCTCTATGGTATATAAGGGCTAGAGAGCATGCTTCAGTATAGAAGATGAAGATTGAATGGTTGGTAATAACCTCTGTGCACAATTCATGTTGCATACAAAATGGGCATTGATATTTAATTGAAATCTCGTGTAATAAGTGCACAATTCACATGGTCTACACAAATGGATTACTGTTATATTGGATGCTTATTATATGAACAAGGAAGGAACTCTTCTCAAAGAGGCCCAACAATTGATGAATCTGATGGTAATTAAAAGAATGGATTTTCTCAAGAAAGTCTTTGAAGAGAAATTTATGTAATTTATACAAAATTACATTTGCATATACGATACGGTTTCAAAACCTGCCATGAAAAATATGTTGCTCCTTTCTAGATCATACACTGTTAAATGAGATAAATCCCACAAAAATAAGAGTGATTTACTAATTTGACATTCTGTTTCAAAACTGATTCTTATTCCAGCAGAATTGTTAAAACCAATTATCTCCTATATTTTGATTACTTGTTGAAATCCCAAATTTGTAATTAAATGTATATCTATATATGTTGCCTGAAGTAGCAAAGGGAAAAGGGGGGAGTTGGTCAATTATATGGATTGATGAGTCCATCCATCAATTAGATAGGGCACAGAATAAGTTAATCCGTCATTTAGACAATAGAGATGTAATTAGTTAGTCCGTCAATTAGGCAAAGGAATTTCTCATATGTAGAGGGGAAAAATTTCTCAATGTGAAGTCGAATTCTGAGATGTAGAACCAAAATTAAATTTGTAGAGTCATGTAATAGAGATAGAGGAATTGCTGTGTGTAAACCAGAATCGTTGTTCCTGATTTGTGTAATCGATTTCTCAAAGTTGTCTTAACAATACACGATCGCCTTCAAGTGATGTTGTGAGCAAAATCAATTGTGCATGATTAATTTTGAATTCTAGTTTGTGATGTTTTAAAATATTTATTGCATTGCAGTAATTCCTCTTACTCCAGGCGTGGGAGGGTCCACTACCTCTAGAGCTAATCTCGATCAATCAATGTAGGTTAATTAGATGTGTGCATGATTTTTACAGTATAAGTTTCATATTTATGGTTCTGTGTGAATTTGTGGCAGGTACGGTTCAATTTCAAAGAGTTTTGGCCATAGTTGGATTGTGCAAATTAATGTACTAAAGAATGATTACTCATTACATAATTTGTGTTTGAGTGGTAATATAGAGTTATACTCTATTTCTCTTATTAAAATAGCATGTAAAGAAAGCATCCAATTGGAATTAGAACATATTTTATTGTTTTGAATTTGAATATGGTTTTTTTTTTAGACTGTAATGGTTAATGAGATTAATGAGCGGAAAAACAGTTGCCGCGGACTGGAGCATTACAGCAGTGTATGAAACTGAGATTCCTATTACACAGTGAAGGGTCTCGTTCTTTGATACATTTAAAGAGGTCTCGGTGGAAATTGAGCCTCATAATGTCTGAAAGCTTAATTGAGTTTACACAACGCTTGCTGTGGTGGTCTTGATCATCCAGCGTAGCCTTTGCATCATCCATATTGTAGATTTGGAAGCTGAGGTTGGAGTTTTTAATCGATCCATGGAGGTTTTGCAGTGGCATGATAAAATTGCTTTGAACGCCCTTAGTTTGAATGAACCAGCCGGTAAAACAGACAGGTCCCAGCCCGAAGCCAGAGGGCTGCTTCTTAACTTTGACGAACCTCCATTTCAGAGTAACATCGCCCTTTGAGCCAGATGACAGAGTCCGCCTATTGTTTGCCCAGCTGCTGAGAGAGCAGAGGTCGTGAAAAATCAGGAGAGATGCTGGCGTGTCGATCCAGAAAGAGACCGGGATCAATATCTTTGACTGCATGAAATGGATCAAACTTACAGGACTGGGTTTTGGAAGCAAATTTCTAAACAGGTCGACCATGAGGAGTTTAAGGAATGATGCAATTGGACTCATCAGAATTGACTAACAGGGATCTTCTGCAACGGGTAGAGCTCAGATTGGCTTCAATGTCAGCTTGAGTGTTCAGGTTCCTCAGAATATGGAAAAGGGATATTTTTCGGAACTGGGCCAGAGTAAACCTGATTTTCTTGAAAATGGAGACTAAGTGAATCTACGAAGGGTTTGAATTGAGGTTCAACGCTTGGATGATCAACCTGGAGTCTCCAAAGACCGACAGAGTCAGAAAGTTCCTTTTGATAGCCAAATTAAGCCCTTGCCATAGAGCCAGAGCTTCAGCTCTGTTATTAGATTCGATGCCCAGCCCCCATTGGTATCGAAACTCAGTTGATCCATCCGGATTCAGAAGAACCCCACCCCCAGCCGCAGCTCCGGGGTTGCCTTTAGAGGCCCCGTCAAAGAAGAGGCAGTGTTCATCCAATGCAGAGCGCCATTTGATAAACTCCTGTTCTTCTAGGCAGATTTCCCAATTAGCATGGTAAATTGCAGGGGGCAAGGGCTTGAGAACATGCTTTGGAACAAGATCTTTGAGCCAAAGCTCCTCTTCACTGTCAAATGCTGCTTCATTCCTTAGTGCAGGTTTGGAATCCAAAGTCTCGCCCAGTAAAGCTTGGATTTTAGTGATAATTTTTCCAGGAGTACATTTTTCATCCCTGAACAGTCTATTGTTCCTCTCCAACCACAACTTCCAGCAGGTGAATTTAGGGATCCACATCCAGGCTGTCTTGAGAAGGCATTTTTTAGAGAGATAGAACGGAGATAAATTGGCCCAGTTGTGAAGCAGGTTTGGAATGTTACCAGGAAGCTCAACTTTGTCAACCCCTGACCTCAGGACCCCCCTCTAGACATCTCGGGAAAAAGGGAAAAGCAACAACAGATGGTTAGTAGACTCTTCCTCTGACACACACAGAGGGCATCTGGAAGGCCCTTCCATACCCCATTTTCTCAGAATATCTCTAGTGAGGATGCTGTTATGAGCTAACGTCCAGCAGAAGAAGTCAATTTTGGGAAGCAAAGGAAAGGCCCAAATAAATCTCCATTGAGTAGGGTCAGGAGGGACATTTGGAATCGTTGTCATACTTTTGTAACCTTCAGAGACTGAGAAATTGCCAGTGAGGGATCCCCACCCTCTTTTTTCCTTAGCTGTTGCTTTGGTCGAAGATTTTCCTTGAAGCTTATCTAAAAGTAACGATGCTTCAACCTGCAGCCTTTGGGGAATCTCTCCCAGGTACCAACTGTCCCATCGTCTTCCAGTATCATCCGTCCAAGTTGAAATGTCCCACAAGGTATACAGATTGTTGGACTGGAGCCAGATTTTAATGTTTGCCAGGCCTTCAACATGGTTCAGAGGTTGTTCACCAAGGATCAGATCCTCCCAAATTCTGATTTTTTTTCCATTACCTGGTATCCAGTAAAGGTGGTGATTGAAATGCTCCATAGCAGAAAGAAAGAGTTTGAAGATCGGAGAACCTTTAATGGTTTTTGGGGGCTGGTCCAAACACCTCAACCACTGTCCATTGAAGTATTTCTTCCACAGTACTCTCTTACTCCAGCTAGTCTTTCCAGCAACAATATTCCACAGAATTTTGGAGCCCAGGGAGAGATTCTGGGCACCCAGATCTCTTAATTGAAGACCTCCTTCCAGTGTTGGCTTTTTAATAGTGTCCCATTTAACTAAATGAAGTCTTTTTTCATTATTTTCCCCCCCTTCCCAGAGGAATCTTCTCAGCAGACTGTCCATTTTACTAAGGAAGGTTTTGGGAGCAAGCAGAATGGAATGTTGATAAATAGGCATACTTATGAGAACAGATTTCAGCAGGATAACCTTCCCAGCATTGTTTAGCCAAGAGGATCCCCAAGCTTGAATTCTAAGTTTTAGTTTGTCAAGCAAGGGCATCCAGTGGGCAACTTTAAAAATGGATTTGAAGATTGGAATCCCCAAATATTTAAAAAACTCCCATTTCTGAATTCCTTTCATCTCTAAGAGCCTGGCAATATCAGCCAGTTCCTTGACCGAGAAGTTCTAGCCGAATATAGTGCTTTTTAAATAGTTTATATTGCTGCCCGAGACCTCCTTGTAGATGTCCAACTCCTTCTTAAATGATCTTGTGGAATTTATGCTCGCTCCTCCAAGAAACAGAGTATCATAGGCAAATTGGGCATGGTTAATGTCTTTAACATTGGGAACCATTCTGAGGCCTGGCAGAGATTAGATATGTTGACAGCAGTCAAGTTGGAAGCTAAGCACAGAGGCTTGAATAGCGTAGAGGAGCGGGGACAGCGAGCAACCTTGTCTTAAGCCCCTTGAGGCAATGAAGAACTTTGTTGATCGGCCATTAACCAGCGGCGCAATCCAAGGGGAGGCGATGCAGGATTTCACCCAATTTATGAAGGTTATAGAGAAGCCCAGTTTCTTCATAACAGCAAAGAGGAACTCATGTCTCACCCTGTCAAAGGAATTTGCCAAATCAAGCTTTATCACCATTCCGTTCTCTTTTCGGAGGCAACTTGAATGAACTGCTTCTTGCACCAGCACAATATTGTCCAGAATCTTTCTCCCTTTGATGAAACCTCCTTGGTTTTCCGGAATGATGTCCGGAAAAACATTCTTGAGACGGTTGGCTATTGTTTTGGTGATCAGTTTATAACTTGTGTTACACAGTGATATCAGCCGAAATCTACCAAAATCAGAAGCTCCTTTCTCTTTTGGAATTAGGGCAAGGAAGGCCGAGTTGGTGCTGCCTCTGATCTTGGAACATGATTCAGACTTCCTAACCATTCTCAAAAGGTCTTTATTAATTATAGACCAGCAAGTCTGAAAAAACCTGGCATTGAACCCATCAGGCCTAGGAGCTTTATCCGGCTCCATGCAGTCCAAAGCCTTCTTGAGCTCATCCATGCTGATCGGAGCAGTCAGCATAGAATTAACAGAATCATGAACACAATGAGGAATAAGATCAAAAGGGTAGGCTTGGGATTCTATAGGAGGATTTTCAGGAGCCGTATAAAGCTCTTTGAAAAAGGTGAAAGCAACTCTTTTGATGCCTTCAGAATCTTTGACCACAGCATCATGGGAGCGAATTTCTAAAATAGATTTGAATTGCTTGCGAGCTTTGGCTTGCTTGTGGAAGAAACTGGTATTCTTGTCGCCGGCCTGTAACCATAAGTTTCTGGATTTTTGTCTCTAGTACTCCTCTTCTTCCCTACTAGCTCTATGGAGAGTTTTTTGCAACTCAACTTCTCTTTGAAGCAGACTTTGAGAAACAACAGAATTCTCCATTGCAGATTGATGGGCAGTAAGGTTTTCTAAGAATTCTTCTCTCTTGGCAGTGGGTGTTTTCAAAGTTTTAGCCCACTCCTTGAGTCTTCTTTTAAGGCCCCTCAATTTTTCTTCCCACACATAGAATGGGGATCCCAGAATCTGCCGATTCCAGGCTTTTGAAACCACTTCATGGAAACCATCTTGCTGAATCCACAAAGGACTGAATCTAAAAGGAATTGGACCAAGGTTTCCATCAAGGGAGAGCTCGAGGCTAATAGGTTTATGATCAGAAGTGCAGTTTGGAAGGATTTTAGAAGAGGATGTTAGACCACAAGTAAGGAAAGAGGATTGGACAAGGAATCTGTCTAGACGAGCAGCTATGTGGTTGGGCCCTAATCTTTTGTTAGTCCAGATATATTTCCCAGCAGAAGGCTTGATATCCTCAAGATCCCAGTCTAGCATTATGTCTTCCACCCATTCTCTAGCTGGATCCCTTACTGGGGAACCCCCATTTTTCTCATCAATGGCTAGAGTAACATTCAGATCACCTACAATAATGATATTTTCTGGGTTGTGCAGTAAAAGAAAGGACTGAAGCGAGTCCCAGCTAAATTTTTTCTTCGCTGGAAGGACTAGAGCATAAAGATTGAACATACTTACTTGTTGACCAGAGTCTTTGTGGAGGAGCTGAATGAAAATACAATGAGAGTAGTTTTCTTCTTGAATCAAATCATATTTGGAGCTGTCCCAGAAGGAGGCAAGCCCACCAGAGGCGCCCCTAGCACTGAAAGCTCTTCCAGGACCTTTATGCCAGAACGTCTTACTAGTTTGGAGGAGCAGATTATCCTTCATATTTGTCTCCTGGATGAGAAGGATTTCAGGCGAATGCATCCTAACAATGTCTTTTAGGGCTTCTTCTTTCAGTCTGCTGCCTAACCCTCTGCAGTTCTAGGAGATGTACTTCATTATTTATTGATTTGGGAGGTGGTGGCTCCTTTTGGAGCCCTACTCTGCTTGCGCCTGGATCTGGTGTTCATCATTCCTTTGAGATTTTTCTGGGAGCCTTGAAGGACGTCTAGATAAGTTTTCTCCTCTCTCTGTTTCTTCTTGGATTTCTGACCCCTAGCCGACTTGATAGGAGTGATTTGCGAGCCATATGATTCGGTGTCTCTCTCTTCTGACTCTTCCCCCGAGTCAGAGGCTAGACTGATGTGCTCCTCAGTACCTTCGGTTCCCCTTTGATCAGCAGCTGCTAGAGGAACAGTTGATTTTTCTACGGTTTCTTTCAGTTTATTCGAATAGTCTTCAGTTTCTTCGTGATTCTCTATTTCATTCACCTTTTCAACTGAGGGGGCCTTCTTTTGTGATTGGTTTGTTCTGAGTATTGGAGTGGGGTTTCCCCATTTTTCCAGATTTTGTCTTCTTAGAAGGCTTTGAGACTACCTTGCCATTTTTTATCTCTTTCCAACCTTCTTCTTCCACCTTGTCCCTTGATGGGGCTTTAGGACAGTTTCGTTGGAAGTGACCATGCTCGTGACAGATTCTGCACTTAAAGGGCAGTTGCTCGTAGTCCAGTTTCTGGAAGTGATGCCAATCTCCAACTATAAGTTTAACGACTTCCGGTAGACCAGCTTACAAGTCAACTTCCATGCAGATTCTTGCGCAGGTGTATTGGCCCCTATTGTCTGCTTTATCAATGAATCGACCCAGCCTGTTTCCAATCTTTTGCAGGGATTGGTAGCTCCAGCAGTGGATCAGCAGGTTGGGGAGCCGGACCCAAACAGGAACCTCCTTTGGGACATCGACTGAAGGGTCGAATTCAGGGGTCCATTTGTTCAGGAAAAGGCCTTGATTTCCCATGAAATACGGACCATTTCTTAACACCAGGTCACGGTCTTCCTTAGTAGTGAATTCGAAAATGAAAAATCCTCTACCGACAGCATAACAGATCACGTTGTTCATCAGCAGAGGCCTCCAATTTCGTTGAACCCATTCATCTGTCGTTTTTGTTGATGGCCATCGACCCATAAATTGCCCGACCAAGCCTCTGTCAGCCAAGGCAAGAGCTATTTTGATCGGTTGTTCTTCAGGCAGAGCAATCTCAGGTATTTCTTCAAGTTTTTTGATGAACATCGGGACTTCAGGTGTTGGGCGTTTTTTCCCTTTCTGAGATAGGAGGTTACGAAATTCATCTGCAGAAGAGTTTGGAGGGGGGGGAGAGGGCTCCCCGCCCCCTGGCGCATCCATGGTGGCAACATAGACCACACAGCGATCCCTGACCTAATCGCTACAGAGAGATGAGAGCGCGCGCAGTTAATTTCCACCAATAATATTCAACTTGTTCAAATTGTTATTCACTTTGAATTTGAATATGTTAACACTGCCATTTAGAATAATAATTCAAAGTTTGCATTATGTAATTCCTTTGAATGTTACAGGATTTAATGCTCATTTAATTTGTTTATATATATCCCGGGACTTCACCTAGTAATTAGATCTCTTTGTAATTAGAGTTTCTCTTATTTTTCATAGTATAATCATTTCTTTATAAGTCTAAGTGCAGATTTAATTGTGCAGGTAGAGTGATTTCGTTTTCATTATTGAGTTACATGATTTTTTTGAATAGTAAGCTTATTTTTAGATGATTTATTTAATCTAAATTAAAATATTTGAATATCATTCATTTAATCTAAATTAAAATCTTTGAATTAAAGGTTCTCATTGATTATTTGTAATGTGATTTTTCATAGGATTTTTAAGTGTTATTTTACATGAAGTGAAATGGTTTCTTCTAGCAATAGTTAGAATTGTCCTTTGTTAATTTGAATCTTGAATTTATTATCAAGAGTAGTTTAGATAGTTAGTTTCAAGTGTGAGTTATCATTAGAATAATTTGTGTGTCTTTGTTTATCTCAAGATTAGTTTCAAGTGTTAGTTTCAAAGTTGATGACAGGAATAAATAGATTAGGTTTTTCAAGCTATCATAGGAGATTTCAAAAGTAGAATTCGATTGCAAGAATGTCATATGATTTATAATTGCTTTGTATTTCCTTATAGTTTAATCGTAGTATGGAGTTTTCTTGATAGAATTAATTAAGTAGGTTCCCTTTTCAAGATTTTTTATTTGCCAACAAAGGTGTGTTTCATTCCAGTACCTAGTTTATCATTACAAAGGAATATATTTATACTCTGACCATTAAAATGAGCCAAGATATAGTACAACTTGCGTTTACGACTCACAGATTGATAATTAATATTGAGAGGTTTAATACGACAATTAAGCCGACCAACACCTATTAAGCCTTTAGAAGGCTCTACTATGACTCATGAAGATGAAGAATGGCAATAGGATATATCAAAATTACAAGATCAAGTGCAAAAAATTTCGCTCTCGCAAAGAGCAACAAAAAATTACATGGAAGTTTTGAAGAAAGGTGTGGAAGCTAAGATGGATGGTTTGAAGAAAGGCGTGGAATCTAAGATGGATGGTTTGAAGAATGGCATGGAAGATAAGATGGATGGCATGGAAGCTAGCATGGAATATAAGATGGATGACATGGAAGCTAAGATGGAAAACATGAAGAATGATCTAAAAGGAGACATGGAAGGTTTGACAAAGTTGATACAAGAAATGTTTCCTAATGGTGAAAAGATAGTAAAGGAAACTCATGATGAGAACAAAATAAATGTTAATCATGATTTCATAAACTCTAATTTCGGAGGAGAGAACCACCATATTCCAAAAATGGATATGGGGAAGTTTGATGGAAAGGATCCTGTAACATGGATACTACAGATGGAGCAATATTTTTATCTCATAATGTGCAAAACACACAAAAGGTATGCATTGCAATTTTACATTTAGAACAAAATGAATTTATGTGGTATCGATGGCTTTTCTCCCATAAAAAAGTTGTCACTTGGTCAATGTTTACGGAGGAAATGATAGCACATTATGAGGATATAAAGAGAAACACTTTCTTTAGCCAATTGATAAATCTCAAACAAAAGTTTTCAATGGGGGAGCACATTGAGGACTTACAAAAATTGAATATAAGTGTAACTGATATTCCAAAGGAACACGGGATTGATCTCTTCATAGGTACTTTAAAGGATAACATCCAACATGAAGTTCGTGTTTTGGAACCTGATTCATTAGAGAAGTCATTCAGGTTGGCAAGAAAAATTGAATGTAAAATTATGGCGACAAGGAAGCCTACCACTCACTTCTATAAAGATGGAAGTGTTACTACTCCTAGATTTCCACAACCTACAAGGTTGACACCATGACAATTGGAAGAAAAAAGAGAAAAATTGCTTTGCTATAGTTGTGATAACAAATACACTGAAGGTCATAAGTGTGCTGAGAAGAAATTATTTTACATAGATTGTGAAGAGGAACAAGAAAATGAACAATAAGAGGATATACACTAGGAACCAGCCCTAGAAGAGGAAGAAATGAGTCCGACCATATCTTGTAATGCATTGGCAAGAATTATCACTCCTCAAACTCTCAAGGTAGAAGGACATATCAAGAAGAAAAAGGTAATAGTGTTGATTGATTCAGGTGGCACCCATAATTTTATTCATTGTAAGGTAGCCAAGGAATTGAATTATTTCCTATACCCAGCACCAGAATGTCAAGTGATGGTTGCAAATGGAGGAACTATAAATTGCTCTGGAAAATGCCATAATATCAAGCCAACCATGGGGGAATATGTATTGAATAGTCCAATGCTTTCCATTCCTATGGGAGGTGCTGATGTTGTACTAGGAGTACAATGGTTACGATCTTTGGGGATGGTAGCTTTTAATTTTCAAGAACTTTTCTTGAAATTTTTTTCAGAAGGAAAGGAAGTCGAATTACGGGGTATTGAAGGGAAGCCAGGAAGGATAATAAGCTCTAATGTCATGACAAAGCTTCTAAAGAAAGAACAACGAGGCGTAATTTCACAATTATGCTCGCTAGAAGTTCCAACATCAAAATCATCTATTTCTGCAGATCTCCAACAAGTCTTGGACAATCATTCCAAGGTGTTTGAAACTCCCAAAGGAATCCCACCTATTCGTGATCATGATCATGCTATTAATTTGATTCCAGGAAGTGTTCCTCCAAACATCAGGCCTTATAGATATCCTTATTTCCAAAAGAGCGAAATTGAACGTATGATTACAGAAATGTTAGAGGCTAGTATAAATCAACCTAGTCAAAGTTCTTTCTATGCTCCTGTAGTATTAGCACACAATGTTAGCCACTTGTAAAATTTGTCATATCAAATGGTGGCTAAATAATTTTTGAAGCCTTCAGGAAACAAGTTTTATTGCCAAAATTGTTATCTCTTGAAGTCTTATGAAGACATCATGTCCTTTGGTTAAATATTCACTGTTGTTTCCCCTCTTAAATTCTGAAATTCTGTTGTTTTCATGAAGAATAGACTGCTGCAAAAATTCCCATTTTTCCCTCATTTTAACCCTCCTTTCACTTCAAAATTAACCTCCATTTTTATCCCCTTTCTTCCCATTAAATTCCTCTATTTTTCATGTATTCCCTTCTTCCCTTCATAAAATCCCTTTTTATAAGTTTTAAAACCCAATTTTGAACCTTACCGAAACCACTAAATCCATTGAAAAACCTTGAAAAAATCATAAAAATAGTCTTTTTGACTATGGGCCTAAGCCCCTTTGGGCTAAGCCCTAAACCACTTCCCCACCATAAACCCACGCCCTGGAACCAAGCACTAATGGTCCTGAGCGCTTATCGCATCGGAACAATCAGAGAGCACAAGTCTTTTGGCTTTTATGAAACCTCCGATGTGATTGGCCCTTTTTATATAAGCCTCGATCCTTTTCTTTATTCGCATAGCCGTGAGTTTTATCGGGCGCTTAAAACATTGTATAAACCTTTCCCGATCATATTTTCCTTTGTAAATTCATAAAACCCACTTTTTCCTATGTTTGTATTAAACCTGTCGGTTCAATTTTTTTAATAAAAAGGACCGTCGATCTAAAAGGCCGATCGATGGTCAACAGGATCTCGCATCGGAGATTTTCTAATGGGTAGATTGAAAAGGCCCCTCCATTTTTCCGATTCTGATTGGCACCCTTGAATATAAAACCTCGGTCCCTTTCGCTTGTTCATATATCCAAAGGCCCCGCAATCGGGCGCCAAACCTTATATAAAACCCTACCCCGAAGCCAAAAACCTTTGTATTCCATTAAAATTTTGATTTTTCATATTATAAAGGGACCCGCCCGTTCATTGGTTGGACCGAACCTCCGCCTTTGATTTTTAACCAATCAGACAGTCTGTGCAATCTTGCATCGGGAGATTTCATTGGGCGCACTTAATATTTTTTTCACAACCTCTGATTGGCGATATCCCAATTCATTTCCCACCGTCGATCTGATCTGCAGATCAATGGTCCACATCTAATCGCATTGGCACTCCTCTATCTATGCCCCCGCCGATCGCAATCCTCCGATTGCATCTGGGCCTTCCACGTGTCAAGATCCGAAGGTCCAGATCTTTCCTCCCAACCTTGGTTAAAAATATGAAAATCCCCGTATAATGTTCTTCTAGCCAATCTCCACCATTGATCTCTGCAGATCAATGGCCCATATCAATGCTTTCTCTGCCTCATATTTTATGTTCATTTGACTCCTAGATTTTAATCTCCGTGGTTCATTTTGCAGTCAACGGCTCGGTTGAAATCGCGTTGCCCTGCCCCCACCTCGTTCCACCTGCGCATCTTATCAATATCACGCTCACTCCCCACCGTAGATGCGGGACCCCCGGATCTAACGCACATTCTGCAATTTCGCGTAAATATATGCCCGAAAGTTAATTCTCAAAGGTTACGTGATATAAGCGGTTTCAAAGGGCCACTTGTCAGGCTCTTACACATATCACGTTTGAAAAGCCAAAAACGCTTTTCCTCTATTTTCCAATGCATACCATCGCGTTCGTTCTCCACCGTTGATCTCTGTAGATCAACGGCTCACATTCAATCTTTATTTGAACTATCACCCTCTGCCTTCCTCCAAGGGACTTCATAAGTGATCTCCACCGTTTATCTCTGAGGCCTGTCTTATCTGACAACCCAAATTCACTTCGGAAACCCCAAATTTCCTCCATGCCTTTTCGCTGCCGATTAAGGTTTCTTGCCCATTTTTCTTATACATTCCACCGTTTATTTATAAATTGACCCCCTCACTTTATATATTTATGATTGCTCCCAACCATTGATCTTTGCAGATCAACGGCCCTAAGTTAATCTATTCCACCATTTGCACCAACTACTCTCCTTTTGACCCCCATGAACAATCTCCACTGTTGGATGCTTTCATCCAACGGTCACGATCCAAACCTACCTCTGAAGTAGTTAAACCTTAATATGCAGGATTTTTCTAATTTTTATTGTATATATGCAGGTATTAATGATTTTTTCATTATATTAAAAAAGAAAACCCCGGTCGGGGATGACGATCCCCCATGCTGTTTATCGAAAGTTGTTCCACGAGGTTGCAACTTCATGTTTTCTGAAGTGCCTTATGAATGCGTGGCACTATAAGCCCCACTGCGGCACCTGCCGCCCCGAAGACATGGTAAAAATTAAATTAAATAGAGAGTATCGATGTTGAATATCAAATCAATCCGAGAGATAAAGAATTTAAGGTTGAACTACGAGTTTTTGTGGATTACGGCTAAGATCAACAATTAAAAGCTTAATCCACTAAATTAAACCCAGTTTAAAGAAAGGGAGACAAGATTTAGGCCTAATTATGCCTAACACACAGATCAGAAGCAATTAGTCATGTTTTAGGTCAAAATAAAAATATCTACCAGACCAGGAATGCCTCCACTGCCACATCAGAGGTTAATTGAATCCTCTCATCTACCAGAATGCCACCTGCTGCCTCAAAGCATTCAAAAGAGGCCGAGTTATTACCTGAACAGAGCATATCTGCCCCAATACAACTGAATATTTATTACGAATCAAAGAAACTAATATAAACTATCAGCAGAGTTATTACGAAGATGACACAGAGCCTTGAAGTCAACAAAAGCTTCCCAACGAGCTTAAAATTTAATGTAAACCAATTAATATAGGGAAATATCTGTAAACTTCTCCATTGAGCCCCTCAAAGGTCGAGAAGCATTAACTGTATTAATTGAACCCATAGATCTTTTCTCTCTTCGACCTCCTCATTTTCCTATAAAATCTTCTTGAGGAGCTAATTGTAAAGGGTTGGTTGCAGAACTTTGAAATATATTTGTGCTCGAAACTTCTACATGTAAATAGTGTTCAGAGGCCCTGGAAGCTCTGTTTGTAATCAAATAAGTTAGGCTGAGAATTGAAGATGATTTCTGAACTGAAACATTGGACTTGAAGAATGTAACTGGATTGACATCAATATACAAGCTGATTCTTGGGATCCTGGTCTATATCACTGGCGAAGTGCTTCTTTCTATGTTATTGTTTTCCCTTCATGTATGCCATTTTGTCCATTATTCTATGATAAAGAACAGCAAGCATAGAGTTATGATTTACTATTTACAGTACCCATCTCTGACTGATAAGCTTTATCTCAATGTTTTCCTTTAAATTGTTTATTTAAGAATGATTCAATACAGTTCAAGCAGTTAGGAATGCTGGCGTTCCCTCGTCCTACTGTTTGCTTTAAAAATTGTTCTTGAATGTTATTTTCATTATTTTCTTAGTAAAGTTAGACTAGAAAAGTGATGGTGTGCCCTGTTTTCTAGCTTCTTTCTCCAAAGGTAGTTCTGAAAGTTTCGCTAAGAGTATGCTGAAAGAAGACTAGATTCAAAAGTATCTTATCTGATCTTAGGCTGCACTTTGTTTTTCTTATCTGTTTTCATACCTTGTGAAAGTAATTATGTGGATTATTGGATTGTTTTTCTGTTGAGTTAGCTTGAATATGAACTTTCCCAAAGAGGTTTATGGTGAGCCCTGCCCTTTGGTTAGTTTTAAACAGTTACTTAAAAGGCTTTTATTGTTTGGACAGACTGATAAATCCTAGTTGAAATTATTGTCTGTTTCCACCCCTTCAACACTTTTATTGTTCAATTCCATCATTTTAATCTCAAATATCTTGTGATATAGATGAATTTCCCCTTGGACCACTCTTGAAATTGTTAAAAAATTAAAGCCCTCTTATGACTCCATAGCCCAATGGACTAAAAACTAGCGTTATATCTATCTTATCGGCCAAACCTTGTTCTGATTGATTGCAAATTCACACCTTTGAAAATATTTGCATTTTAGGACTTTCCACTCAACTAATAATCATGCTCAACCATCCAAAACCAAAACAAAACCCTTGCTCTTCATAACTAGCCTAATATCACCCACAAAAAGCCTTAAAGATAAATCAATATTTTCACTTATTAGAGAGATCCCTCTTTGGATTCAGGAGGGCTAGATCCTAGAATCCCAAAGTGGTTCAAGTGTTCTCTCTGCAGTTTGTATTTACCAATATTGAAAATTATGAAGAGCTAACATTTCTAGTGACTCCACTAGGGATTTTCTGAGTGATTTTCATTTTACATACTTCTAGGATATTAGAAATCCATTTGTTTCAAGAATATTTGGTGTGTTAGCTAGTAGAGCCACCAGAACTAACATTTCTAGCGACTTCGCTGGGGAACTTTCTGAGGAAACTTCATCCTAAACATACTTTTGAAACCTCAGGAAACCTCTTGTTTTAATGACACTTGTTTTGTTAGCCAGTTAATCCACCAGGCATAAATTTTGGCCAAACACTCATTGTTCAGTGAATACAAGTAGCCCTCTTCAAGCACTACCAAGCAAATGGTAATCATGATAAAACTTTTTTGAATCAATGAAAAACTAAGGAAACCTTAGGATTCTCATAAAATATTATCAAACCTTGAAGGATCAGCTAGCTTAGCCATAAAAGAAAATTTTCTTTGTCTCATCACCGTAGCTAAGTGTTGAAACATATTTGGGATACTTTTAGAACCTATAGGACTGAAAAATAACTCAGAAAACCCAAAAATATTACAGATTGGTATTCAATAAACATGGTGGTGGACCATAAAACCTTTTACCTCTAAAGGAGCTAAAAAATTCCACTTCCCGACTCCACAAATCCTAAATAGACCTTAAGACTCCACTAGGAAGAACTGTTGTCATCATAACATCATATAAACTCAGTTAGAGGACTTTAGGATTAAAGTTTTCTTGATTAAATATCAGTTTGCCTCTTAAAGATTGTCATATCTGGTTAAAATTTTCTTGTTCAGTTGGGTCCAAAAAAAAAAACATAGTGGCTCCCAGAAAGATTCATACTAGAGCCTACCGTGACCCAAACCCGCCTGAGACAGTTGATAACCCTGAAAGTATACTTAGGAAGTCTCCTAAGCTTAAATTTTCAACTGTTTTCAGATCACCCTTGAGAGCTAATTTTGTTCCTGAAAACCTTGCAGCTCTACAACAATCACCAGTTGACTTAAGAAATCCATTTAGAAGTAGGTCACTTGATGATTTAGATCAGCTAGATTTGGAGTCTTCACTTTCATCTCCAAAAACAAGTGAACATCCTAGTAATAGAGAAACAACACCACCTGATTTACATTTCCTTCACAATTTAGGTGTCTCTCATCCAAGATCAGCTCAACAATCTATTGTTGGTACATCCACATCTGTTCTCCATACATCCTCTGTCCAAACCACCCCACTCCATCCCACTTTCCCTCTTGTTAATCCACCTCTTGTAAATCCACCTCCACCTCCTATCATGGCAACATGGTATGCCCCGTTGGTCCTTCCTTTACCCCTAGTCAATCTTCCATAGGACTATCAATCCAAAATACCATTGTATGATGCCATTAATGCTACTAATGCTTCACAACATGTGGATAAGATGAATGACTACTTTGATAGAAATGAAATTGATGATGAAACTGTCAAACTTAGATTATTTGCTCAGAGTTAGGGGGAGAAGTAAGAAAATGGTCCAAAGGCTTAACCCCTCACAGTATTAATGACCTCCAAGCCTTACATCAGACATTCTTAAACAAATGGGAAGTGAGAAAAAACCCTCTTAAAATACTTTTTGATTATAAGAATCTCCAAAGAAAAGCAGGGGAAAGTGTACAGGCTTATTGTACTAGGTGTTGGGGTTCCTATGTTTTGGCAGGTTTGGAAATACCAAAAGATAAGACAACATCAAACCACTTTGGGGCCCTAGGATCTAGCCCTCCTGGACCCGGAGAGGGATCTCTCCAATAGAACAAAGAATGATATATCTTTGAAAGCTCAAATGAGATGTTAGGCTAGGTATGAAGCAAAAAAGGGTGTTTAAAATGATTTGGTTGGTTGGTTTCCAGGTTGGTCATGAGCTCATCGACTGAGAAAGTAATGGGAGGAAAGGGAAAAAGCATCAGGATGTTTCAGTAAAGAGGATAGGTCAAGAAAGTGCCATCCATTGGGCTATGGAGTCCTGAAAGGTAAATACATGCAAACAACTAGTCAATTACATGCAAACAACTAGTCAAGGATTTCAGAGGGAAAGTCATATATACTAAAGGATCTTTTAGATAGATGATGGGGTGGAACATTAAGGATTGAAAGTGAGAGAAGGAAAGTAGCCTAATTTCTGTCTATATATCAGGCCAGAGTTCATTTAACTCCAGACCTACGTGGACATACTCAAAGACAACTTTCAAAGAAGGGACAAAGGGACAACTTATAGATCGAATCGGAGGTCATTTAACTCCAGGTCAGCTTTAGCATGCTCCAAAGGAAAAATAGAGATAAGTTTAACAAAGAGATCTTAGAAAGGCCAGCTGGTCGCATAAGGATCCTAGTGGACAGGGCTAACTCTAATCCCCAGTGTTCCAAAATCTTCCAGTGTAAACCCAACAAGAACATCTAAGGACAGATTCATTTAATCCATACATCAGCTAGCAGGCAATGACATCCACTACACTGGTTAAATTAACTGAAATCAACCCTTAGACAACACATTAAGAAGAAAACATCTAAGGCAAGGAGAGCAGAAGAATAGGGTGCCTAACAAGGGAAAATCCTATGCCAGATTTCTGATGCAAGACAGTAGAACAATGAACAGCATGAAATGTAATAGACAAAGTAAGAAAAACATCACCAATAGTAATAGACCAGGATCCTATGAAATGTGCTTGATTAATGATGCAAAATGAGTCACATACTCTGATCTCAATGGCTGTTACAGTCCAGACTTCTCTTCCTAGCCTACTACATAACAACTACTCTGCTAATCCCTCCCAAAACTGCTCTAACAGTCAAAACTGAATCCCTCTAACAGCAACGGCAGTAGCCAAACAACAACCTTTACAATATGTTTCTGTGTGAATCTTATAGCTGAAAGAGGGCTGAGGAGGTAGGTGAAGCACTAAATAAAACATTAAACTCAGACCAGAATGAATGGGCCGAAGCCCATTCTACTTTAAATCTTAAGCATTAATCTCTGGCGCTCTTCTGGAGGAACGGATGGTCCTCTTCGGCTTCCATTTACTTTGGTATGGTTCTGATGTATTCTAGTTTGTTGTACTCTGTAGTACCCTTTGGTGCACATAAAAAATGGTAAATAAATGACTGAATGGTCTTCCATACTTGTGAAACAAATGCTCTGGCAGTTTTGGACTGTGGTCTGGGCAGAAATATCTACAGGAATGCGGTGAAATAAAGAACGATATGGGCGTCATGGTCCTTTCCTGGAGCAAGGCATTATGCTGATGTAGAAAACCTGCTGACTTAGTCCTCTGTGCATGGAGTTCTCTGATGTTTCATTAATAGCTCTATCTATGAAAACCTGCCGCTGTAACTGCGTTTGGTTTTCCATTTGCCGTTTTGAAGAAATTGAATTCATTTATAAATGCCGTTGAAATAAAAATGAACTAAAATACGCCTACGTGAAGGGAAGAACATTGAATAGGAAATAAGGGAGAGGAAGCGGGACCTATATAAATCGCAATCAGAATGGAGCAGGAGGGGGAGAAATCAGTAATTGCAATCGCAATCGGAGCGGGACGGTTTGAGTAACATATAACACAAAACTTCTGATGTGATGGGGAAAACCCTTTGTAAAAAAAAAACAAACGAAATTTTGACCTTTACGAAGGGAAAAGGAAATTTTTCTATGAATGGCGGAAATACCATATGGTGGGACTGGGGTGTGGATCGCAATCGCAAATCGGAATCCGGAGGTGGAGCATGACGGAGTGGTGCAACACAAAAATTCCGATGCGATTAGGGAAGGCAGTCAGATCTGAGCCATTAGATCATTAGATCCAATGGACGGTCATGATCAACTCAGAACAATCGCAATCAGAGGAAAACAGGGGTGACACACTTAAAAATTCTGATTGCGATTAGGCGGGAGGAGCGATGACCGTCGAATCGGCGAGGGGATGGATGGTCGGGATGAAATTGGGAGACGACGTGATCGAGGATCGGAGGGAAGGACTTGCGATTGCGATCAGAAGGGAGTGCAATTAATTGCATTGCAATCACTTGTGATGAACCGATCTAGGAGTGCACATAAAACATTGTGATGCGATCAATCAGAGGGGCAATGCGATCGGAGGATCGAAGGGAAATGGTGCGATCGGGCGGATCAGAGCAGAGTTGCAATGCGATGATCGGAGGGATTTGTGATCGATCAATCGCATCGCAAATATTTGTGACGCGATCAATTGGAGGATCGGAGGGAAATGGTGTGATCGGGCGGATCAGAGCGGAGTTGCGATGTGATGATCGGAGGGATTTGCGATCGATCAATCGCATCACAAATATTTGCGACACGATCAATCGCATCGCAAATATTTGCGATGATTGATCGGAGCGTTTTAAGATAGAACATGCGATGGCTTGGATTCTGCGATTGCGATTGTAATGCAACAAGGTTTATATAATATAAAATTTATAATAAAGTTTATTACAAAGGGCATGACTTAATAATAAACATTAACATTGTTTATTATAAGGTTCTAAGGGGTATGGTCGGGGGAGTGGTTGTATAAATTGCTTATTTTCGTTTTAACGTTATTTACGAAGCGATTTATAATCAGAAATGTGGAAAAGGGGTACAATACTTAAATACAACAAAGATTAAGGGGAAAAGTGGGGAGATAGGGGGTATAAGGGCTTTTACTTCACTTAGGCATAGAATTCAATCCAGAAGTTAGTTTTGAGAATGTAGCATACCGTTGGAAAGCTCTTTTCAGGAACTTTCTGATGAATCTACTTGGAGGATGCTCTGGCACTAAAAAAGTTGCGAAAAAATTCTCTGAAGGAAGGGACCAACAGAAGACACAAGGAGGCTTCAAGGATGATGTGTTTTCGGAGGAAATGCATTCCTTGAAGGCTTAGAAACATTTTAGCCCCCTGTTTGCTTGTAAAAAAATTTATGGGGCGGCTAATAGTGGATCCACATGGGGATGGCTTCTTCTTGAAGGAGTCAAGAATTCAGAAAATAAATATTTGGTGTAGGCCAGATGCTTGGTTCTTGACCCATTCATTTCTTTCTTTGATCAACTGCCACAAATTATGAAGACATCATATCAGCAGTAAAATCTCTCCCAAACAACTACTTACCCACACTATAGTCCTAACATTATTCTTCTGGGTGCATTTGGACTTGCAAACCCTTTACATCATCAATTTTTACATACAGGAAAATGAACCTATTCTACTTCTACCCTTATAACCCCATGAGGCCAGATTAGACTGTGGGCCTCATAGCTTTTCTACCTAGTCTAATGTCTGCTAGAATTAAACTGTCTGGCAGATTTCTTCTCTACATTCTAAGATAGAAATTGAAAAATATTCAAGCCAGGATTAGACTGTCTGGCTTACTGGACTTTGTAGAAATTAAAACAACTAACTACATGCTCATAGGCTGAGCTTTATTTCATACTTCCTACCTACCCTACTCTAACTGGAAATATATGATTCTCTAGGTGACACAATAGTGCCAATGCAACCAATCAAGCAAGAGAAAAAAAGGATATGAGCATTGGTTGCTTGTCAGAGATAACCACAGGGTGCTCTGCATGTGGTCCTTCAAAACTGAGGTCACCATTAGTAGTGACCACTCCTGATAAATCTGGCCAATGCTAAGGATCAACGCTGGAGTAATTGAGCTAATCAGGGCCTCCATATACTCTGCCACAGGATCAACAAACACATGATGTACACTTTCTTCTTTCTGTCCTGCCATGACTGGTAGGTTGTCTTCATCCTGGGTGGCTTTGATTTCCGCATCTTTCACCGCGTCTTCAGTGTGGCTTATGAAAGTCGGATTCTCTTCTTCTTGTACTTCGAAAAGCAACGAAATTTCTTCATTTTTAGGGGGTGAGAGACTTTCCAAAAATGCTCTTGGGTCTCTAGACTGGTATGATTTCTCTTGTGAGTTCAGAAATTCAATCTCAGCTTCATACCTTTCTGCCAGCACTTCTAGGAAAATTTTCTTCAGCTCAGGTTGATCATTGAATCTTGAGCTGGAATTAAAAACCCCTAGAAGGTCTTCGCTTCTGAGTTGAGCCAGTATATCTGATATTCCGCAACGAAAATCTTCAAGGGGGCTTAACTCAGAGTCTTCTATTTGGTGGGGATGATGTTGTAATGCGAATGGTCTCCCAGTGGAGTCTTGTGAAAACACAGATAATCAGTGGCCTACTGATCACCAGTGGAGTATTTTAATCATTCAGGAAATGTGGAGTCGCTAGGTGGATGATTTACAATTTTACTGTCCACCACAGTGATTTACCAAATCAAGGCTGACTGGTCCCTCCCTAGCGGAGTCACCATTATGTTGGGGTTCCTATGTTTTGGCAGATTTGGCAATACCAAAAGATAAGACAAAATCAAACCACTTTAGGGCCCTAGGATCCAGCCCTCCTAGACCCAGAGAGGGATCTCTCCAATAGAAAAAATAATGATACATCTTTGAAAGCTCAAATGAGATGTTAGGCTAGGTATGAAGCACAAAGGGGGGTTTAAAATGATTTGGTTGGTTGGTTGCCAGGTTGGTCATGAGCTCATCGACTGAGAAAGTAATGGGAGGAAAGGGACAAAGCAGTAGGATGTTTCAGTAAAGAGGATAGGTCAAGAAAGTGACATCCATTGGGCTATGGAGTCATGAAAGGTAATTACATGCAAAAAACTAGTCAAGGCTTTCAGAGGGCAAGTCATTTATACTAAAGTATCTTTTAGATAGATGATGGGGTGGAACATTAAGGATTGAAAGTGAGAGAAGGAAATCAACATAATTGCTGTCTATAGATCAGGCCAGAGGTCATTTAACTCCAAACCTGCTTGGACATACTCAAAGGCAGCTTTCAAAGAAGGGACGAAGGGGTAGCTTATAGATTGGACGAGAGGTCATTTAACTCCAGGTCAGCTTTAGCATGCTCCAAAGGAAAAACAGAGATAAGTTTAACAAAGAGATCTTAGAAAGACCAGCTAGTCGCACAAGGATCCTAGTGGACAGGGCTAACTCTAATCCCCAGTGTTCCCAAATCTTCCAGCTTAAACCCAACAAGAACATCTAAGGATAGATTCATTTAATCCATACATCAGCTAGCAGGCAATGACATCCACTACACTGGTTAAATTAACTGAAATCAACCCTTAGAAAACACATTAAGAAGAAAACATCTAAGGCAAGGAGAACAGAAGCATAGGGTGCCTAACAAGGGAAAATCCTATGCCAGATTTCTGATGCAAGCCAGTAGAACAATGAATAGCATGAAATGTAATAGACAAAGTAAGAAAAACATCACCAATATTAATAGACTAGGATCCTGTGAAATGTGCTTGATTAATGATGCAAAACCAGTCACATACTCTGAGCTCAATGTTTGTTACAGTCCAGACTTCTCCTCCTAGCCTACTACATAACAACTACTCTTCTAATCCCTCCCAAAACTACTCTAACAGTCAAAACTGAATCCCTCTAACATCAACGGTAGCAGCCGAAAAACAACCTTTAGAATATGTTTTTGTGTGAATCTTATAGCTGAAAGAGGGCCGAGGAGGTAGGTGAAGCACTAAATAAAACATTAAACACAGACCAGAATGAAGGGGCCGAAGCCCATTCTACTTTAAATCTTAAGCATTAATCTCTGGCGCTCTTTTGGAGGAACGGATGGTCCTCTTTGGCTTCCATTTTCTCTAGTATGGTCTTGATGTATTCTGGTTTGCTATACTTTGTAGTACCCTTTGGTGCATGGAAAAAATGGTAAATAAATGACTGAATGGTCTGCCATACTTGTGAAACAAATGCTCTGGCAGTTTTGGACTGTGGTCTGGGCAGAAATCTTTGCAGGAACGCGGTGAAATAAAGAACGATATGGGCGCCGTGGTCCTTTACTGGAGCAAAGCATTATGCTGATGTAGAAAACCTTCTTACTTAGTCCTCTGTGCATGGAGTTCTCTGCTATTCCATTAATAGCTCTGTCTGTGAAAACCTGCTGCTGTAACTGCGCTTGGATTTCCATTTGCTGTTTTGAAGAAACTGACTTCATTTATAAATGCCGTTGAAATAAAAATGAACTGAAATACGCCTGCGTGAAGGGAAGAACAGTGAATAGGAAAGAAGGAAGAGGAAGCGAGACCTATATAAATTGCAATCGGAATGGAGCAGGAAGGGGAGAAATCCGTAATCGCAATCGGAATCGGAGTGGGATGGGCGGAGTAACATATAACACAAAACTTCCAATGCGATGGGGAAAACCATTTGTAAAAACAAAACAAATGAAATTTTGACCTTTACGAAGGGAAAAGGCAATTTGGCTATGAATGGCGGAAAGACCGTATCGTGGGACCAGGGTGTCGATCACAATCGCAAATCAGAATCGGGAGGTGGAGCATGACGGAGTGGTGCAACACAAAAATTCTGATGCGATTGGGGAAGGCGATCAGATCTGAGCTGTCAGATCGTTATATCCAATGGACGGTCAGGATCAACTCGAAACAATCACAATCGGAGGAAAACAGGGGTGACACACTTAAAACGTTTGATTGCAATTAGTCAGAAGGAGCGATGACCGTCGGATCAGCGGGGGGATGGATGGTCGGGATGAAATTGGGAGACGGCATGATCGGGGATCAGAGGGAAAGGCTTGCGATTGCGATCAGAAGGGAGTGTGATTAATCGCATTGCAATCACTTGCGATGAACCAATCGGGGAGCGCACATAAAACATTGCGATGCAATTGGAGGATCAGAGTGAAATGGTGCGATCGGGCGGATCAGAGCGGAGTTGCGATACGATGATCGGAGGGATTTGTGATCGATCAATTGCATCGCAAATATTTGCGACGTGATCAATCGCATCACAAATATTTGCGATGAGTGATCGGAGCGTTTTAAGATAGAACATGCGATGGCTTGGATTCTGCTATTGCGATTGTAATGCGGCGGGGTTTATATAATATAAAATTTATAATAAAGTTTATTACAATGTATGGCGGGGCATGGAAAGGAGAAGTGGTTATAAAGGGCAAGACTTAATAATAAACGTTAACATTTTTTATTATAAGGTTCTAAGGGGTATGGTCGGGGGAGTGGTTGTATAAATCGCGTATTTTCGTTTTAACGTGATTTACAAAGCGATTTATAATTGGAAAGGGGGAAAAGGGGTACAAGACTTAAATACAACAAAGATTAAGGGGAAAAGTGGGGAGATAGGGGGTATAAGGGCTTTTACTTCACTTAGGCATAGAATTCAATCCAGAAGTTAGTTTTGAGAATGTAACATACCGTTGGAAAGCTCTTTTTAGGCACTCTCTGATGAATCTACTTGGAGGATGCTCTGGAAATGAACAAGTTGTGGAAAACTTCTCTGAAGGCAGGGACCAACATAAGACACAAGGAGGCTTCAAGGATGATGTGTTTTTGGAGGAAATGCATTCCTTGAAGACTCAGAAACATTTTAGCCCCCTATTTGCTTGTCAAAAAATTTATGGGGGGCCTAGCACTAGGTTTAACAATGTTTACAATGCCCTTCCCCCAGACCTAAAACCTCCACAAGGCTCAGCTTTAAACAATTTTCCTGAAGGATTTGATCCTGAGATGGCCTATCAGCTGAGAGAAAGAGATCCTTTAACTCTTGAAGATATGAAAAAAGGGGCTCTTGTTGTGGAAGTTAACTTAATGGAGAAAAGCGCAAGAATGAATAATGAGAAGAGAGTGTCCTTTAGAGAGGAATCTATATCTTCCACATCCAGCTCAAAGATGGAAAGAATGATGGAGGAGATGATGAAAAATATGAGCATACTTGAGAGAGCACAAGCCAGTCAAAACCAAATAGTGCCTCAAAATAGAAATCAGAACCAAAATCAAAATTTTAGAAGAAACCAGCCTCAAAACATACCAAGGGAGGATGATCAACAAATCACTCCTCCTTTTCATCAAAATTATGTAGGTGAGGTTGAAGAAACATTATACCAAACAGAGGAACACGATATAAATATGTTGGGAGTAGATAATGATGACTTTTAAGTTCATTAAGATAGAAAACAAGGTCTATATACACCCTATGATGACAAGAGACCAGAAGGTGAATATTACTATCAAGAAATGGAAAATGTCATCATAGAAACCACAAAGGAATATGACCTTAGGAGTAAAAATAATATAGAAACTCCCAACAATAAAACCTCTAAAAATTATTTACAAAACAACACTGTAAATAAACCCAAAGGTATAAAACGGAAGGACAAGACAGTGGCTGTAAATTCTGATAAAAATAAAGAGAAAGGCACTCAAAACAATAAAAAACGGAGTGCAGATATTATGAGTACTAGTAAATCAGCTAGTACTCCTATTAAAACAATTCTAACCAATGTAAATAGAGGAAATCAAGAATCTGATTTTGCTAATAGAGTGGCAGTTAATAAGGTTAAAACAAGCAGTTCAAAGAATCAGATGCCTTTTAGTTTGGAGCAGGAAATTTCTAGAATCAAGATCTTTGTTCCTCTCACTGAACTAGCTGCCCAAAATATATATAGATCCCAAATTTTGAAGGCTTTAAACATAGAAGAGAATAATGACACTGTCAATCTTAATGATGACCAACCAAAGCTTATATTTGGTCCTAATATTGAAGGTAGATATCAAGAGGGACCCGTTCCTCCTTTTTATGTTAGTTTAAACGTTCATGACAAGATTTTACATAACACTATGCATGATTCAATGGCCTCTCATAATTTGATGCCCAAAGCTATAATGGAGAGCCTAGGCCTTGAGATCACAAGACCTTACAAATATCTTTACTCCTTTGACTCAAGAAAAGTGAAATGTTTAGGATTAATCAAAGACCTCTGTGTTAACTTAGCACAAATCCCAGCCAAATGTTTAGTCATGGATATTGTAGTGGCTGATGTACCCCCAAAGTATGGTATGTTGCTATCAAGATCTTGGGGAGCTAATTTACAAGGAACTATGCAGATGGACATGACATATGCGGCCATCCCTGTTTTCAATCAGACTAGAAGACTTTACAGGGAGTCTCATATGCAGTACATTGTTACTAGCCAAGAGAGACCGAAAAACTCTCCCCTTTATTCTGTAAATACAAGAATTGATTCATTTATCCTTTTTAACGATGAATAATTCAATGAACAAGTGACTTTAACTGAATTAATGGCAGATAGAGAGGAGGAGGAAGACAACACAGAAGTGTCAAAATAGTTTACTAAACTATAAAACTATGGCAAACCAAACACAGGTCTAGAGCTACAAATCATGCGTCCTTTGTTTTTAAACCTTGACAGTCAAGAAAACAGTCCTCAACGCAATGAAAAACCTAAGGAATTAAAACAAATTCGACAAAGTAGAGATATTGAAGAACAAGTCGAAAGCACATTAGTTGAGGAGGATAGTAACCAAACCGATGAACCAAAAACTAATCCTCTTTGGAGTATGAACTTTGATGGGTCCTGCATGAGGAACAATGCTGGTGCAAGGGTATAGATATGCAACACTGAAAATAATTACACAGAAGGCCATTCCTATAGATTAAACTTTCAGTGTTCGAATAACATAGCAGAGTATGAATCCCTTCTTTTAGGCTTACATTTGTTGAAGAAGTTAGGAGCCAAAAGAATTAAAGTGCATGGGGATTCAGAGTTAATCATTAGGCAATTAAATGGGGAATACAATGCTAATCATCCCAGAATCAGAGCCTATTGAAACGATGTCGTGGATTTATTGAAAACTTTTAAGGAATCCCAATTGATTTTTGTCCCAAGAAAAATAAATATCATGGCCCACAGTTTAGCTTTTGCTGCTAGAACATGCTTAACGCCTTATGAAACCAAACAATGTACAACTCAGATTAAATTCAGACCAGATATTCTTGATAACGAGAAGTATTGGAAAGTGTTTGATGGAGACAAACAAATAGAATACTTCATGCAGTTCAGAAATGAATTTGAACTACCCAGTTCAGATTCAACCTATGAAACAGACTGCTCTAGTGAAGAAAATTTCCTTGATGAAGAAGAAAATTCTCCTGATCTTGCTGATGTAAATATTTTGTCTATAAAACTTAAAAAAGCAATTGAAATGGCTGCAGAATTAGAAACAGAGGACTTAGAAACTCTTCAGTCTAACACAAAAAGTTTGCCAAAGGGTCTGGCTCCTTTAGAAGAGTTGTTTGATTTCAACGATGTGGCCAAGAAGCCAAAACTGGAGCCTGTCGAGACTGAAGTTGAAGAGTGTAATATAGGCAGTGAACTGAAACAAAAAATGATTAAATTGTCTAAGACTTTACCAGCTCACATTAAACTCAAATACATAGAGCTGTTTAAAGAATTTTCTGATGTTTTTGCATGGAGTTATGAGGATTTGAAATCCTATGACACTGAAATAATTCAGCACAAGATACCTCTCAAGGAAAACCAAAATCCATTTAAACAAAAACTGCGCAGAATAAACCCTGTTCAGTTACCTTTGGTTGAGAAGGAGATCAAGAAAATGTATGAAGCTGGTATTATTGTCCCTATTAGATATTCTGAGTGGGTGTCTAATCTAGTGTCAGTTAGGAAGAAAACAGGAGAGATAAGGCTTTGTATAGACTTTAGAGACTTAAACAAAGCTTCATTGAAGGAAAAATACCCTTTACCCAAGATGGACCATATTTTACAAAGGGTAGTTGGTTCTAAAAGAATTTCTTTGCTAGATGGCTACTTAGGGTACAATCAGATTTTAGTTCTCTCTGACGATCAATTAAAGACAACCTTTACTACACCTTGGGGCACTTTCATGTATCTGAAAATGCCCTTTGGTCTAATGAATGCTTGTGCAACTTTTCAGAGATCCATGGACATTGCATTCTCGGAAGAATTGGGCTACTTCATCATAATTTACCTCGATGATGTCACTGTTTTTTCAAAGACAGATGAAGAGCACTTAGAACACTTGAGAAAGGTATTCGAGAAATGCAGAAAGTTTGGGATATCTTTGCATCTTAATAAAATATTGTTTGGGCTCCAAGAAGGTAAATTTCTTGGGCACATTATTTTAGAAGAGGGGATAAAGATAGACCCAAAGAGGATTGAGGCTATATTGCAAATCTCTCACCCTCGAAACATCAAGGAACTCCAATATTTCATTGGAAAGATTAATTTCTTGAGAAGGTTCATACCCAACTTGGCTGAGCTACTTAGAAACATTACAAACATGCTGAAGAAGGAGTAAGGGGTTAAATGGACCTTGGAAGCAAAGAAGTTCTTTGAACTAGTTAAACAAGCATTAACCAAAACACCAGTTCTAGTAAGTCCCGATTTTTCAAAATATTTTTATATTTTTTCATTTGAATCAGAACATACAATAGTTGTTTTCCTTTTACAGAAAATTCCACAAGGACAGGAGCAGCCTATTGCATTCTTTAGCAAGGCTTTGAGAGATGCACCCCTAAAGTATAACATTATGGAAAAGCAAGCTTTTGCCTTAGTCAAAGCTTTAAAAGACTTCAGAGTTTACATCCTTCGCTCACACGTCATTGCCTTTGTCCCAATTTCAGTTGTGAAAGAAATTCTAACACAGGACCTCGATGGTAAGAGAGGTACGTGGACAGATATAATACTTGAATATGATTTAGAGATCAAGCCCACTAAACTCAGCAAAGGCCAAGGTCTAACTATATTAATGGCTGAATCAAATTTTGAAGTTCTTGATATAAATATGATAAATTATTTAAATGAACAAGAGGAATTCTCAACTCCCATTGTTGAAGATAATTTTATGAATTCCTCTTGGTATGCTGATATTCTATATGTTTTTCTTAATTTGAATACACCTCCTGGTTTATCAAAAACAAAGGAAAGGTTTTTAAAGTTAAAAGCTATAAACTATTGCATTATAGATAAATGTCTTTATTGGAAAAATGCAAGTGGGATATTGCTTAAATTTTTTCCTGAGTATGATGCAAAGAACTTTAAGCACAAGTTCCATGAAGGAGAATGTGGAGGCCACCTCTACTGGAAGACAAAAACTAAAAAAATCCTTAGATCTGGTTACTATTGGTCCACAGTCTTTCTAGATGTACACAACATGATAATTGCCTATCATAAATGCCAACTTTTTGAAGGCAAAAGAAATTTTCTACCCTTACCTCTGCATCCAATCACTGTTGAAGCTCCTTGTAAACTGTGGGCACTTGACTTCATAGGAGAGATCCATACACCATCATCTGCCCAACATAAATGGATTCTCACTGCAATAGAATACTTTACCAAATGGATAGAAGTCATCCCTTCTAGGCAAGCCAATGACTCTGTCATCATAAAATTCATTGAGACACATATCCTCTCTAGATTTGGCTGTACTAGGAAGATAATCACTGATAATGCAGCTGCATTTGGATCCAATAATATGGTTGAATTCTGTCACAAATATCAGATAACATTGGGTCATTCTACTACTTATTACCCTCAAGGTAATGGGCTAGCAAAATCCTCAAACAAAAATTTGGTGAACATAATCAAGAAGTTGCTAGAGGACAACAAGAAGTCATGGCACACAAAGCTAGTACATGCACTCTGGGCTGACAGATTAACACTTAAGAAATCTATTGGAATGCCACCCCATCAGCTTGTCTATGGTACAGATGCAATTTTTCCAACTAGCCTTGGCGTTCCAGTTATGAAGTTGATTCAAGAGGTACAGTCTGAAGATAATGACATGATCAGAAGAATAAATCAGACTATACATCTTCAGCAAACCAGAGAGGAGGTTTACAAAAAAGCATTACAAAAGCAAGAGAGCACAAAGAAGCTTTTTGATAGAAGAACAAAGGCTAGTGATTTCAATGTTGGGGACAAAGTGTTAAAGTGGGACTCAAGGAGAGAGGACAAGGGAAAGCATGGAAAATTTGACAACTTATGGCTTGGCCCTTATCTCATTCATTCTGCTGCTGGTAACAATGCTTATTTCTTGCAGGAGTTGAATGGAGCTAAACTATTTGGGGGTCCTGTCAATGGCAGGATGATCAAACATTACTTCTCTTGATCCTATTATGTTTGGAAGCCCTTTTATCCTTTTTCCTCATTATAAATATTTCATCCATCATTGCATTCAAAGTTAGAAAAATCAAAATACAAAAATAGTAAAAGAAAGTAAAGAGGGCAGGTTGTAAAAACAAGAAAGGTACAACCCAATACCAAAAAAGAGAAACAAAATCTGAAGGTGTGCAAGCTCAAATGCCACTCCTGAAAAACACACTTCTAGTTAGTCATACAGCCTAATCTTGACTAATTAGTTTTAAATTTACTTCTGATAGGTTAGTGAATTCGATTTTCCAAATAGCTTAATCCTAGCTTATCATTTAGGTAGATTAGGAAAGAAAATAAAAGGTTCAAACAAGCTCAAAATCCGAAACTCGATTTTCAAAGGAAGAATGACTCTAATCTATTTAAAACCATGTGTCAAAGACAGAAGTAAACTGGTTCTGATATGCTCAAAACTTGAACCAGAAAAAAAAGGAAAAGACAGCTCAAACAGAAGTAAAAATAGAGCTGAAGAAAAAAGAAAGCCGTACTTATAACTTTCAGATCTTAGGCCTTCACCATTTTGATTTAATTTTCTATAAATTATCATTTACGTGCAGCTTTTTTTTATGCAATAGATCAGCAACAATTTAAACTGTTCAATCCTGACTTGTATGCTTTTAAATTTCTGTTTTATAAGTTAGAGAATAAAAATCTATTAGACTATTTAATCCTAACATATAGTAGATTAGGTAGAGAAGCATATGAACTCAACTGTTTAATCTGAGTTCATGGAGAAATAAGAAGTAGACTTTGATTAGTTTTTTTTTCTTTCAAAATAATAAGATGTTTTAGAGTTTTCCAATCCAAGTGCACTCTGAAAGAAGAAAAAATGTTAGATCAGTAAGATTGGGTAGGTAGAAAGCTTGGTTTGATGTTATTCCATTGTCTTTCATGGCTGCTAACATTTTAAAAACAGAAGAAGATCATCCAAGTAAGGAGGTTGCAGCCCAATGAATGAGGCACTGATCAGCCCCCCAGAGAATGAAATTTTGAAGTTCTTGATGCCTTCAAGAAGGCACCATCCCCATGTGGAGCCACTGTTAGCCACCTGTAAAATTTGTCATATAAAATGGTGGCTAAATCATTTTTGAAGCCTTCAAAAAACAATTTTTATTGCCAAAATTGTTATCCCTTGAAGTCTTATGAAGACATCATGTCCTTTGGTTAAATCTTCACTGTTGTTTCCCCTCTTAAATTTTGAAATTTTGTTGTTTTCATGAAGAATAGATTGCTGCAAAAATTCCCATTTTTCTCTCATTTTAACGCTCCTTTCACTTCAAAATTAACCTCCATTTTTATCCCCTTTCTTCCCATGAAATTCCTCTATTTTTCATGTATTCCCTTCTTCCCTTCATAAAATCCCTTTTATAGGGTTTAAAACCCATTTTTGAACCTTGCTGAAACCCCCAAATCCATTGAAAAACCTTGAAAAAATCATAAAAAATAGTCTTTTTGAATATGGGCCTAAGCCCCTTTGGGCTAAGCTCTAAAACACTTCCCCACCATAAACCCATGCCCTGGAACCAAGCACTAATGGTCCCGAGTGCTTATCGCATCGAAACAATCGGACAACGCAAGTATTTTGGCTTTTATGAAACCTTCGATGCAATTAGCCCCTTTTATATAAGCCCCGATCCTTTTCTTTATTCGCATAACCTCAATTTTTTTATCGGGTGCTTAAAACATTATATAAACCCTTCTCAATCATTTTTTCCCTTTTTAAAGTCATAAAAACCCTTTTTCATATGTTTTGTATAAAACCCGCCGGTGCAATGTTTTTTAATAAAAAGGACCGTCGATCTAAAAGGCCGATCAATGGTCAACATGATCTCGCATCAGAGATTTTCTAATGGGTAGATTGAAAACACCCCTCCATCATTCTGATTCTGATTGGCACCCTTGCATATAAAATCTCGGTCCCTTTCGCTTTTTCATATATCCAAAGGCCCTGTAATCGGGCGCCAAACCTTATATAAAACCCCGCCCCGAAGCCAAAAACCTTTGTATTCCATTAAAATTTTGATTTTTCATATTATAAAGGGACCTTCCCATTCATTGGTCGGAATGAACCTCCGCCGTTGATTTTTAACCAACCAGATGGTCTGTGCAATCTCGCATCGTGAGATTTCATTGGGTGCACTTAATATTTTATTCGCAACCTCTGATTAGCGATCTCCCGATTCATTTCCCACTGTCGATCTGATTTGCAGATCGACGGTCCATGTTTAATCGCACTGGCGCCCATTCAACCTTTGCCCCCGCCGATCGCAAAAGCTTCGATTACATATGGGCCTTCCATGTGTCAAGATCCGATGGTCCAGATCTTTCCTACCGACCTTGGTTAAAAACATGAAAATACCTATATAATGTTCTTCTAGCTGATCTCCGCCATTGATCTCTACAGATCAATGACCCATATCAATGCTTTCTCCACCTCATATTTTATGTTCATTTGACTCCTATATTTTAATCTCTGCCATTCATTTTTTATCCAACGGCTCAGATTGAAACTGTCTTCCCCTTCCCCCACCTCTTTCCGTCCCTGCTTCTTATCGATATCGCGCTCACTCCACACCATCCGATCTGAGACCCCAGATCTAACGGTTGATGTGCAATTTCACGTAAATGTATGCCTGAAAGTTAATTCTCAGAGGTTACACGATATAAGAAATTTCAAATGGCCACGTGTCAGGCTCTGACGCATATCGCGTTCGAAAATCTAAAACCACTTTTCCTCTATTTTCTTACGTGAAACTGCTGGTTTCTTTAGCGGAAACCACCCTTCCCATTTCCACTACATACCATCGCGTTTGTTCTCCGTCGTTGATCTCTGCAGATCAACGGCTCACATTCAATCTTGCTTTGAAATATCGCCCTTCGCTTTCCTCCAAGGGACTTCATAAGTGATCTCCACCATTTATCTCTGAGGCATGTCTTATCCGATGGCCCAAATTCCCTTCAGAAACCCCAAATTGCCTCCATGCCTTTTCGCTACCGATTAAAGTTTCTTGCCCATTTTTCTTATATTTTCTGTCGTTTATTTATAAAGTGACCCCTTCACTTTGTATATTTACGATTGCTCCCAACCATTGATCTCTGCAGATCAACGACCCTAACTTAATCTATTCCACCATTTGCTCCAACCTCTCTCCTTTTGACCCCTGCGAACAATCTTCACCGTTGGATGCTTGCATCCAACAGTCACGATCCAAACCCGAGCCTCTGAAGTAGTTAAACCTTAATATGTAGGATTTTTCTAATTTTTATTGTATATATGTAGTTATTAATGACTTTTTCATTATATTAAAAAGAAAACCTGATGCCGGGGATGACGATCCCCCATGCCTTTTTTTATCAAAGATATTGTTCCACAGGGTTTCAAAACCGTGTTCGCCCATGCCTCATGAACGCTGGCAGCACTATAAATCCCCTGCAACACCTGCACATCAACAAGACACAGTAAAATTAAATTAAATAGAGAGTATCAATGTTGAAGATCAAATTAAACCAGAGATAAAGAATTCAAGGTTGAATTACAGTTTTGGTGGATTACGACTAAAACGGACAATTAAAAGCCTAATCCACTAAATTAAACCCAGTTTACAGAACAAAAGACAAGATTTATGCCTAATTATGCCTAACACACAGATCAGAAGCAATTAGTCCTGTTTTAGGTCAAAACAGAAATGTCTATCAGTCCGAGAAAGCTTCCACTGCCACATCAGAGGCTAATTGATTCCTCTCAGCTACCAGAAGCCACCTTTATCCTCAAAGCATTCAAAAGAGGCTGAGTGATGACCAGAATAGAGCATATCTACCTCAATACAGCCGCACAATTATTCCAAGCCAAAGACACTTATTGCAAAAATATCAGCAGAGTTATTACAACATGAAACGAAGCCTTAAAGTCAACAAAAGCTTCCCAGCAAGCTTAAAATTTAATGTAAACCAATTGATACAGAGAAATATTTGTAAACTTCTCCTTTGAGCCCCTCAAAGGCCGAGAAGCATTAACTTTATTAATTGAACCCATAGATATTTTCTCTCTTTGACCTCCTCATTTTCCTATAAAATCTTCTTGAGGAGCTCATTGTAAAGGTTTGGTTGCAGAACTTTGAAATATAATTGTGCTCAAAACTTCTACATGTAAATAGTGTTCAGAGGCCCTTGAAGTTCTATTTGTAATCAAATAAGTTAGGCTGAGAAGTGAAGATGATTTCTGAACTGAAACATTGGACTTGAAGAAGGTAACTGGATCGACATAAATATACAAGCTGATTCTTGGGATCCTGGTCTATATCACTGGTGAAGTGCTTCTTTCTATGTTATTGTTTTTCTTTCATGTATGCCATTTTCTCCATTATTCTCTAATAAAGAACAACAAGCATAGAGTTAGGATTTATTGTTTACAGTACCCATCTCTGACTGATAGGCTTTATCTTAATGTTTTCCTCTAAATTGTGTATTTAAGAATGATTCAAAACAGTTCAAGCAGTTAGGAATGTTGGTGTTCCCTCGTCCTACTGTTTAAAGCATTATTCTTGAATGTTATTTTCATTATTTTCTTAGTAAAGTCAGACTAGAAAAGTGATGGTGTGCCCTGTTTTCTAGCTTCTTTCTCCAAAGGTAGTTCTGAAAGCTTCCCTAAGAGTATGTTGAAAGCAGACTAGATTTAAAAGCATCTTATCTGATCTTAGGCTGCACTTTGTTTTTCTTATTTGTTTTCATACCTTCTAAAAGTAATTATGTGGATTACTAGATTGTTTTTCTATTGAGTTAGCTTGAATACGAACTTGCCCAAAGAGGTTTATGGTGAGCCCTACCCTTTGGTTAGTTTTAAATAGTTACTTAAAAGGATTTTCTTGTTTGGACAGACTGATAAATCCTATTTGAAATTATCATCTGTTTCCACCCCTTCAACACTTTTATTGTTCTATTCCATCATTTTAATCTCAAAGATCTTGTGATATAGATGACTTTCCCCTTGGACCACTGTTGAAATTGTTGCACAATTAAAGCCCTCTTATGACTCTGTAGCCCAATGGACTAAAAACCAGCGTTATATCTATCTTATTGGCCAAACCTTGTTCTAATTGCTTGCAACTTCACACCTTTGAAACTCTTTGAATTTTAGGACTTTCCACTCAACTAATAATCATCCTCAACCATCCAAAGCCAAAAAAAAACCCTTGCTCTTCATAACTAACCTAATATCACACACAAAAAGCCTTAAAGATAAATCAATCTTTTCACTTATTAGAGATACCCCTCTCTGGATTTAGGAGGGCTAGATCCTAGAATCCCAAAGTGGTTAAGGTGTTCTCTCTGCAGTTTGTATTTTCCAATCTTACAAATTACAAAGAGCTAACACACAAGAAGGATGGATCATGGCGCATGTGTCCAGATTATAGGGAGCTCAATAAGCTCACCATTAAAGATAAATTTCCGATTCCTATGATTGATGAATTATTGGATGAATTACATGGAGAAATTTATTTTACCAAGTTGGATATTCATTCAAGATATCATCAAATTAGAATGAAGACTGAAGATATTAAAAAAAATCATTTTAAACTCATGAGGGTCAATATGAATTTTTGGTCATGCCTTTTGGCCTTACCAATGCACCTTCTACATTTCAAAGAGTTTGACATTCCATTTGTTCGCTATAGAAAATTTTTGCTAGTATTTTTCGATGATATACTAATCTACAACAGGTCTTGGAAGGATCATGTTCAACATGTTGACAGGGTGCTCAAACTATTGCAGGAGAAACAATTATATGAAAAAGCATCCAAATGTTTCTTTGGAGTACAAGAGGTGGAATATATGGGTGATATTGTGTCTCACAAGGGTGTTAAGGTAGACCCTAACAAAATTAAATCCATTAAGGAATGGAAACTACCCACAACCATAAAGAAGTTATGAGGATTTCTCAGGTTAACAGGGTATTATCGCAAGTTTGTTTAGAATTATGGGAGAATAGCAGCACCTCTAACAACATTATTGAAGAAGGAAGCATTTTCATGGACTCCTGAAGCAACTAAGGCCTTTGACCATATTAAAGAAGCGATGTGCCTAGCACCGGTCTTAGCTACGCTAGACTTCACAAAAACCTTTATTTTCGAATGTGATGCCTCAGGAAATGGAACTGGTGCTATTTTAATGCAAGAAGGAAGACCCATTGCTTTTTAAAGTCATCCAATCAAAGGAAAGTATTTGCAGAAAACTATTTATGAGAAGGAAATGTTAGCAATACTGCATGCACTAAAGAAATGGCGACCTTACATAATGGGAAGACACTTTAAGGTAAAAACTGATCATGATAGTCTTAAAAACTTTTTGGAACAAAGACTATCTTCAGAAGAGAAGAAAAAATGGGTCACAAAGATGTTGGATTATGACTTTGAAATAATCTAAAAAAAGGGGAAGCTAAATATTTTTGCAGATGCACTCTCAAGAAAGAATGAAGAGGTGGAAGCATTGCTTTGTGCCATTTCTATTATCAAACCATATTGGATAACTGAAGCAAGGGATGAATGGAAGAAGGACGAACAAGTGTGGACACTCATTCAAAATTTGCAGCAAGATCCTAGTACATCTGATACATTTAGTTGGAAAAATGATTCCTTATGGTACAAATATCGCTTATATATTTGTAAGAATTCCCAACTAAAACAAAAGATTATTTTTGAATTTCACACTTCTCCTTTAGGAAGACACTCAGGATTTTTAAAAACTTAACACAGGGTGAAGAAATTATTTTTTTGGTATGGCCTTAAATATAATATTCAAAATTTTGTGGCGGAACGTTTGGTTTTCCAGTAGAATAAAGTGGAGACAATTAAGACCCCGGGTCTTCTACAACCTTTATCCATTCCAATTCAACATTGGGAGAAGATTTCAATGGATTTTATCACAAGTTTACCTAAGTCTGAAGGAAAGAGTGTCATCATGGTGGTAGTTGATAGAATTACCAAGTATGCACACTTTTGTGCATTATCTCATCCATTTAAATAAATTATAGTTGCTACTACATTTACGGACACAATTAAAAAGCTATATGGAAACCCAAGGGTTATTGTGAGTGACAAAGATCCCATTTTTATTGGAAATTTTTGGACGAAGTTATTTTCTTGTTTGGGTACACAATTAGCTCATAGCTCATCTTATCATCCTCAATCCGATGGTCAAACTGAGATAGTAAATAAATGTTTTGAAGGATATATTCATTGTTTTGTATCTGATAAACAAACACAATGGGTCAAGTGGTTACCTCTCACTGAATGATGGTATAACACTTCCTTCCATACTGTAGCAAAAATGACCCCATTTATGGCACTTTATGGATATCATTCACCGTCCATCACATCATATTTAAGAGAAAATTTGAAGGTTCAAGCAGTGGAAGATGACATCGAGCATCAACAAGAAGTTCTCCAACTCTTAAAGGATAACCTGAATTTGGCACAAAATCGAATTTGATGTAGGAGACTAGGTATTTTTATGGCTACAACCATACAAAAAAATGTCCCTCAAGCAAGTTAAGAAGGATAATAAATTATCGCCAAAGTACTATGGTCCTTACAAGGTGTTGCAAAATATTGGTACTATGGCATACAAATTGGAGCTTCCTGCTTCTTCATGAGTACATCCAATTTTCCATGTTTCATGCTTAAAGAAGGTTATAGGTGAAAATATTCCAGTTCAAACAATATTGCTAGAACTTGATGAGGAAGGAAAAATCATATTGGAACCTGAAGCGGTCACGGAAACAAGAACTCGACAACTACGGAATCGATCAATTTCAGAGTATCTCATCAAGTGGAAGAGCTTACCCACTGAAGATTCTACATGGGAGGATGAGAATTTTATACAGAAGCACCCAGAGCTACTCAAGTGTTGAGGACAACACTTTTTTGAAGGAGAGGGGCATGTTAGGTCCCTATATTACTAGTATAGTCCCTTGTTGTTGTTAGTGTAACCCCCTTATTGTTATTATTGTACCCCTGTAACCCCCATATTGTTATTATTGTGCCCTTAAATTATTATTTTTAGGTCGGTTAGGATTACATTGTGGCCCCACTAGGATTACATTGTAATTGATATCATCCAAGAATTGTTCATTCATGTAATGTCTTGGAGGTTGCCCCCTCGAAGTGGCTTATTTCTAAGGCATTGATATCTCTTTTATTCTATTTTTGGAGCTATTTTCACAACAGTGAAATGCTTTACCAGAACATGCCAAGACAAGGACACCGCTATCGGAAAACCTGCGAATAAAGTACATATATAAAACTAAAATATTTGATATAAATGCGTGAATATAATGCATGGACGTAGCCATCCTTAGAATAGATCAGGTAATAAGATCCATGGCATGGACACAACCATCCAACAATAAGAAAGATCAAAAATATGGACTCAGGTATCGTCACAACCATTTGTGAAAAGAGTCATGTATACAGTCATGAATAACTCATATCGCCTCGCAACCTAGATGTTATTAGAAAAAATCCAGGGTCTTGCACTCCGTCATGACCCAATCAAGTACAAATTTAGGCATGTGAACATAAATGAGCTGAAGTCGAAGATGAAAGAAAATTGCCTGATTACCAGTCAATCATGTAAATTGTTAATAGGGACAAGAGAGACAACCAATAATGATGATGGCCCTCAAGGTACTACTAGTAAAATCCACAAGATGTGAATAAGGAACTGAAGTTGAACACTCATGAAATCATTTGGTCGAAGGCCAATGAGGTGAACCTATCGTTGAATGTGAAAAACTCGCCTTTAAGGTATCCAGAATCTAAGGTACTGAAATGAGTCTCTAGATCAACTTCCTGGATAATGAGATGAAGTCGAGAGGAAGTGATCTGTCGAAGGAGGGCCATGATGTATCCCACATCATCGACATGAGATAGAGGAACAAGATGGTTGCGAGTCAATACTGAACAAAGAGTCAAGTAATGAAAACTCCAGAAGGAACTTCTCTTGAACATATCGACGATATGACTTCGGAGTTTGGTAGTATTTGAATAAAATGGAATCAGAGTTCATGTTGACAAGATTGGTAATTGAATGAGAGGCAAACAAATTTACCAACCCATGGTGGTAAATTGGTGAATGTAGGATGTCCCCAACCCGACATGAACCGCACACAAGTGTCATGTTCAAGAGTGACATACTACTGACACAACTGATAAATACTTCCATTTCCCCCCCACCATTTTTGGTGAGTAGCCCAATTATTTTTTAATACAAGCTTGAAGGGGATAGCATATGCTTGTCATATAAGTTTGTTCTTCAGACAAATCCGTCCTAGTACATTTTATGAGCCCTAGGAAGGAGGAACTCGGTAGCATCATGGTGACAAATCCAATGTCGTTAAATTTTAACAAGTCTGAAAAAGGTGAAACTCGACACCTTTTCATGTTTAAAGAGTTCAAAAATAATTTGAAAAGAAAACTCCATAGGGCCCTTTTCATATATATTCCCTTGAATCTGAAAAGGTAGAAAACAAAGTTTGAGAGAACGTGTTAGTAATGATTGACTAAGGTATTCCTTTCTGGTAAATATTTTATACCAAATCAAAAAAGGGGTAAATGTACACTGGGTAAACTATGTTTTGTTTACTTTTATGAGTTAAAAATGACAAATACTCGACAATGTTTTCATTTTTCGAGTTTCAGAAAAGAGCTTAAAGATGACTCCAAGTGGGAGAATTTTTCATTTGTTTTTACCAAGTCTTAGAAGGTAATAAACTAGAACTTGTTTTGATATCATCCATCAAAATTTTTACCCTGTTGATGCACTAGAGTGAACACATTATCCGTTTTATAAAAAAAAAAAAAAAAAAAAAAAAAAAAAAACCTAATAATGACTTGAACATTTATAAAAATAAAAAAAAAGTAAAAAAAAATTTCACTTTTCACTTTCACAAATCATTGGAGAGGTTTTTTTACCCTTTCTACCTTGATCCTTTAGGAGCTAACTATGGGTGATCTAGGCAGCTGATCGACAAAAAAATTGTGCCAGGTAAGAGCCATACTCATTATCTTTGATTCCATACATGTTTTAGCAATATTTATGATGTATATTGACCACTGGGATTCCAGAATATGCTCATGTTCATGATATCCACCACCGCTACTAGAGCCACATTATAGGGGTGTCAGACCACATCCATCGGTTACTGACTCGAGTCATTCAAGCAGTGAATTGTTACCATGAGAATCATGCAGATTAGTCCATTTCATTTTTTTCCTTTTTTTGTGCAGTTGTTCTTTTTGGGACCTGCAAGTCTCTTATGTACTAGAACACATATTTTTTGGATTATGATGTACTAAAAAAAAATTCAAACATTATATATATATATATATATATGCTATGATTTCTTGTTTCATGAATCATGTGATTATGATCATGGTTTTACTATTTTCGCAAATTTATATCTTAGAGCAATGCATATGTTAACTAAAAAAAGATAAGCAGAGAAATAATTCACAAAAAGAACACCAAAAAAAAAACCAAACTATACATTAAAATACAAAAATATAATTAGGATGGTTTCATTTTTACACAATCTTGAAACACAGAAAATCTGCTTGAAAAAAGAAGATTTGCATGCCCCCAACATGGTGGCTCAATTCAAGGTACATGCTCCCAAGCTTCAGTTGATTCACCTGATTAGGCTGCTAGTTGCTAATAGGTGGATGGATTGAAAGTTCAATTACAAGACCAAGTAAAAGACTCGAATGGGATTTTACGAGATCTAATCAAAAGCTTGAATTGATAGAGAATTTGTTTCATTTTTTAACGAGGTTGAAACAGTAGAAGAAATATCCTCATGAGACCTAATTTCATTTTTTAACGAGGTTGACATAGTAAAAGAACTATCCTTGTTTCATTTTTTAGGGAGCTTGGCATAAGAAAAGGAACTATGCTTTGAAACCTTATCATGACATATAAGAAGTCATGACTTCCAAGAGGGTCTCATTGTATGGGAGAACAACACTCTGGAAATTGGGGTCCAATACCCCTAGTACATAGTACATGACATCACTGACAACACTACCACTAGATGCGAGCATGGAATAGGTGGCCACAAAATTAAGCTGTTGTGGGGAATATACCACTGGCGTGTAATGACCATTAAGGGATGATGGTAGACTAGGTGTCATATTAGGGGCAATGAATGAAAGCTAATAAATGGTCACAACCCAACCTTCATGTGGAAAGTAGATCACATGAAAGAGAGAAGAGACAAGAGCTCCCATAATATAAGTATAGTCGCGCCATAGGAATAAATTAAAATCCAAGGGGCCTTGGACAACCATCTCGTATATATAGACAATCTTTCCTCCCAAGGTAATAGGAAAATTCGGAAGGACCCCTAACAGTTGACTAGTTCCTTTGTTAAAAGTGAACATATTCTGGTTAACAAGCACAAGCTGTGGAGAACCGAAAGCTTGCAAAGTAGTTGAAGAAAAAAATACTAACAAACACTCCTTTCTCTATAATTATTCTATGTACAACCACATTATAAGCATGTACTATGATCTCACAACGCAAGTAAGAAGGAAGATGATATCCTTCTAGTAGACTCCAATCAAAGGAAGTGACCTAACTACATTGATGGGGTACCATAGGAATGGGAGGACTATCGCCTTGTGTTACATGAGAATGAGGATCACCCTCCTAGACTAAGAGAATGAGAGGATCTCCCTCCAATCCTGGGGTTTCTAGAGAAACAAAAAGAACCTGAGTGGTATGAGATTCACTCTCTACGGAAAAGACCTAATGAACCATAGGTGTAATCAGGTCAACCTTTTCCTCGACCAATGATTGGTCAGGAATGGACTCATGAGATTAAATTTTGGAGAGAGAGGAATTGACCAGAGATGAATCTAGATTAGTAACTTGATCAACTAGCAGAGGACTCGAATAAAAATTATGATAACCGGCTAGAAGACAAGACTCAGAAGCTGTAAGGGTATCCAACACTTTAGAGGCTTCATACATATAAGGATAGAGGTGGATGGTATGGATCCCTTCACATAACCTATAGAAAATTTTGACCTTACCCTGTTGGAAGAAACACAATTCGGTTTATCCATAGTATTAACAAAACTTGATCAACATTTTGAACCCTAGTGGGGATCCATCTTTAGGACATATTTTGAATAAGAACTTGAGAGGAGAACATGCAAAACATAAATAGTGAAAAAAACTAATTTAGACTAAGAGAGCCGATTATTCAAATAATTTTATATAATATTATATATATATATATATATAGATATATATATATATTTAATTAATTGATTAAAATTTTATTTTATTTTAACATTATTAATATTCATATATAAATTAATAATAATAATAATAATAATTATTATTATTATTACTATTAATTTTTTATTTTTTATTTATTTTATTTTCATTTTTAATAGTAATAAAAATTATTATTATCAATCTTATTATCTCTAGTTGAAGGTTCATCACCAACATGGTATCAAAAGGTTGATGATGAAGGATGGTTCGGGCCAATGGACCAATCTTGTAAAACTATGGGAATATCAGGACAATCTCTAAGAAGGTGGTCACCCTAATTTGACTTTGTAGGATAAAGTGGAATTTTTTTCAATTCCAGTCGCACTAATAGCGATGGTTGTTGGTTTTCCCCCTTGCTTAATTTCCTTCTTCTTCTTCTTAGCCACTTGGTTACTAGAATCCAGACTTTCACCGAGCACAGAGGAAGAGTGAGGTGAAGAAATTGGAGAAGAAGATGAGAGGTCAACCTTAAGGTCAACATGGGGTTGAGATGGTTCAAGTGGAGGAGAACTCAGTTGAGAAGCTATTTGGATGTTTGAAACCACGAGGGTCGAAAATACTCAAACTGAAAAACCAATGGTTAATCTAGTGAAGGACAACATTTCCATATAGGGAGCCCCAACATTTCCAAAAGAAGGAAAAGGACTAGGATTCCTATTTGAGGGGATTCCTTGGTTGGTAAACTCAAGAACTATTGCCATTAATCTTAGCCTAAGATCAGCTAAGGACATGAGCATGGGTAAAATGTTATCATGCACAATAAATTTCAGAAATGAAACAAAAAATAAACCAAAAAGGGGGTAAACTATGCAATAGGGTTTACCAAGTATCCATGAACTGCAACATACACCTTAGAAAATAAATTTACCAAGGACTTAATTTACGGCAACCAATATCCCCGAATGTTGTGTTCAGTGTATCATGTTTACGAGGCCACAGACTCGATTACATGTGGAAAAAGGATAACCACCTAGTGGGGTCTCCTAATATATACTTGATGGTACGGGGAGCACAAGTCTTTGTTGGCACTGTCTAAAGTGTAACCATTTAGTGAGAGTATCCCCATATACTTATCATATGTGCCGCAATTGCTATATACTTCCATACGTGGGATGAGGTTTCACTCTCCGAATGCAACAATGGTTATTAATGATAGTTTCCAGGTTTATAGATGCTGAAACATGTTTGTAGCCTAGACCTCTAAATGTTTTACGTTAGATTCCAAATTCTCCTTAGGTTATTTGAGGTTCATTTTAAGTTGATATTGATTACAGTTTCGATTTCAAGGTTCAAACCGATTCTCACCTAAACTCCTATAATGAAAATAATATGATAAAATGATTCTTTAAATTCAATGAATGCTATATAGTGTAGGGAAGAGTTTCAAATAGTGTTGCAACAAATAATTATGCAACAAAAAAAGCTTTTCCTAACTAGATCACTCACACTATCCCAATTCAAAACAAAATATTCAAAGATGTAAACTATGTAATGTAATCTATGCAACTTTTTTTCGAAAAATATGCAATTGTAATATATGCACAATTTTATTTTCTTTTGATGAATGAGAGAAGCACAGAATGCACGTTTTGGATTTCAATCATTAAACAATGTAATCCTAGTTCAATAATAAATCTCAAAAATTATTTCTCGATGCAACTTATCTAATGCACTTTCAATGAAACATAAATTTTGAGACGAAAACATAAATGAATGAAAAAAATATTTTTCTTTGTATGAACTAAATACAAAAAGACACGAAATGGAAGAACATAAACACTTGTTTTGAGTATTCCAAATGAATTCCTCCAAATGCCAAAAAAATAAAAAATTTGAAGCACTAAAGAGATATCCGAACCACTTTCTTAAAACAAACACTCGCTTTTCACAGTGACTAACACACAAAGAAATATCCTTTAGTTTAAAACAAGCAATGTGATCTATGCTTGTGATGGAGAAGAGTGAATCAAATGCACATGGGATGGCCATTTGAAAATCCTAATCATAGAAACCATTCGAAAAAACAAAAACAACCAAATCAAAAGGTTGGATATAGATGAAAAAACTGGCCCAACAATAGGTATGGAACTCAACAAAGCATGCAACCAATCAAATGACTTGAAACACCTACAAACCCTAAGATGATGAGGATGCACAGTTCGAAAGAAAGGGGACCAAAGAATAACTTAATGAGACAATAAAGTCATTAAACGGAAGAGAAACAAGAGAAAATTGATTATAGAAGGAGATCTATAAGGGTAAGACACACTCGCAATTAATACAAGGAAACCCTAAAAACATTCACACAGAAATCAACGCGCCTGTGAGGTTTCACCTCATGCTGGAAGGGAATAAGAACTTTTTTGTTAAAACATTTAGCATTGATCAGTGCATCTGTTATAGAATTAACATCGCCGATCAAGGAAAATGTTCAAAAACAAAAGGGTTTGTCCAAATCAAGCCAGGCTTATCACTTTAGAATAAAAATTGATGACTATAAGCAATCATAAAATCCAGAAACAAAGGAGAAATGGATTTTCAACAAAATATGGATGAAAAATAAAAAAACTCAAAGAGTGGAAAGAGACTAAAGGCAATGAGTCCCCAGTGGAGTCATCAAATTTTTGTCTAGGTAAATCCTCTCTGCGGACAGAGATGATCCCTCTAGCCCTAGAGTGGGTCTAGCAACAAGGAGAGCAAGCTAATACCTACTTTCATAGATTATAGATGAAACATATATTGAAGGAGATGACCTACTTTGATCTGATGTTGTGATGTCGCTCTTCATCGAAGCTCTTGGGTCCTTTGATTTTCCAAATTTGATCTTCGCAGCTACCAATGTTCAATTACCTGAACAAGTGACCAAGAAACAACAAGAAAACATAAAAGTGAAACATGCATATACAATTATAACCTATCTAACTGATAAAGGAGTGTTATAATTATTTATCGTAAATATGAACACGAATGGAAAATAAATATTAGTTGTACCATATTAATAATATAAGAGGAGTTACAACCTGCACATTGATGTTGAAGCTCTCCTTTAGTGGGTCTGAATCCAGGCACGTCTCCAAAGCACTCATTTTTAAAATTTGTGTGAGAAGGCTAAGGGCTAAACTATCTCCTTCAAAGCTTATGGAAATATTCAAACCTCTCTCTGCTATGCTCTTCTATTATATTATAACTAGCAGAGGCATTGGAGGATGATTAATTTATAGAGATGGAGGAGGGGAAATTGATCCACTTATGATGGGAAAATGTCTTATCTCTTTGGGAGGTTCCTCTTTTGTAGGAACAAGAGGCCCAAGGGAGGAAGCTTGGTCTCCTGACTAAGAAATATCTAGATCTCTGCTCTCGAAGCTTCTAGGTCATGAAGCTTCATTTCAATTTTAAAAAATATTCCAAAAGTAGATCAGTGAGGGTGTGAGGTCCATACTAGTGCCGATCGACACTGCTCACAATATTAGGATGAGTCATCAATGCTAGTGACACATAGAAGGGTCGCGCTACTTCAAAATGATGGGTTTTTAGGGAGATAATCCAAGAGTGATCAACATAGAGTTTGTTATTCATATTGTAAGGGATGGAATGGCATATTTTCATGATGGAAAAAGTACACAAAGATCACTGTTAGGGCCCTCTAGGCTTCGGGAACAAGGATTTCACGGATAGTGAAAAAATGTTGTGTAACAATATCTCTTCTCAGAGATAAGCTATCAACGGCCTAGATATTTTATTTCCATTCTCTTTGTAATAATGTTTTAGTTATTTATATTAATGAAATGAAGTTTTATTTCCATTTCATCTTTGTATTTAGGGTTATATTGATATTCTATTGTGTTCCTGCATAAATCTGGATCAGTGGTATCAGAGCGGTCAATTTTTTCTCTATTTTTCCTTGCATGTCTCCAATGAGGTCAGGGTATAAGGAGTTAGGGCTCGATCTGGTTGAACACTTGAAATATCAGACTTAAAAACCCCAATGACCTCCCATGGAAGAAGAAAAAAAGACGAGGGAGAAGGAGATACTATCATATTATGACTTACAAACAAAGGAATGCGATGATGGATAACTTTGCCCACATCCTTCAATGACTACCCACCGGAGGTGCATCTGCATCTAGAAGCCACTCTGGAGGCACCAATCCTTTAAAGGTGCATGTCAACTTTGACATTCTTGTATTTGAAGGCTAGATAGATGTAGACATCGTAGATATATTGTTGAATTTTCTGGAAGGGTATTTCTTGGTCCATGATTTCTCCAACTCAAAAAATATTACTTTTTCACTCCTCAAGGCCTCCCCCCATGTCAAAGACTTACGGGAAACCTATTGTGAGCAAAAGGACGAGAGGGAACCCTCATTGTTCTTGACCACACCCACTTCAAATTCATTCCAAGATAGCATCAAGGAAGAATATTACCTCGTGGGGAGATATAAGGACAAGTACATCAAACGGACCATGCTACGACAAAAAAGGGATCAATATCTACACAAGTTAATGAATTTGTTCCATACCCTATGCACAAAGTTGGGTATTAAATATTCAAAGAAATATTTTTTTCTCAACCAACGCATCTGTTTGCACAGATACTTTCAGGAGGAAATAGATTTTCTTGACATTACCTCGCATGGAATAGAATATCGATATGCCACCAAGATCAAGCTAAAATTTAAGCAGAAAAACTGAGACTTTGGATGCATGAATCCGAAGCTAGGGAAAGGCACCCCTGAACAGTAGAAAAAGGGACAAAACCAAAGTGGGGCAACTCATAATAACACCATAAAGCCAAATAAGGACACGAGGAAGTGGTGTGAATTTCATAACAACTTCAATAACAACACAAGCTAGTGTCAGTCCCAATAGTCACTAGTGGATGAATTGAAGGCATCTGAATCAGATGTATGTTTTTATTCTGAGTAAGAACTAGACAAGGGAAATGAGAAAGGTTTTGATTCTGAGTAAGAACTAGACAAGGGCAATGAGAAAGGGAAGCAAATAATTGATGTTGAACCCAGTGATACCATTTCCACCACCAAGCTCCAGAGGGAGGAGCTAGAGGATCTAGATGAGGGGGAGCGCCTCTTCCATTTCCAGATGTGGGTGAATGGTTTTCCACTTCAATTCCTTTTCGCTAGCAAAAGTAAAAGTAACATCATTTCAGCAGAGGTCGTGAAGCGGTTCGACCTAGTGACCATAGCACACTCGAAGATGTATACCATTAGGTGGCTTCACCAAGGAAGAGATCACTGCATCCGCAATTATTTCCACCTTACATACAACATCGAGCCATTCATGGATGAGGTATTGTGTTATGTTTATCCTCATGACGTGCCTGATGTATTATTAGGAAAACCATACTTGTGAAAGTGACATGCTATTTATGAGTCTAGGCCTTGTTCTGTTATTATTACTTTGGGAAATAAGTTGTACAGGATACCGGAGGTAGTACCGCCTTCTGCCATCTCTTTCAGTACTGCAAAGCAATGTAATAAGATTCATTCCCAAGATAGGAATTTTTTTTCATTACGATTCACCCACATGGAAAGAAGAAGATTGTGGCTGTAGCCTCCAAACATGGCTCCCCTATGGAGTAACAACAGATGGAAAAAGACATGGAGGAATAAAAGGACATTTTCTCCTCATCCAAAGAGGTTACTCTACACTTTCAGGTCAAGCACTCCATTGGTCAGACCCCGGGTGCATCGCTGCTTGATGTTTCCATACCTCATGCGATCACACAGAAAAAATCCACACATGTACTATCTGAGGCTAATAATGTAACTAGATATATTGAACGCATCCAGTAAATCAGCGAGCAGGTCCACAACATCTTGGAGAAATCCAATTCCAAGTACAAACAATGCCATGATCAACATTGGGTGCCCCACAAGTTGCAGGTGGGCGACATAGTTTGGATACATTTTCAAAAGGAGTGCCTTGTTGGGCCCCATTGCAAGCTTCGCCCTCTCAGATATGGGCCATACAACATCACCAAGGCAGTAGGAGACAATGCCTTCAAGCTCATAATTCCCCCATTCCTTGCCCTGCACCCACTATTCAATGTGTACCACCTTGAGCTGTACTTTCCACCTCTACTGGACACATCTGACATGGTAGAACAACTCACACCAACAAAGTTAAATTGAGACTACATGGAAAAAGCCACAAATGATCGGATTATGGACACATAGATCAAGAACACCCGCTAGAAGAGGATCCAACTATATTGAGTTGTCAAAGCAGGCCAACTCCTTCACCAGGGCAAGTGGCTCACCAAGGACCAAGTTCAACAGAAGTTTCCTCATCTCATGGAGGAACTCAATGCAATGGGGACCATTGCTTCCTAAGGGGGAAGGAATCATCCAGGTGGATAGTGGTGGCCACCCACCTATTCCACTTGGACGCCCACCATTGTTTCTTTCAACTTTTTAGTTTCCTTAATTGTAGCACAATTTACTATTTTTAGCCTTTTTTTTGGGGCCTCAACTTCCAGAGCTGTTTTGAGGCCCTAAACGACGTTTTTTCAGGAAAACTGGGAGTAACATGTGTCTTTAACTAATGTTTCTCACTCAAAATTTTTAGTCCTCAGATAGATATTTCTAACGAGGTATTTTTCACGTCAAACAAAGATCGTATGCCAAATTTACATCCCCAGGAAGTTGATGTACCACTTTACCCAAACAGGGTCCATATTTTTGGCGCTTCATCTCCTAGGGATAGGTTTTTGGATGTTTAGGGTCTTCCGTTATTTCTCAATAATAAATAGGCCTTCGAGCCTCATTTTAACACAATTTAGAGGCCTTTAGCCGCTACATGTCTTCTAAGAGATAAGCTACCATCGCCCTAGCTAGTTTATTTCCATTTTGTCTATAAACATATTTCAATTTTTTGATATTAATGAAATGAATTGGTATCTCCCTTGCATATTTGAATTTATGGTTATATTCATATTTTTTTGTGTTCCTCCATAAATCAGGATTAAGCTTAGAAGTTAAAATAAGAGTGTTGTGACACCATTGTTGTTACAATGTTGTGACATGATCATTGTTGCAACACCATCCTACACTTACAATTTATGGGACCATTATGTTACAATGTCAGAAATCCATTGTTGCTTCACACTACCCTATTGTTATGGTCTTCTGGAACCATTACTATTACAATGTCACGACTCTACCATTGTTGTGACACCACTCTAATATTAGAGTGCCATGGCATTGTTAGTATTATAGTGTCCCAATTTATCTATTAATGTGACATTGCCTTGCTATTATAGTGATACAACTATTCTTTAACACAATGAATCAGGATTTTCAGTCATCCTTTTTGTCTCAAGGGACTTTGTAGTGAATTGGTGGGCCGCTTGTGCAAGGAAATAATGATTAGCTAAGGATTTGAACCACCATAATTTTTTACTATGTGAATAAATTATGATTGGAGTGGGAAATTGCTAAGGAAGTCAAACTATTGTGATTGTTAAATTTTCAAACTGTCATTTAAGAGAAAGAATCAAATAAACAATTGAGGGGAGAACGGAGCGAGACAACTAAAACAAGAAGAGCTTGAGAAGCTAAAAACAAGAATGGTGCATGAAGCTAGAAAAATTGAGGAGTGGAACAATTGGGTGTGTCTAGTGATGAAAACAAGATTAGCGTACAAAGTTTTAACACAAAGTAGGATTGTACATTACTTGTAAGGAAATTTTTGTGTGCATGTGAATAATAATAAAAAAATTCACTATCATCTCTTATCTTGTATCCTATAAATTTATCAATTTTACCACCATATATGTTAGTCTTTAATTTATGTTAACGCAACACTTCTACATATCAGAATAAATTTAGACGAAATAGTATGATGATAAAGCGAAGATCGGTTGTACCATAAAAAATAAAAGAATAATTTTATTTTTTTTCTCTAATCCACCTACAATCATGAGTATTATGACAAACTATGTGTCTCAAGGGACTTCGTAGTGAATTGGTGCGCCACTTGTGCAAGGAAATAATGATTAGCTAAAGATTTGAACCACCATAATTTTTTACTATGTGAAGAAATGATGATTGGAGTAGGAGATTGCTAAGGAAGTCAAACTACTGTGATTGTTCAATTTTCAAACCGACATTTCATAGCAAGAAGAAAACAAACAATTGAGGGAAGAAGGGGCAGAGACAACTAAAACAAGAAGAGCTTGAGAAGATAAAAACAAGAAGAGCACATGAAGCTAGGAAAATAGAGGAGAGGAACAATTGGATGTGTCTGGTGATGAAAAGAAGATGAGTGTACAAAGTTTTAGCACAAAGTAGGATTGTACATTTCTTGTAAGGAAAGTTTGATGTGCACGTGAATAATTAAAAAAAAATTCATATCGTCTCTTATCTTGTCTTATATAAATTTATTAAATTCCCCACCATATATGTTATTCTTTAATTTATGTTAAGGATACACTTTCACATATAGGAATAAATTTAGACAAAATAGTATGTCGATGATAAAGCGAAAATTGTTCGTACCATAAAAAAATACAAGAATAACATCAATTATGTTTCTCTAATCCACCAACATTTGTTAGTATTATGACAAACTATGTGTCTCAAGGGACTTCATAGTGAAATGGTGGGAAACTTGTCTAAGGAAATAATGATTAGCTAAGGAATTGAGCCACCATAATTGTTTACTATGTGAAGAAATGATGATTGGAGTGGGAAATTGCTAAGGAAGTCAAACTACTATGATTTTTCAGTTTTCAAACCACCATTTAAGAGCAAGAGGCAAACAAACAATTTAGGGGAGAAGGGGTTGAGACAAATAAAACAATAAGAGCTCAAGAAACCAAACACAAGAAGAGTGCATGAAGCTAGAAAAATAGAGGAGAGGAACAATTTGGTGTGTCTGATGATGAAAACAAGATTAGTACAAAATTTTAGCACAAATTAGGATTGCACATTTATTGTAAGGAAAGTTTGATGTGCATATGAATAATAAACAAAAAATCGCTATTGTCTCTTATCTTGTCTCTTATAAATTTATCAATTTCCCCACCATATATGTTAGTCTTTAATTTATGTTAACACTGTTATCACTTCAATAATTCTCAAGGGTTGTTTATATTTTGGTTTAAAGAATATTAGAGGTAACCATAAACATACTTTTAAGCCTTAGGATCTAGCCTTCCTAATGCTCAGAGAGGGCTCTCTCTATATGATCTACCTTTTTTTATTTTAGTTGATTTTAGGATAGTTATGTAAGATTGATTGGGATTTTGATTTTGGGTTTGGTTTGGTTGTGGAGTCACTAGTTCAGATGGATAGATGTAGGTCTACTTACCATTGGGCTAATGGAGTCAAAGTGTCAAGTAGTTAGAGCAGAATCAAGGTTCTAAAGGGAAGTGTTCACAAGGCAAGATAGCTGAGTAACTTCAGATCCTTAGGTTGATGGTGAAAATGGTTTCAATCGGGATGAGAGAGAAATTAAGGGTTCTCAGATTCAGAGACAGAGGTCAATAAAAACTAGGGAGAAATTAAGAATTACCCAATCTAGATATCAGTAGAAAACATGGAAATGACATAACAGTTCAAGACAAAGTGTTTTTTAAACATATTATAAAACAATATTCCTGTTATACATTTAGATTTAGAAAAAATGAAAGTATGTGAAAACTTAAGATAAAAACAAAGAACAATTAAGAGTACTTCACTGAAGTGGCCCAACACATGAATCCTCTAATATAATCTCTTTATTGCTCAATCCAGTTTTCTAACTTGAAAATGGTACAAAGAACCCTCTGGTTCAAATCAATACATCTATAGAAATGTTTAGCAATCCACAATCCAAACCTCAATACTTCAAAATGTGAAGTATTTATACAAAAACTCTTACAAAATATCCAAAAACAAACTTAGGAATTATTCAAGGAAAAATAAATATCTTCATGCAAGAAGATAGGGACAATTATCTAACTAATGCAGTTTGTCCCTGCTTTTATTAAATTTGTTGTTTTGTTGTCTTTGATCTTTTGCTGATTTTCCTCTAGCTGTTTGCTCAATGCTGGATGTTTGTTAAACAGTTGAGTGTCATTTACGCTGGCATTCTTTAACTCTGCTTTGTAATTTATGTTTTGAATTTAACTCTGACTTTCACCTGATACACTTTAACTTTGATACTCTTTGACTATCACTCCTCTATTTTCATTGTTTTACATTCATAGTAAATCAGTTAATTTCTCCCAAGCTTCTGGTTCTGGTAACTTGATTTTTACCATCCTTATGAATATCTCATCAACCTCTATATACTTTGAAAATTTAGGCTTGTTGATGAATAAATTTTTTACCTCATGTTTCAGGTAAAAGAGGTTCTCAAAACTTTTGTAGAGTACTTTCCCTGTTGGAGTTCCCTGCATGGATGAATTATTATCTTTCTCATTTGCCACTTCCCTAATTTTTTTATCATAATCCTCTTGCTTCATCAACGTATCATTAATAACTAGAGGATTTGGCAAGCCTATTTGTCTTAGAATATCAAACTTCATCATGAACCTGGTTATGGAAATCTCTATCTTCTGACATTTTTCTTCTAGCTATACCGTCAAGTTTATTTTAGAAATCACCTTTCTAACTTCAAGAATTGTATCTGTCCTGTCAATAATTCCAATCTCTTCTAATTCCTGCTTATTCTTGGAATTAAGAAACTTTATGATTTCATTAGCCTCTTCTGGCTTCTTACCAATTTATTCTTTGATTTTCTAGATGGCTTCACCTGCTGCTTTGATTAAATATTTTTTCTCATAAATAAACTAAATGGATGGCCAAATATCATTGACAGATTCAATGATATTGGCCCATAGTTGTTGCTTGGCTTGTGCCATTGGTTATTTTAGTGTTAAATATTTCTCTAACTTCTTCAATTTCTATATCAACCTGTTTGTTTTCTATACTTCATTGTTGCAAATAATCTGAACTAGTTTCTTCTCATCACTCAGAATTTTCAACTATTCTTCAGGTATCTTGATTTCACTAGTCTGGATAGACATTTATTTAACTAGTTTACCTGCTTCATCAGACGCTGTGTTGTTGTTGTAGATGACTCTATTGCTGAAGTAGCTGCGGATGTAACATGAAGTGTTGTAGCTATTGGAACTGAAGGGGCCAATGATTCTGCTAATATAGAGGGAAAAATTGTAGTGACTATAGGAATAACATTGACAAGGACTACTTCTGAGCGGGCCTTTTTCTCCTGTACTAACTTATCCATTACATTTTCCATTTATTTCAACTAGGCAGTTAACTAAAGAAATAGATTCATCATCTCATCTTTTTGTCCTTCATTTTCTAACACTTACTTTTCTTGTGGATGTTTAGTAGGAGGTAATTTGAGTTGCTTCTTTAATGCAACAATGTCGAAATTCTTCTTCTTTATGAGTTCATCTGCAATTTTGATATTTGTTGGATCATATGCTACTTCAATAATTAAATTTTCTAGAGATTTAATTATGTTATATTTAACCTGTGAGGATGCCTTTTCTAATTTTAGATGATCTTTGATGTTCCCTAGAGTGTTTTGCAGCTTCTTTACACTCATGGATTTGTTTATCATGGTAGAATACAACATTTCACAAGATTGGTTGTGAAATTCTATCTAGTCTATAGGATGAAGATCTTTTTCTTGACCTTCATATGATGTCTTTTTATAATCTGCTGATGATTTGGGATGCTTTACTGTGGGCTGCAAGAAGGTCATCTGCATCTTTCAAGTATTGTAGTTAAAAGTAGAAAGCAATATGTTTGGTCACTAGGTGACTGTTTCCAGTATTGAGTATATGTATCAGCCTTTAATGTCTCATTTCTTATCTTAATTTATTTATACTTCTTGATGATGTCTTATTCTTTCTCTACTGGATTGCTAGATGAAGATACTTCAACACTATGTTGCTTTTGAATCATTTGAGTGTTTGATGTTGAAGGTTGGTGAGTTTCTTCAAAAACTGCAGGAGGTGCATTATCCTTTACCAATGTATATGTGTCAATCACTTCAATAGTTTCCACTTCTTCATTTACAGGAATTAATTTTGGCTTCTTCCTTACATCAATTTTAATTTTTTTTCAGTTCTAGTTTGTGTTGAGCATGATCCTTCTTCTCTAACTCTTTTAGAGTTCCTATCTTCTTGGGCTGGAGTGTGCAAGATGGAAATAGTATCACCTTGCTTCTCTACCTCTTTTAAAGTGTTCTCCAACCATTCATATTGATTGGAGTATTTCTCAATGTGTGGCTTGGATTCATGTACATAAGGATTTAATTTACATTTGAGTTTTAATTTTCTTATTACTCCTAAAAGATCATAATACCACTGGAAAGTATGACTGAACTTAAATTCCTACAAATATTTTTATGCTTGTGGACCTGAATTTCTATTGTCGCAAATAAAGGGACCATCCTCATTCTTTATCTTAAACTGTGTCTTATTTTTGGTTGCCAAGAAATTTATTCCATCATAATTAAGGATCTTCCTGATATACTCAAGGGAAAATAACCTCATTGGGAGATATTTGGGAAGCTTATATGGAAAGAGATTAGATCCATATACCCTAATTTCTATGTGGTTCTGATAAATGTACGAATTTCCTGTCCTACAATGTTATGATAACTCTAAGATATTTTTAATCTCATCACTGACTCTTGGTTGATTGCTGCTATTCAACATGTTGAAAATTGGATGGATGAAAGAGTCAATGAAGTCTATGTATGTGGACTGTGTGGAGTATTTCATGATTAATGGAGTCCAAAAGATAACTGACAGGGGATTACCTTCAACATTCAGCTTTTGAAGGTTGATGGAAAAATTTTCAGACTGGAAGTATAAAAACATGTGGAACAATACTGATGAGTACTTGAAGACAACTTCTTCAGGAATTTTAACAAGTTGTTCATGGATTGTGTCAGCAAGGTACTGAGAAAAATTGAATATGGTAGTAGTAGGATGACTAGGTGTGAAACTAGAAAAGAAACCTAAGACTGTAACATAAAAATGCTCATATGTGAAATAACCAAGAATACATGGCAACATAGTGATGATATGCCTAGTTCTTTCAGAAAATATTGTAGATGGGTAAGGAGGATTAGTCTTGGGATTTTTTACTGATGAGGGAATGAAAGTTTGAAATATCTGGAACCTCTTGGGGAAGTCCAAATTTAGGTATAGCTGGGTAAGAGTAACAATATATAGAGGGGTTTCATCTGGCCTAGGTTTAATCTGAAGCATTTGGTTAATTGATTTAGCTGTAATAGTGAATAGAATTTCTTTACCAGGGGTTAATGGGGCTCTTTTTCAAGGAAATAACAAGGGTGGCAAAGTCTAATCACCTCTGGACACTGGAAGGTCTATGGGACAATGTACTTGGGAAAATTGGACTTCCAAAATAAAACCTCATCAACTTGGTCAATTGATTTGTCATGGCTCCAGTAGTGGAGCTCAAGAAGGTTAAACTCAGTGATAGGGTCACTAATTTTAAAATATCTGTCTGCTAAGGGAGTGTGTTCTACATCCACAACTAGAGGTTGCAGGGGATTAATTGATATAATTCTTTGAGAAGCCATATTTTTGTTAATTTTATCAATTAATTACTCTTTTAGCTCAGAAAAATAGATTCAATCCTATAGGAGCACCTCTGAAAATATTTACAGTTTGCAGAAGTGTTTGGGAAACCAATTTATCAAATATTACTCTCTGTGATCAGAAATAGTCTCTAGTCTTAAAATACTATGAAACTATTATCACAACCAGTAGAAAAGGTTTTTTAAGGGCAATACTGACTTTTTCTATGGTTTTCTAAGCTCTTAAAGTGGTTCAAATGATTTAATTACTTTATTTTAGCTTAAAAAAATGACCTTGGATCTTCATGAATAATTGGATAATGAAGCTTTGGTATGCAAAAGGGTGTTCAGGGGAAATGGAGGCTTTTTGAAGCTTCGGGGGTCTTTATACTACTTCAAATCAGGTTCTGCAGTGATTGTGGGAGTAAAAGGCATCAATTCTTGTTGAATTTAGCTTGATAAAAGGGCGGCACCAGTTCTTTAGCACAGAAATAGGTCAACAGTCTTTTTCTCTACAAATTATAACAGAAAATGGTGGAAAAACGCTGCAAAGGGCAGTCTTAATTCTTTTCAACCAACATTAATTAAGCTTTGGGCGTGGGTTAAATTCAAAAGACAGGACGGTTTTGTCGCCATGGTCAGGAATATAGCTGACTATTTTTCGCATCGGCTAAAGCAGGTGGGCAGTATTTTTTGGAGGGATGCGATGTAATCAAATGGTACCATGTAGCACAAGAACAGGGTGGGAAAACTGCTTATTTCGCAAGGTCTCGATGGGATTAAAGATCAGGAAATTAGATATGCGATAAAGGGTATTGGCCATTGGATTTGCTCAATTGCGATCGGATGGATGGGAAAATGAGAGGATTTCATTGGAGATTTGATAGGTGGTGGGGCCCGGGATAATGTTATGTGATGAGTTATGATATAAGCTATGGCTTAATTTATATGGGGTCGAGACTTTATAATAAGGAATTAATATAATACATGTTTAAAGGTTTAATGGGAGTTATTATATAATGGTTAGCATATGTATGGAAATGGGTTTAACCCTATATATTTAAACTAATGTTAAAATGAAATATGATGCAGGAGATAAAATACACCAAGGAAGGATTTTAAAATAACATCAGGTGATTTTTAGCAGTGGGGCCCGACTTATTATTTTAAACTTTAGATTTAGGATAAGTGTATTTAGGGGATTTTAAAATGAAAGGGAAATTAGTAAGTGTAAAATTACTTTCCAAAGGATAAATGTGTTTTAAACTAAAGAAAGGGTATTTATGTAGGAAAAATGGGTGAAGTAAGGGGAAAAAGATAAATATGAAGGGGAGGAGGTATTTTTACAAGGGAAATTATTTTAGAGGGAAATTAGTAAATATGAAATGACCAATTTCTGCTATCCATGCCTTGTGAAAATTGCTTCTGCCTACCCATCATATACCCTAACATTTTTTTCTTCATTTATTTAGGTGCATTTAACTTGGAGACCCATTTTATTTTTCTTTTAACAAAAAACTATATAATCCTATCCTTATTACTTCCAATGGCTCAGATTAAACTGTTGAGCTCATTTATTTTTCTCTACCTATCTACCAATCTGCCAAGATTAAACAATTTGGCTAGATATTTATTCTCCATATATCAGCATGAAATTTAAAGCATGAAAGATCAAGTTTAAGCAATTTGACCTTCATGGATTATGGCATTTTTGACAAACTGCACACAATCTTATTTTGCAAAAATAAAGTAAAAAATAGTGGCCTTTGAATTTTTATCACTTTCATGATCCATTTTATCTCTTTTTGTTGGGGTTCATTTCTTATATTATTTTTTGATCTTTTTCTTTTAGTTCTTTGATTTTTCTTTTAGGACTTTTACCCTCTTTACATTTTTTATTTTTTATATTGGAAAAAAATTTTGCAGAAAGAAAAGTATGTACATATTACAAGACTAATCATAATCAATTCAAGATTATGAATCCTATTATTATAGGACCCTAGCAGTGGCTCCACATGGGGATGGCATTTCTTGGTGAAATGTCAAGAACTTTAAGATCAATAGCCTTTGAAATTTGGCTTTGCTTTGCCTTAGACCTATTTTTTGATCTCTGCTTTATTCATACTTATGATATTTTATCTTTGAAAGCTTAGGGCCTTCTCTCTGGGCTTCAACTTTGCAAGAAAAACATCCAATCCAATCTAAACTCTGCAATGTTATGTACAATGAGCAAAGTAAACAAAGTGAGTTAATGCTAATATGGGGAATAGTAATGCTTCATCACCATACCATTGATAGGTCCACCTGGCAGATCTGATCCATCCAACTCCTTGAAAAATAATGCATTGTTACCTCTGTAACCATAAATGAAATAGGGACCTTTCCATAGGAAATCAAATTTACCATGTTTACTTTTTTCTTCTCTTCTAGAATCCCACTTAAGAACTTTATCACCTATATAGAAATCATCTTCCTTTGTCTTCTTGTCAAATATCTTTTTAATTTTATCTTGGATAACTTGTGATTTGACATAGACTTGTTCGCTAGTTTGTTTCAAGTGTATGGTCTGATTTATCCTTCTCTGGATATCATTAGTTTCTACCTGCAGTTCTTGGATCATATTCATCACTAGTACTCCTAAAGAGGATGGAAAAATAGCATCCATCCTATATACAAGCTTATAGGGAGATGTACCAATGGAAATCTGTGTTGTTAGTATGTCTACCCATAACGAATTAACTAACCTTTTGTTCCAGGTCTTTTTATTGTCTTCTAACAGTTTCTTGATGATATTAACAAGGATTTTATTGGAGGACTCTGCAAGACCATTACCTTGAGGGTAATAGGAAGTGTAATGGCCAACGCTAATGTGGTACTTGTTAAAGAGGTCAATCATTTTCTTAGAATTGAAAGAAACTCCATTATCATTAATGAGCTTTTGAGGGCATCCAAATCTAGATAGTATATTGTTTTTTAGGAATGAGATTATGACAGAATCATTGGCTTTCCTAGAAGGAATGGCTTCTATCCACTTGGTGAAATAGTTTGTGGTTTTCAAAATCCATTTGTGATGGGCTGAGGAGGGTGGGTAAATTTCACCAATGAAGTCTAAACCCCATTGTTGAAATGAAATTTTTGTGGAGATGGGCTTAAGGAGTAAAGGTAATAGATTTTTCTCGCCTTCAAAGATCTGGTATTTGTGACAGGAGGTCACATACTTTCTTACATATGAAAAAAGAGTTGGCCAATAAAAACCATCCCTCAAGATTTTATATGCAATTGATTTCCAATACAGGTGTCCTCCACAGTCACCTGCATGAAACTCTTCCATAACTTTATCAACTTCATATTTAAGTAAACAATTCAATAAAATTCCATCATGATATTTCCAAAATAGAGCATTATCTATGATACAAAATTTCATTTCCTTTAACTTTAATAATCTAGCTTTAGTTCTTGAAAATCTAGGAGGAGCTTGTAAGTTTAGTAATACAAATATGATATCTGCATACCATGGTGAATCTAAGAGAGCTTCACTGATCTGTGGATTCGCCATGTCTTCTTGATCATCTAATTAAACAATAAAATTTATATCTAAGGCCTAACAGTTTGATTCAGCCATGAGTTTGGCTAAACCTTGGCCTTTAATGAGTTTGGTGGGCTTAATTTCTATGTCATATTCCAAAATAGTGGTAATCCATTTTCCTCTCTTACCATCAGTCCCATTCTGAGTCAGAATGTCCTTCACTACTGAATTTGGAACATATACAATAATCTGTGAATACAAGATATACACTCTAAAATCTTTGATATCCTTTAATAAAGCCAACGCCTGTTTTTCCATTATGTTATAATTTATTGTGGCATCTCTTAGTGATTTTATGAAAAAATAAATGGTCTTTTCAGAACCCTGATCATTCTTTTTCCGGAAGACTGTTGCAATAGTATGTTCTGAAGCAAAAGAAAAAGTAATAAAATCTTTTTTGAAATGAGGACTTATTAGAACTGGTGTTCCTGTAAGGGCTTGTTTGATTGATTTAAAGGATTGTTTGACCCCTACTATCCATTTCAGTGCTGCGTCTTTCTTTAACATTTTATTCATTTCTCTAATTATTTCTTCTAAATTAGAAATGAATCTTCTGAGAAAATTGATCTTACCTAAGAAAGCTTGCAATTACTTGATATTTCTAGAATGACTTATGTTCAAAATGGCCTCTATTCTAGTTGGGTCTATCGTGATTCCCTCTTTTGATATTATATGTCCCAATATTTTACTTTCATCAATTCCAAAGAGAGTCTTTTTGGGATTCAATGAAATACCAAAATTTCTGCATTTAATAAACAATTGTCTCAGATGATCTAGATGTTCATTGTCAGTTTTTCAACATATAGTTATATCATCTAGATAAATTACAAGAAGATCATGAATTTCATTGGAAAAATCTATTTACATAGCTCTCTGGAAAGTAGCTTCTGCATTCATTAATCCAAAAGGCATTTTCAAATACATGAAAGTAGCCCAAGGAGTAGTAAATAATGTCTTTGGTTGGTCTTTTGGCTGAACTAAGATTTGATTATACCCAAAGAATCCATAAAGCAATGAAATCCTAGATTAACCTACCACCCTCTGTAAAATATGATCCATTTTGGGGAGAGGGTAGTTATCTTTTAGGGACACCTTGTTTAAATTCCAGAAATCAACACAAAGTCTGATTTCCCCTATTTTCTTCCTATTGGGAACTAATTTTGAAACCCAATTAGAATATTTGATAGGTGTAATGATCTGTGCTTCATACATCCTCTTTACCTCTTTTTCAATTAAATGCGTAAGAACTGGATTAATACTTCTAAGCTTATGTTTGAATGGTTTTTTATCGTCTTTGATAGGTATTTTATGTTGTATTATGCTAGTGTCATAATATTTTAGGTCTTCATAAATCCATGCAAATACATCTTGAAATTCCTTAAACAAAGCTATGTATTTCAGTTTTTCTTCTTGAGGTAATGGTTTGGAAAGTTTGATGAGTTTAGGCCTTTTGTTGTGTTCCTATATTGTATTATTCTATGTCTAATATTAATAGTTCCATCTTTGGTTTTCTTGCAACATCATTTGAATAAAAAAGATCTTATAATGGGGCTAATCCCTTAGGTAAAAAGTTATTCTTAAGTTTTAAATGTCAGAATCATCATCTGCTATTTCTTCTATTTATACCTTTTCTAATTTGTCTATTTCTACTTGAGTGAATTTAGTGGGTTCAGTGAAATATAAATTATTCACATCTATCTCACTGTATATTATATCATCTATTGTATAATCTATATCTATGTTACAATTCTAGAATTCTCCCTCAACATTCATAAATTGATAGATTTGAGTATCCTATGTGAAAATTTGCCAATATTTTAAGTTTTCTGGTATGGTAGGCTGGTGTCTTACCTTTGTTGTATATTGGTGATTTGGCTAAAAAGGTAGATTGTAGGTGCTAGAAAAAGTAGCTAAATTGTATGCCTCCATGTTCTGTTTTCTAGGAATTACAGCAAAGTCAATTTCAAGCAACTCTTTAATCAGAACTAAAACTGTTTCTCTGTATTGGCTTAATCTAGGATTCTACACAGAATATTCTCCTCTAATTTGTTTTACAATTAAGTCAGAGTCTTCCATGATAGAAGCTCTTTTGCACCCTAAATTTCTAACAATATGCAGTCCTAAGATTAAAGTTTCATACTCTGCCATGTTGTTTGTACATTTGAAGTTTAATCTAAAGGCGTGACCTTCTGAATGATTGTTTTCTATGTTATGAATCCAAACTTCTACTCCTGCTCCTAATTTGTTCACTGAGCTATGAAATTCTAAGTGCCACATTGATTCATGAAATATGTTTTCACTGTCAAATTCCTTCTTTTTTTGTTTTTAAGCTATTTTTTTATTTATGCCAGAATCTGAATTACATAAAATGAAAGAATCCATATTAGAATGTAAAAATTAAATGGGATATTTATGTGGTTGTACTGTACTACTGACCATGTACTTCATTAGAGTTTCTTTGTAAAGTTTCTTGGGTTGACCAAATACTGAAATTGTGGCATAAGACATGTCGAATTGTAGAGATCCCTACAGCACCCCATGAGCGATATAATAGAATTCCATACTTTGGAGGGATATCAGATACTACAATATCCATGACTATGCTTTTTCCTATGTATTGAACTAAAGTGACACATAAATATTTTATTAAGCCAAGACATTTCACTTTACTAGAGTTAAAAGAGAAGAGATATTTGTGGTCTAGTAACATCTAAATTCAAATTTTCCATAATGCATTTTGGCATTAAATTGTGGGATGCTCCTAAATCTAGCATAGCATTGCGTAGGATTTCATCATGTATACTCAAGCTAATGTAGAAAGGAGGAACACCACCTTCTTGATGTTTTCCATTGACGTCTGGGCCAAAAAGTAGTTTTGGTTTATCATCATTTAGATTTAAAGAGTGTTCTCCATCTTTAATGTTCAAAGTTTCAGTGATCTGTGATTTATATAAGTCATGCTTTACCAACTTTGTCAAAGGAATTGGTATTTTTAGTTTGGAAATTTCAGTTTGGATGTTAAATGGTGTTTGTGTTTTTCCTAACTGAATTATTTCTTATTTTGTAACTGTAGTTTGAGTGTGTTTTTCTTCTTTACCTATAGTTGGTTTTTTTGTTTGTGTTTCCATTGTTTTGTTGTTTTCAACCTTATTTTTAGGGACAGTTTGAGTTGCAGTGGAAGTTTTGGAAAATTTTGAAGTTTCAACAGTTGTTTTGGCAGTAGCTATTTTAGAATCAATTGTTTTTTTTTATCAACAACAAATGTTTTTAGATCAGCTAAAGTTTTAGCAGAAGGTGTAGTTTTAGCAGAAGCATATTTTTGAGGATCAACTGATGTTCGGACAACAATATCTGTAATGTCTACAATTTTACAATTGGATGAAATTTTTGGATTAGAAATTTTCTGATTTGAACTAGAGTTTTGTTGGGTTTCTCTAGGGAGGATTTGTAGTACTTTGGTTGTAGTACTTTGGTTCTAATGTTTTCTTGGTCTGAGTTTGGGCAGATTTCTTAGTAGGGGCTTCTACATTTTTCTTACTCCTAAGGTTATATTTCTTGTGAACTTCATTAATGGAAAACTCATAACCTAACTTATAATCAAAAGACTCTCCATATTCTAACTTCAACTGTTGTAATTCATATAATTCCTGTTCTTCTTGTGTAAGAAAAATAGTATTATCATCATTGATTCCCATTAAGTTAATCTAAGTGTCTTCATCATCTTCATTTTGGTGATAAATTTCAACATAGTTCTCTTGGAAAGGTGGTCTTATGTTTTGGTCAGGTGTTGATTCTCTAGATTTACCGGTGTTGGTGTTTTTTCTAAAATTGGGATTTCGTATTTAAGGACCTTGTTGTTGATTATCCCACTGTGGTTTTCTTTCCATACTTTCTAGTCTATCCATCATTTTTTCCATGGATTTTTCTAAACTATCTATTCTTCTATTTGATGTAGATGTTTCCTCTTTTATTGTTACTCTTCTTTCATTTATCATTATTTCTCTCTTAGCTGGCAAATTGGCTTCTACACTAATTGCAATGTTTTGAATTTGTTATAGTGTTTCTGGGTTCCTTTCCCTCAGTTGGTATGACATATCTGTATCAAACCCATCAGGAAATTTGAGTAAATCTAGATCTGTTGGGGGTTTAATGTTTGCTTGAATAACATTATAGATATTGTTGAATCTAGTAAAATAGTCCTGAACTCACTCATCAGGTCCTCTTTTTATGTATTCATATTCAGACAAAATTTGTAAAGGATTCTTATTTTTCTCCCATCTACTGATAAAAAATCTATGGAAGGCTTTTAAATAAGAAATATGATTGGCAGGTAAAGCTTTAAACCATTTCTTTACTTATCCATCTAAATTTTGGGCAAAAAATCTCATTTGGACATCAGATGCATCAATTTCATGCAATTCAAAGTAATCAGTCATTTTTTTAACATGTTTTTGTGCAGTGCATTGACTAGTTCCATCAAATTGAGGGATTTTGCTTTGGTAATCTTGGGGCATGTTATATAATTGACCTGGTAGAACCAAAGGAGCATATATGGCAGCCATGGCTAAGATTATAGCTAGGCATGGAGTTAAATTGGTGGTACTTGGTGATGAGGTTGAGGTACTTGCAGATGAGGTTGGGACACTAGAAGATGTACATGGAAATGTGGTTGAAGTACTTGAAAATACAGCAGTAGTGCTAGAAGATGAAATTTTAGTACTTGGGAATGGAAATAAAACTCTAGGTTGAAGAGGAAGCATAGGGATGAAGGATTTTGTGGAAATAGGTGTAGTGGAAATAATAGATGAGGTGGTAGTAAATAAATTTGAATTTACATACTCTAAATGACTAGTAGAAGGCTTAGGGGTATAAGTAGATAAACCGGTTAATTCAACAGAATGCTGGAAATAAGCTTCATCAATTTCTTTAATCAAAGTTGTAGTCAATGAATCAAGTTTGTCATAAGGTTCTAGATATTTTTGACCTGAATCAAGTGAAACAGTTTCCTTATTAGTTTTAATAAATGAAATGAAATTAGGATCTATTACACTATCATATATGGCACTTTCTGATTTAGTTCTAAGCAAAGATTGCTCAAAAGCTAAATCAAATTCAATGTCCTGTCAACTTTATCATTCATTGGAAAGAGAAATTGCTTTGATAAATGGATTTTTATTACCTAAAATTTCTAATTTTTTATTTTTCTTTAAAATTCTGTCAGGATTATCTATTATTACAATAGGTTCTGGATCAGGATTAGACTTGGTATAGTAGGTTCTTCTGGAAGCCAAAATTTTAGTTTTTATGAAAATTTTACTTAACAACCCTTTAAAACAATCTTAAGTTGAAAATATGAGCAAAATTATTTCCTCAAGATTTATTTTAAACACTGAGGACTGGTTAGTTCCCCAGTATGGTTGCCAGTATGTTATCATTCCAATAATTTTCAAGGGTTGTTTATATTTTGATTTAAATAATATTATAGGTAACCACAAACCTACTTTTAATCCTTAGGATCTACATTTCCTAATGCTCAAAGAGGGTTGACTCTATATGATTTATCTTTGTTGATTTTATTTTATTTTAGGATAGTTATGTAAGATTGATTGGGATTTTGATTTTGGGTTTGGTTTGGTGGTGGAATCACTGGTTCATATGGATATATGTAGGTCTTCCTACCATTGGGATAATGGAGTCAAAGTGTCAAGCAGTCAGAGTAGAATGAAGGTTCTAAAGGGAAGTGTTCATAGGAAAAGATAGCTGAGTAACTTCAGATCCTTAGGCTGATGGTGAAAATGGTTTCAATCGTGATGAGAGAGAAATTGAGGGTTCTCAGATCCGGATAATGAGTGAAATGACAGAGGTCAATCTAAACTAGGGAACAATTAAGAATTCCCTAATTTGGATATCAGTAGAAAACATGAAAATGACATAACAGTTAAAGAAAGAGTATTTTTTAAACATATTCTAATATAATATTCCTGTTATACATTTAGATTTAGAAAACATGCAAGTATGTGAAAAATTCAGATAAAAACAAAGAATAGTTGAGAGTACTTCACTGAATTTTCCCAACACATCAATCCTACAATATAATCTCTTTATTGCTCAATCCAGTCTGCTGACTTGAAAATGGTACAAAGAACCCTCTGGTTCAGTTCAGTACATCTATAGAAATGTTTAGCAGTCCACACCTCAGTACTTTGAAATGTGAAGTATTTATAAAAAAAATCTTACAAAATATCCTAAAACAATCTTAGGAATTATTAAAGGAAAAATAAATATCTTCATGCAAGAAGATAGAGACAACTATCTAACTAATGCAAGATGTCCCTGCTTTTATTGAATTTTTTGTTTTGTTGTCTTTGATCTTTTGTTGATTTTCCTCTGGTTTTTTTCTCAACACTGGATGTTTGTTAGGAAGTTGAGTGTCCTTTACGTTGGTAGCCTTTAACTCTGCTTTGTAATTTCTATTTTGACTTTAAATCTAAATTTCACTTGATACACTTTAACTCGGATACTCTTTAACTTCCACTGCTTTGCTTTCACTGTTTTACCTTCATATTAAATCAATCAATTTCTCCCAAGATTCTTCTTCTAGTAACTTGATTTTTACCATTCTTCTGAATATCTCATCAGCCTCTATCTACTTTGAAAATGTAGGCTTGTTGATGAATAAATGATTTACCTCATGTTGTAGGTAAAAGAGGTTCTAAAAACTTTTGTAGAGTAATTTCCCTGTTGGAATTCCCTGCAAGGCTGAACTATTAGCTTGCTCCTTTGCCACTTCTCTAATTTTTTTATCATAATCCTCTTGCTTCATCAACTTGTCATTAATAACCAGAGGATTTGGCAAGCCTTTCTGTCTCAAAATATCAAACTTCATCATGAACCTGGTTATGGCAATATCCATGTTTTGACATTTTTCTTCTAGATGTACCATCAAGTTTCCTTTAGAAATCACCTTTCTAACTTCAAGAATTGTATCTATCCTGTCACTAATTCCAATCTCTTCTAATTCCTGCTTATTCTTGGAATTAAGAAACTTTATGATTTCATTAGCCTCTTCTGGCTTCTTTCCAAGTTCTTCTTTGATTTTCCGGATGGCTTCACCTGTTGCTTTGATTAAATATTTTTTCTCATAAATAAACTGAATGGATGGCCAAATATCATTGAGAGATTCAATGATATTGGCCCATAGCTTCTACTTGGCTTGTGGCAGTGGTTCTTTCAGTGTTAAATATTTCTCTAACTTCTTCAATTTCTCTGTCAACCTATTTGTTTTTTGTACTTCATTGTTGTGCATAATCTAAACTATTTTCTTCTCATCACTCAGAATTTTCAACTGTTCTTTGAGTCTATTTATTTCATTAGTCTGGATAGACATTTTCTGCATTGCTTTAACTAGTTTACCTTCTTCATCAATAGGTTGTGCTGCTGTTGTATATGACACTGTTGTTGAAGTAGTTGCTGATGTAACAAGAAGTGTTGTAGCTATTGGAACTGAATAGACGTAGTGACTACAGGAGAAACTCTAGTGACTACATGAATAACAATGAGAGGGAATTCTTCTAAGCGAGCCTTTTTCTCCTGTACTAACTTATCCATTTCTTTCAACTGGGCAGTTAACTAAAGAATGAGATTCATCATCTCAACCTGTTGTCCTTCATTTTCTAACACTTCCTTTGCCTGTGGATGTCCAACAGGAGGCAATTTGAGTTGCTTCTTTAATGCATCAATTTCTGCATTCTTCTTCTTTATGAGTTCGTCCGCAACTTTGACATTTATTGGATCATATCCTACTTCAATAATTAAATCTTCCATAGATTTAATTCTGTTATCTTTAGCTTGTGAGGATGCCTTTTCTAACTTTAGCTGATACTTGATGTTCCCTAGAGTGTTTTGCAGCTTTTTTACACTCATGGATTTTTTTTTCATGGTATAATACATCATTTCACGAGCTTTCTTGTGAAATCCTATATGGTCTATAGGATGAAGATATTTTTCTTGAACTTCATATGATGTCTTTTTATAATATGTTGATCATTTGGGATGCTTTACTGTGGGTTGCAGGAAGTTCATCTGCATCTTTCAAGTCTTGTAGTCAAGAGAAAAAAGCAATCTGCTTCGGTCACTAGGTGATTGTTTTCAGTATTGAGTATATGTATCAACCTTTAATATCTCATTTATTAGCTTGATTTCTTTATACTTCTGCATGATGTCCTTTTATTTCTCTGTTGGCTTGCTAGATGAAGATACTTCAACACTATGCTAGCTTTGAATCATTTGAGTGTTTGATGTTTAAGGTTGGCAAGTTTCTTCATAAATTGTAGGAGGTGCATTATCCTTTACCAATGTATCTATGTCAATCACTTCAATAGTTTCCACTTCTTCATTACAGGATTTAATTTTGGCTTTTTCCTGTACATCAATTTGAATGTTGTTTTAGTTTTAGTTTTTGCTGAGTATGATCCTTCTTCTCTGAATATTTTAGAGTTCCTATATTCTTGGGCTAGAGTCTGCAAGATGGAACTTGTATCACCTTTCTTCTCTGCCTCTTTTAAAGTGCTCTCCAACCATTCAGAATGATTGGAGTATTTTTCAATGTGTGGCTTGGATTCATGTACATAAGGAGTTCATTTACATTTGAGTTTAAATTCTCTTATTACTCCTAAAGGATCATAATACCACTGGAAACTCTGATTGAACTTAAATTCCTGCAAATATTTTTCTACTTGTGGACCTGCATCTCTACTTTTTCAAATAAAGGGACCAACCTGATTTTTTATCTTAAACTGTGTCTTCTTTTTGGCTGCCAAGAAATTTATTCCATCAGAATTAATGATCTGCTCAATATACTCAAGGGAAAATAACCTCATTGGGAGGTATTTGGGCAGCTTATATGGAAAGAGATTAGATCCATATACCCTAATTTATATGTGTTCTGACAAAGGTACCAATCTCCTGTCCTACTGTGTTATGATAACTGTAGGATATTTTTAATCTCATCATTGACTCTTGGTTGACTGCTTTTGTTCATCATGTTGACAATTGGATGGATAAAAGAGTCAATGAAGTCTGTGTATCTAGACTGTATGGAGTCTTTCCTGATTAATGGATGCCAAAAGATAACTAACTGTGGACTGCCTTCAACATCCAATTTTTGAAGGTTGATGGAAAAATTTTCATATTGGAAGTATAAAAACATGTGGAACAATATTGATGAGTACTTTAAGACACCTTCTTCAGGAATTTTAATAAGCTTTTCATGGATTGTGTCAGCAAGGTACTGTGCAAAATTGAATATGGTAGCAGGAGGCTGACCAAGTGTGAATGTGGACAAGAAACCTAAGACTGAAGCATGAACATGCTCATATGTGAAATAACCAAGAATACATGATAGCATAGTGATGATATGCCTAGTTCTTTCAAAAATTATTATAGATGGGTAAGGAGGATTAGTCTTGGGAGTTTCTACTGATGAGGAAATGAAAGTTTGGAATTCCTGGAACCCCTTGTGGAAGTCCAGATTCAGGTATAGCTAGGTAAGGGTCTCAATAGATAGAGGGGCTTCATCTGGACTAGGTTAAATCTGAGCATTTGGTTAATTGATTCAGTTGTAATAGTGAACATAATTTCTTTACCAGGGGTCATTAGGGCTCTTTGGTCAGGGAAATAACAAGTTTGGCAAAGTCTAATCACCTCTAGACACTGGAAGGTATGTGGGACAATGTACTTGGGAAAATTGGACTCCCATATGAAAACCTCATCATCTTGGTCAATTGATTTGTCATGGCTCCAACGTTGGAGCTCAAGAAGGTTAAACTCAGTGACAGGGTCACTAATTTTAAAATATTTGTCTGCTAAGGGAGTGTCTTCTATATCCACAACTAGAGGTTGCAGGGGGTTAACTGATACAATTATTTGAGAAGCCATATTTTTGTTAATTTTATCAATTAATTATTCTTTTATCTTAGAAAAATAGATTCATGCCTTTAGAGCACCTCTAAAAGATATTTATAGTTTGCAGAAGGGTTTGGGAAACCAATTTATCAAATATTACTCTATGTGATCAGAAATAGTCTCAGGCCTTAAAATACTGTGAAAATATTATCACAATCGGTAGAAAAGGTTTTTTAAAGACAATACTAGCTTTTTTAATGGTTTGCTAAGCTCTTAAAGTGGTTCAAATGATTGAATTACTTTCTTTTAGCTTAAAAAAAATGGCCTTGGCTCTTTAGGAATACCTGGATAATGATGCTTTGGTATGCAGAAAGGTTTTCAGGGGCAACAAAGGCTTTTTGAAGCTTCAAGGGTCTTTATACTCCTTCAAATAAGGTTCTACAGTGATTGTGGGAGTAAAAGGCTTCAATTCTGATTTATTTTAGCTTGATAATAGGTCAACAGTGGTTCTTTGGCTCAGAAACAAGTTGAAATTCTTTTTCTCCTCAAATTATAATAGAAAATGGTGAAAAAACACTACAAAGGGTGGTCTTAAGTGTTTTCAACTAGCATTAATTCAGATTTGGGCACAGGTTAAATTCAAAAGGCAAGACGGTTTTGTCGCAATGGCCAGGAATACCGCTAAGTGGTTTTCGCATCAGCTAAAGTGGGTGGGTGGTATTTTTTGTAGGGATGCGATGCAATCAAATGGTGCCACGTAGCAGGGGAGTGGGGTGTGAAAACTACTTATTTCGCAAGGTCTCGATGGGATTAAAGATCGGGAAGTCAGAGATGTGATAAAGGGTATTGGCTATTGGATCTACTCAATCGTGATCGGACGGATGGGAAAATGAGAGGATTTCATTGGGTATTTGATAGGTGGTGGGGCCTGAGATAATGTTATGTGATGAGTTATGATATAAGCTATGTCTTAATTTATACAAGGTCGAGACTTTATAATAAGGAATTAATATAATACGGGTTTAAAGGTTTAATGGGAGTTAATATATAATGGTTAGCATATGTATGGAAATGGGTTTAACCATATATATTTAAATTAATGTTAAAATTAAATATGATGCGGGAAATAAAATACACTAAGGAATGATTTTAAAATAACATCGGGTGAGTTTTAGAAATGGGGTCCGACTTATTATTTTAAACTTTAGAATTAGGATAAGTGTATTTTAGGGGACTTTAAAATGAAATGGAAATTAGTATGTGGAAAATTACTTTCCGAAGGATAAATGTGTTTTAAACTAGGAAAAGGTTATTTATGTAGGAAAAATGAGTGAAGTAAGGGGAAAAAGATAAATATGAAGGGGAGGAGGTATTTTTACAAGGGAAATGAGTTTAGAGGGAAATTAGTAAATATGAAATGACCAACTTCTGCTATCCATGCCTTGTGAAAACTGCTTCTACCTACCCATCATCTACCCTAACATTTTCTTCTTCATTTATTTAGGTGCATTTAAGCTTGCAGACCCTTTTTATTTTTATTTTAACAACAAACTATCTAATCCTATCCTTATTACTTCCAATGGCTCAAATTAAACTGTTGATCTCATTTATTTTTCTCTACCTATCTACTGATCTACCAAGATTAAATAGTTTAGCTAGATCTTTATTTTCTATCTATCAGCATGAAATTTAAAGCATGAAAGATCAAGTTTAAGCATTTTGATCTTCATGGATTGTGGCATTTTTGACAAGCTGCACACAATATTATTTTGTAAAAATAAATTAAAAAGTAGTGGCATTTGAATTTGCATCACTTTCATAATCAATTTTATCTCCTTTTTGTTGGGGTTCATTTCTTATATTCTTTTTTGATCTTTTTCTTTGAGTCCTTTGATTTTTCTTTTAGGACTTTTACCCTCTTTACATTTTTTATTTTTAATATGGGAAAACAATTTTTCAGAAATAAAAGTATGTACATATTACAAGACTAATCATAATCAATTCAAAATGATGAATCCCATTATTATAAGACCCTAACAAATGCTACACTTCTACATATAGGAATAAATTTAGACAAATAATATGGCGATAAAGAGAAAATCAGTTGTACCATAAAAAATACAATAATAATGTCAATTGTTTTTCTCTAATCCATCTACATTCATTGGTATTATGAAAAACTCTCTCAAAGTCATCAAAATTTTGATAGTACATAAATTTATAAATTTATTGCATTTAAGAGGTGAATACTTTTTCCTTGTGAGGTTTGGTAACTCTATCCCTATTTCACCCCTTTCATGACTTCCTAAAAAACTTTAGAACTTCTCTCACAATACCTTATGTAACAGACCCGGGTTAAAACACTAGTATCAAATGGCTAATTAGTTACTAAAAAAATGACTAAAATTTGAATAAAAACAACTATATTTCGGTCGGTGACCAATGGTAGCTAATTGAGATTATATTATGACGTGACCAAACATTTAGTCATTTTTAGCTTAATCATTAATTTTTAATCTCAATTTTGTTGTCTAGTAGTATATTTGGTCTTTAATTTGGTCATTAATTTAGTCACTGATTTGATCATTAATTTAGTCATTGATTTGATCATGAATTTAGTCATTGATTTGGTCATTGATTTAATCTTGGATTTGGTCATTAATTGTCACAATTAATGGCCAAATATATACAAAATATATTACTATATGACCACTTGAGAAAACCAATTAATGGCCAAAGAAATATGACCAAAATTTTGGTCATGTTATAAGATACTATAAATTAGCTACTAATAGTCATATATATACAAATTTTAGTGATCGCTTGAAACCAATTAATGACCAAAGAAATATGACTAAATTTTGGTCCTTTTATAAGATACTGTAAATTAGCTACTAATAGTCGTATATATGCAAAATTTAGTCATCATTTGTAATCACAAATTTATCATTTGCAGTAGTCATTTATCTTTTTTTGATAATTTTATATTCATTATATAAATGACTAGTTTAGTATTTTATATTCATTTCATTTACTTTTATTAATAATTATTATAAATGACTAATTTAGTTTTATATTCATTTTATTTGTGTTCATGATTAATCAATATAAACTACTAATTTAGTATTTCTAAATTGATTTTGTGTTTGTTATTAATCGACATAAATTAATTTTTATGATTTTAAAAATGTAATACAATGTGCATGTTCATCTAATATGAAAATACAAAGTTTCATATGTTAATTACAATACTAAACAATATCAAGTGAAACTATAAATTATTTCAACCACATACATTATATTGTATGAAATGTTAAAGTATTATAATATGAGTTTCCAACTTAATATTGGTTGGACTACAATTTACACATAAAATGATGTTTCATCACTTCAAAACATTATCATTGTGTTGCCAACGCATTGCAGGTGAATTCACCAACTATGAATACTCAACCATTAGCCTCTATATGTGTGTCTTATGTGGGAAATTTTCTCTAAGAGTATCACTAGACCAGTTCTCCTCTCTCTATTTTTGCATTTGTCGCTCTAATGTTTTTGCTCTCCTCTTTCTTCAATTCCTACTTCTTACCATCAATATTGAGTTCATTTTTTGAAAAAAAGAAGAAGATACAATGCAGAGTGTAAGACATGAAAGAAAATGAACACTACAATATAAACTAAATTAGACTATAAATATTTTATACGACATATACCTCAACACCATAAATGTTAAAGGCATTTTTCCCCATACAAGTAAGAAACTCGAACAAATTTTCTTCAGTGGGGTGATAATGGCCACTATAATGTAGCCATATGACCTGTATAAAAAAATCAAATAAAATGTCACCATATATAGAAAATAACACTTTAGTAACTTATTATTCGAACTTCATGGAAAGATTAGGAACAATCATGTCAACTAAGTTATATGCTAAAAATATCACGCTATAGATAACTTGTGAAATCAAATAATATGAGGTGTGATGTTTAATCCTTGTCATTTTAATCATAACAAAATTTCATTTTCTAATGAATTAACTTGGTAAAGTATATAAACAACATGTGCTCAAATAACAACATGAAAGTAAACTTCTATGGAAGTCAAGAAAATATTTTAACACAAAATAGCTATAAGGATGCCAATCAATATCGTGTAATACTAATTTCATCTTCAATATTTGGTTGTTGTTTAAATGGACATGATACCAAGTATTTTCAGTTTCAAAGTTAAAAGAAAAAACAAAATCAAAAGAAACATCCAAAATATAATCAAACAATAAAGAGAGGATATCATAGAATGTAAATTTCAATTATAAACATTTATTTAGCTGTCCACCGATGCCATGTCTGGAATCCAAAAACATTTGCTGGCCTAAAATAAGCATGAGGTGAGATAATCACAACATTAAAAACCATAGGAATTCCTACTAGAAACATTTCCAAAGTTGATGGATCACGTGCCTAAAGGATCTCTAACAACAAATGAATCATATCCAAGACGTGCTATGCATGTCTCCCCACCATTTTTCCAATCACATTTCTCGTAACCCGCCCACAACAGAGTCAAGTAACAATGAAACAAAGACATTGACATTTATTTTTATATTTTGTATCTATAAAATTTTAATATTATTTGTTTCATGAACATATTAATTAGTATTTAAAGCCTTCTTGACATGTGAGAAAGTATCAATCATGTAGGACATCATAAAATTCAACCTCAATGATGTCCTTAAATAATTTATACAATATCAATATTTTTCTTGTTGTGATGTCATGGGTATAAAAAAGAACATATATGCAAAATAAAAATGAATATATTACTTATTTTCAAACTTTTTATATGGTGTATTCTTAAGCAACATTTTAAGATGTTCCTCCACCTTTACCAAAGTGAACTGTAGCTTGGTTAAACTATGAATCCTTTCATTCAACATCAATTTCTGTATGATAGATGCCACACATTATCCTTTCCCATTTCTCAACATGATACATATGATAAATTGAAAGTCACATAAAACCAAGATAAAACCCTTTTCTAACAAAAAAAACAAACAAACAATGCCTCTAATAAAAATTCATTATAATATTAGCAAATGAAAAGAGAGTGGGGCATTTTTGTTGTTTGAATTTGCCTATTTTTATTATGAAAGTGATCCAGCTTTAGGAACCAACAAATGTGAGGGAAGTTGTAAATTTGAAAACAATTATGTTGTCTTAATTTGTAGACTTCTTCAAAATGATGTGAATGATGCCATTTTCGGATGTAGTAAACATCATAATAATAAATGGCCACATTGGATGCAAATATTAAGTATAAAAACTTGTGGACATGGAATATATTCTAATAAATTACTTTGCAATGACTACCATGGGCCTCCATGAGTTATAGGTCCTCAATATGTTAGTCTTGATGATCAAATAGAGATGGAAACGATAAGTGTGTGGTTCTAGTTTGTATGGTGGATATCTTCAAACCAAGGTCATCATCTCAATGAACATAGGTTCTAACATGGTAAACCTGGATATGGTCTTCACCCAATTTCATTCCATCATACTTTTTCAAGACTCAAGAGGACATAATGGTCCTTCAACCTATAATAGGGTTTCTTTTGAGGTTATAGATAAAGCTTATCCAAAGAAAATGGATTTTTGGGCTCCAAGAGATATGAATAATTTAAATGATAACAATTATATGTTTTTTCCCCAAGATTCAAATCTAGATATAAATTTTGTGGATTTTAATAATAGATAGAATGAGAGAAATAATCCATGAGGAGAATCTACCAGTAATTGTGATTAGTGAAATACTCAGAGATAATAAGACTATTTAGGTTCAAATCAAAGATGGTGTTGATTCTTGTAGCTCCTTAGTTGCTGGTATTTTTTAAGTTAGGAATTTTAGTTCTTTAAGGGTAGGGTCCTTCAACTTAATTGCATCTTCCTTGGTCATATCACCCAAAAGAAAAACATAATCAACAAAGAGTAAATATGAAACTTTAGGGAAATTCCTATTTGTATAGCTTTCAAGATTATAGTTCTTTTCGACTATGTCATAAATCTATTGAGATCACCTACTCTACAATAAAAAATATCATATGGGCCATTAGTCATACCTACCCATGGTCTCTTGTAGGCATGATAGAATAATAGGCTAAGCCATTAATAATAAAGGAAAATATATTGAGGAAATACAATTCATTATCTAGTTAACCAATTGAACATTCAAGCCTATATGGATGAGTAGCCCTAAATAAAGCCATTTTTCTCTATCATATGCCTTGGAAAGACAAAATCACTAACATTAGTTGTAATTTTTTGGTTTGATGCTATAAATTCCTTATTGGGCTATTCCTATTTCCCGATGGATTTGTTTCCCATGAAGGATGAAATTTTTTTCTAATCACATGGAATCAGCTTAGTGGATTTTGAACCTACATGCAATCATTTTTGCAATGATTTTGTAGATGAAATTACATAGTGATATGGGTCTGAAATTATATCATTTTTATATATTTTTTTGGATTAAAGCCTGAAATGTTGAATTGAAAGCTCCCAAAGCATGCCTGTGTATTTTAATTTGTCAGAAATTCTTAGTTGGTCTATTTCAAGGAAGTCATAGAACCACTAGAAGAATTCTATTTTCCTCCTAAGTGGCTGAGGGTTCTTGTCATTTTGGAAACAATGCATGATTGTTTGTAATTCTTCCTTTGATATTTTATCCATCAGTGCCTCATTACCCACCTCACCTACAAAACTGGGGAAAAATGAAGTCATCTTTAACTATCTCTCTTAAATTTATTCTGTCATCCTCTTTATAAATTCCCTCAAAATAGTATGTTGATGAGAAAATTTCTCCTCGAGATGAGACACCTTCTCATGAGAAAAATTTCATTAATAAAAACAATCTTGAGGAAATTTTTTATTATAATTATGAGATGTTGAAGAGAGAAATTATTTGTTAGTTAGTAAAGGCTATGCATGAATTCTAGTGATTTCGTACAAGGAAAGACATGGGAAGCAAGGGAATTTTTGATATTCCCTACAACTCTTTTCCCAAATGTGACATGTGAGGATGTATGGTTATTTAACAACTATATTTGAGAATGTGCACCATTTTGAAGAAAAGAATATTTTGTATGTGGGCACAAGAAGTTTGACGTAGGTTCCTACACCCGATCTGTCAACCCACCTTCTTAGCTATGACTACAATCTATGTGCTTCCCCGCTTGTCAACTGTAGCTTCTCTAATTCTCGGTTAGATTTTTCCTTACAGGCCGTCACTGCGGCTTCAACTAGACTACTCAACCACATGTGTGGTGGCTACTAAACATGCGTTGACACAAGTCTTGTTGGCTCTAATAGCACTCCTCCATCCACAAACTAAATATGTTGATATCTACATTTCTATAGGTCATTTTTTTTCCTTTTCCCTTGCGATTTCTCAACGGATGAGTGGTGTTGACTAGTCTAGACTGTGTTGATTCCTTATTTGTGAGTTTTCACCTTATGCTTCTTGTTATTTTTTTTGTCGAGTACGGGATTTCCTACAGGCCACAGATCTTCCACCAACGAATTTCGATCATACCTTCCCACCTCTCTTGAAAAATAAAATTGAGCTACGTGCTTCATGGAGGTGATGCTACTAGATCCTTTTCTACCAACCGAAATGTTGCCCACCACTTCTTCACACATTTTTATTTTCCTATTAGCAGTAGGCCTTGACTCTTATTTCAACAACTCTATTTTTTCGATGACTTACATAGCCTTGTCACTTGTGGATAATTTAGTCAACCCCTATACAACATACAAACTGATCTATATGACCCATTTTCAATCCTTAAAAAGAATTAACAATTTCTTTAGGGCACTATACGACCGGTTTACTTCGGTCCTAAAAAAAAATATTTTTCACGATAACAATCAAACATGGCCTAGTGGTCATGTATAAGACCTGGCTTTTGAGATTTCGAGATCAAATTTTTTAAGATTGTTTTCTCTGATACCATGTTATATTTCCTTCAAACTTAGGACCTGACACTCAAATTCCTAATATAAATATTTATCAATTAATTTAAATGATCATCTAGGTTCCTGATACAATAAAATTCAATAGAAGAAACTATTTGAATTGCAATCACAATGACAAACAAATTTTCTTGTCATTGAATCGTCATGAATATTCATGATCTAATGCACAAGTATTTAATATGGAAAGATAATGGGTACATGCAGTAGTTTCTAGTCATAAAAAATAGATAATAATGCATTAGTTTGATCCATTCCCACCCCGCCTGGCTTCCAAAATTGACAAAATTATTGTATTATCAATAGAACTAAGATGAATTTTGTTAGTCGCAAAGTCCTGCCCTTTCACATCACATTTTTATTAGAGGAAGAGTCTCATCATATCATCACCATGATTTATTCTATGATGATGAGATAGGATGCATCGACGAAATGTTTCAAAGTACAGTAAGAAAAACAGGATATGAAATCTTACATCACATTAAATTTATTGAAAGATTGTCAAAATTCTACACTCTAATTAATCAAAGAAATATTTGGTGTTACATGTATAGCCCCTAGGTATCTCATTTTTTTTTCTTTTCAAAGTAGGGAGGAGAATAAATAAAATGGTTCATGTTGAAGAGTATAAAACCCAGACAAAATGAAAACATATAAACACGTAAGAAACTGATCTTTTGCACATATTTGAAATCTATGATTTTAATTACTAGAGTCAAGATATGTGTATGTGAAAATGTTCACATTGATTCATATAGGAAGGAAATTAATTTCATAAACTTTCCAAATGATCCACCAGTTCTTTGAAATTTGGATTTTTGATGCTAGTGCAAGTAAAAGAGAAAACGTATAGATTATATACAAAAATTTTACAGACCTAACGAGCACCTTGCATCAATGGCCCATTGTCTCAAGAAGAATCAACAACCAAGCTAGAATTTTGTGATGCCAACAAAACCATTCAATGTTTTTGTGGTGATTTACCAGAATAACTACTAGGAAAATGTTCATGTTATTTAGTTTTCCCCTTTTTAGGGTCATTTTCTTCCTGAACCAAGTTACCATTTTGCTGAAATGGACCTTCTCTTCTACACTTCCTCTAAAATGTAAACCTAGTAATATTGTTTTGTGCATGCTACTTAGGAGCCTTCACATTGGTTTCTTAACCCTAGCCCACATTGATATCTATCATCTCACCATGAATTTTTTTTGAGCCCTTTGTCACAGATGGCATGCTAGCTAAAATTTCTCACTCACAATTTTTCTATTAAGATCCAATCCAACTAATAACCTTGATTTATTTCAATCACTTTGAACTATCCATGTCATAGCAGCACCTCCACCGTCATTGTTATTACCTGTAGTCCACAAGGTTACACCTATATTTTGTTGAGTTGAATTCATGGTTGAGCTATATGGTGTAGACTGTACACTTAATCCATCCTTATCAAGACACTTGCTAGAGGTATTGAAATCAGCTTCTGGATTTCCCTTCTCTTCCACATGCTTATTGGTATCCAGTCCAAAACTATTTGCGTCTTTGTTTTCAAATTTCATGCCTAAAATTCCCCTAATAGAAGATGAAACTTTCTCATCTGCACCAGAAGTTTGAGAATATTGAAATTTCCATGCAATTTCTTCTCTATCTTCTGGAAAAAATGTTGCAATATATACATCTAGACAAGACACAAAATCTTTTTTCTTTTCTACATTTGTAACTGCAATATCACCTGTATCAGTCATAACTAATTTTATGTCAAAACCTAGGGAGGCATTAGAATCTGAAGTTGGATATTCTTTTCTATCCAAGTGGACTGAACCTCCATAAAGAGTACAAATTTTCCATGGATAGGTTACAAAGATTGTGCTTTAAGAAAGAAAACACCCAATGTTTTATTTTTTCATAGAATTCATGTCTTTGAAATCAAAATTTACATTTGGTATTTTCAAACTTGGCACAAGGATATGCCATTACAATAGAAACATGTTTTCCCCTTGCATGTGTAAAGTAATCCTACGTTAAAATTGCAGTAGCAGCTACATGTATATATGTTTGGCCTTCAAAATATATAGTGCTTGCCATCTGTCTTTCCTCAACAAACTACGACCTTAAATCATTCTCAGTAGACATGCATATTTTGTTCTCATTTCCTTCTAATGAAGGCAACACATATGTATTTTATTCATTAGAATTTTCTCTATATATCCCCTGGCTATATCCATTTGGAGGTATATGTCATTCTTTTCACTTCATTATCACAAATGCGAAACTAGGCTTTCCAGTAAGCATGCACTCAGGTGGTTGCTTTGCTGACGATGTTACTTACATTGATGGGTGGAATAGAATGGGAAAAAAAGAGAGCACATAAGACCCCAAAAAATGTTAGTTTGTGAATTAGTATCATTATTAATAGTATAATAATAACAAGCAATGCTTCTAATAAAAAATCATAGAGAAACATTCTGAAGCTTTAACCCTATCATATTTCTCTTACTTGACTATTATGAGGAAGAACACATTAGATCAAGACAATTATCATCCAATGGGCACATAATTTTTTTTATATTCTCCATTACTTCTCTTTTTCTTTTCAACTTAGCCTTCAATTTATTTACAGTATCTTGTGATTTCAATAATTTAGCTTCCGTTTATTGTATGTGTTTCCTTTCAACCACACATGCCCTTTCTGATTGAATAATCTGAAGGGAAATAATATTTATCATTTGAAATTTGCTTTATCATAGGAGAATACGTATATATATCAAGACAATAAAACATATATAGATTATACAATGAAAAATAAGAAATCCAAACAGTTCAAATTTACTCTATAATGGGAGAATTCGGAGTGGAAAGCTAGTATAAGGTAGGAAATAAATTATACAATCAAGGATCCATATATCCAAAAATTATGTACATGTTTGTAGGGAAATAAAATATGATAAAATGTCCATTGGTTTGGAAGCTCTTGGTTGTTTTCATGGAGTTGTCATTACTAGCCTGGTTTAAGTGAATACTACACAGGCCTTGCCACTATGCCAGACATGAACAACAAGAAAAAATTTATATATTTTCTTGTTCCTTACAAATATTTTTGTAGAAAATTGAGGGTGTGTGGTATTACAATGAAAAAAATTACACAATGATAATCAAAATGACAAGAAAATATAAGTAAATAGAGTAAAAAAAATACCAATAGAAGAAAAGCCTCACCTTGTGAGCCACCAAGCTACTAAACAACATTTATAAAATTTCCATGAAGATAAGGTGACCAAAACCTTCTACCCTTCCTCTTTGTTTGAGCTTGAGATGTATGTTGAGTCTTCTCGAGACAATATGCGATTAACGAAAGGTGCTCTTCATGTTTGTAAAATTATTGTATCTAATCTATCTCTAGATAAAATTTTGTGATGCCAACAAAAACATTCTTTGTTTCTGTGGTGATTTATCAGACAGGCTACCAGGAAATTTTTTTGAGTTTGCAACAAGAAACAGTGAAATTAGCATCCAGAAATAACATGACAACACCTACACTAGTGTGGGACCATAGGTCATGTAATGATGGGTCGTAGTGATACATTAGTGTGAAATTCAATTTATTTAATAAATTAGATATGTGTCAAATTTAGCTATCCCTTACTTCAATTGGACAATAAAATGTAATCTTATCTCATAATCACTTGTAATAGTTAACTGAGTGTGATAAACTCAGTTAGCTCATGAATTTCGAGTTGAGGGTAGTTGGTGAGGCATGCAAAGTGATTCTATGTATTTTAGATTTCAAGTTGCGGTTAAGTGCATGTGTTTAATGCATGAGTAATCAGCTAACTCAATTAGGTGAGTTAACGTCAGTTGAACTAGTTGTAGCTATTTGTTGCACTAGTGAGAGATCAAGTGAATTAAATCATATTTAATTCACAATCAGTGATATTCCATGCAACTGATGATTTACTATTAATAGTTGCATGCATGTTAGTTCGAGTGGAGACCTAGTTGAAACAAAGGTTAACGGGAAGTTAACTATCAGTTGTGATATTAGTAGGCTGCCCAGATGCAGTTAAAACAGCACAGGATGCCTGTGATACTCAACGTAGTTGAGGAAGGATAAAATTCCTATAGAATATGGATTTCATTCATCAAGAATTGCATGAGCAAGGCAGGCCGAAGACAGGCTGAGAATTGGCTAAGTGTTGGCCTGATTTTGTCTGGGTCAGTGTGAGACAGTTGTGAGAGTGTAGTAGACTCTTGTGAAAAGAGTGCATTGTAATTGTTTCATGATTACTTGTGGAATATACAATAGAAGATAGAGGGGTTTTGAGTAGCAATATTTCCTCGGTAAATTATCTATGGTGTGGTGTGGTTTGATTTGATTCTTTCTTTTCTTAATGGGATTAGTGATGATATTTATTTTCCGCAATTTATTTGTAGAAGGATTGAGTATCTTTCTTTAGTACATTGAATTATTGGATTGAATCCGTTGGTATACACATTGTTTGTATAATTTCTACATGGTATTAGAGCACAGAAAATCACTATAGTGGAGGAGAAGTTGAGTTTTAGACTGAATAGAATTCGAATTTGAAAAAGTATTCTTGGTGTGACAAGCGAATTAGGATCGAAATGAATTTCAATGGCTTGATATTGGAGTATGCACTCGATGAAAGCTCTAATTATATTTCTTGGAAAGACAGGATGGAGGCAGTACTGGAGGACAATCGGTTGAAAGAACTCATTGATAATAACATGCCCAAACCCGTTGCAGCAGATGCCACAAATATTTATGCTTGGAAAAAGAAGGTTGGAAGGGTGAGGAGCATCTTACTGGAGTGAGTAAGAGACCACATTGTCTCAAGTATCCATGGTAAAGAGACTCCATATGAAATGTGGAAGGATTTGATAGATCTATTTTAGAGCAGAAGTGATCATAGAAATTGGCACTGAAGGACAAGCTCAGGAAAATCAAAATGGAGAAAAGTGAGACTATTCCGGTATACCTAAAAACGTTTGTCCAATGTCAGGATGAACTTTGGAGTGTAGGAATTATTGTCGTGGATGATGACTTGGTGAGCTTAGCTCTTTTATGCCTTTCTAAGGGTTGGAATAGTTATGAGAGAGTCTGTCAATGGGAGGGACAAGCTTCCAAATTGGGAATGAATTTTGTCGGATTTGGTGCAAGAAAAATTTAGGTGGAATACCAGGGATGTGTTGGCTCCCTGTGATTTGCAAGATTGGAAAGAAAAAATACTACAGGGGCCACATTAGAACCACTTTGGAATCCTAAGATCTAGCCTTCCCAGATTTAGAGAGGGATCTCTCTATGTAATTGTTTATAGATGATATGTCTTTATGCTCTTGTTTTATTATATTAGGCTAGTTATGAAGTTATAAGGACTTGTTTGTTTTGATTGATTGATTGATAGGTTGATAGACCAAATGATGTGACTAATTGAAGGAAATGTTTCATCTAAACAGATAGACCATGAGAGACATTAATCCATTGGGCTATGGCGTCATAAAAGGATTTAATTGTTCGTCAACTCTGCAAGGGTTTTCATAGGGAAAGCTAACTATATAAAATGGTTCTATTAGATTAGATTGTGATATGAAACAATAATACGTTGTGAAAACAGTATAGCTATAGACAGTTAAGAATCCTCTAGCTCTACCTCAACAAGAAAAACCTTTTAGGTAACTATTTGAGGTAAACCAAAGGACAGGGCACACCATAGAATTCTTTGGCCAGACTTTTAACAAGCAAACCTTTAAGACAAAAATCCAACAATCCTAAGACTACTTTCAGACAAAGAAAACATTCAATATAAAATAAGTGCATCTAAAGAGCAAGCTAAACCTATATTCTTTAACTAAACACTCTAAAAACCTTTAAAGCAAAATTTTGAGGCAGGCAAGAGGACAGGGCATACAATAGACTTTCTTGGTTTAGACTCTACTAATTATACTTAAAAGAAAGGTCTTGAGAAATAATATTTTAAGCTTCACAAAAGGATAGGGCTTACCATACACTTCTTTGGCTTGACTCTATTAAATTATCTTTAAGAAAACAAGCTAAATAGAACTAGAGAGAAGTTAAGAATTTTCCAATCAGACCTTGCAGATGAAAACATTAAGATAAAGAATGCAGACAAAAATAGGGTGCTAAGAAAACATATCCTACTCTAAAATTTATGTTCTTTTATCAAAGAAATAGTGGACAGAATGGGAAAATAGAAGGAAAACATTGAAAAAGAAGGAAAACTTCACCATAACATAGCTCAAGAATCCTGTGGAAGTGCTTTTATTACTGATGTCCAAAATAGTTACATTACTCCATTACAATAGATCTCTACAACTCAGAGCTTTCTCAAATCTGCCCTAGCAGTCCACAACTAGCTGAATAATCACTAAATCCACTAACTAGCAAATCAACCAACACTAAAAATGAAGCTTACATGCAATATTTATCTGCAAAATGAGGAGGTGATGCTAAGCTAGGGTTTTAGAGGTTATTTATTATAGATTTAATAAGTTTTTGACCTTTGAGACCATGCAAGGCCCAAGGCAAAAATATTTGAAAGTGTTTCTCTGAAATAGTAACTAGTAACTTAATTTCTGGAAATGTTTGAATTTAAGGCTTTTTCAATAACATTTACAATAACTACTGGTAAATGAAAAATATCTCTGACTGTTTGTAATAACTGTTTGATGTTTTATTGAAATAAAACATGCTGTAGGAGGCATAAAATATCCTTTGAAGAAGTAAATTCTTGGATTTAGTCATTCGAATCTATTTCTGTGTTTAATCTGCGTCTGTTTATCATTTAAACTCTGTTTAGGCTTTAAAATTTTGGATTTATACTTTAACTATCTGTTTCAATTCCTTCTTTGTTGATTCTACCTTTTAACCTTTGAATTTATCATTTAAAATTTTAATCTTCTATCCTGATGACCTTTAACCTTCGCTTTGTGGCTAATATTTTTTATTTGTCTTTGATTCTCTGTTAAGCCCTTTAACCTTCAATGTTTGTTGCTGTGGTCTTCTTGATTGTTTTGTCTTCACATGCCTGTCTCTGTCTGTGTTTATGGTGCAGCGATGTGTTCTTCAGCTACTAGAGGGTTTTAATAACCATTGAGGATCATGATTCATTGGTGATTAAGCTCGATCTTCGCCTCTAGTCCCTTCAAATTAAAATGTTGGGAAAAATACTGAGAGGGGGGGGGGTGAATCAGTGTTTAGAGCTGATTGGATTTTTTTTTACTTTTTATCCATTTAATTCTTTACTTAGATTATTGCATCATTCATTCATCAGATGTTTAGTAAGAAGTAAGTATGAGCAGTAATAACAGAATCAACCAACAAACACAAGCAATACACATGAACACCAGTATTTAAGGTGGAAACCTAATTCGGGAGAAAACCACCGCTGTTGTCGTCTCTGTCTTCAATATTTATTATAAAGAAAACATCTTACAATTTTGTACTGGTGCAGACTTATACCAGCACACATGCACCAACCTGTATAAGGCTACAACCTTCTCTTGTTCTCCAGTCAATATTGAAAGGGAGCTCCAACCCCCTGATTTTAACACCAGCTTCTACTGGCAGAAAACTTCCACTCTCATACTGAAGGCTTCAACCCTCAGATCCACCAAATTTCTTCAATTTGTACATCAGACTTGCAACAGATCTTCATCATTTCTTTTGCAGATCTTCCTAGAGACTCATCATTTCTAGATCTAGAGATCTTGAACCTTCATCATATCCACAGGTACATCATAGATTTATATCTATCAGAGTTCAATCATGCAGATATCTCTTAAATAGATTTATTCGTTATCAACCCCTCTACATGCACACTTCGTACAATAATCCTCTTCTCCTTATATAGTTTTTCCTTTATTAATACCATGAGTCAATACCACCCAACCGCTAATGGTATTCCTGGACAGAATCAATTAGATAATCTAGAGGGGTCTACCCAAGCCTCCAAACAATTTCTCATTGTTTTATTTCCTTAGTTTTGGCAATTAGATAATTAATATAAGGCTTTTTAATATCTCAATCTGAGATTGAGATATTAATCCAAATTTCTCCTTTAGTAATGAAAAAACATTCAACATACTTTGTATACCTTCATATGTCAACCCCCAGGTTTATACGTTCCACCAACTTTGGAGTAAAAATGATGGCCCAATCTCTTTTCTTCATAATTTATAGTTAATTTAAACAACCTTGGTTAAACCTGCAAATATTAATTTGAAAAGGTCCAATTAATATAATTTAAACTGGGCCCACATATATGATCAGCGACCCAATCAAATTCCTGCTCCGTACTTTGGTTAATCTTCACACATCTTCATCAAGCGATCACTGTCCGATGCCTCCTTCCCAGATCAACGGCACTCAACAATTTCGCTGGGCATCCTGGGTCGAACAATAATGCACGATGGCGTGCAGTGACAAGTGATTTTCCATGGGTCCACCTCGCCATGTGTCGCATACCCTATGGAATCGCTCCCCTACCAGGAGATACCGCTTATCACCGAAAGGCAGTGCGATATGGGCAATCCGACCTCGCAAATCCGCTCGTGGTTTTGGATGTTAGGTCCCTATATCACTAGTATAGCCCCTTATTATTGTTAGTGTAAACCCCTTATTGTTATTATTGTACCCTTGTAACCCCCATTTTGTTATTATTGTGCCCTTAAATTATTATTGTTAGGTCGGCTAGGATTACATTGTGGCCCACTAGGATTACATTATGGCCCCATGGACTCCTATATATAGAAAGGAGTTTTTGTGAATTGTATCATCCAAGAATTGTTCATCTATGTAATGTATTGGAGGTTGCCCCCTCGAAGTGGCTCATTTCTAAGGCGTTGATATCTCTTTTCTTCTCTTTTTGGAGCTGGTTACACAACATTGGAACAGTGACCAACTCACAGTTAAGTCGGGTTACGCTATTCCTTTTGGTCCCTTAACTCAGGTTCACAACTTGGTTTATTTCAATAGAGTTTGGTCCAATCATTCAGTAGGGAGTTTCATAGTAATAATCCTCCGCATACTATAACACGCTACTTCATCAGGTTATACATTCCCCATTGCTCACTGTATCATGACCTTAGCAATCAAATGTTCAGCAATGCATTATACGAAGATAGATACCAATATCAATGAACAATAATTCGTGTAATCGATAATGATTTGTCCATTCAATACTCCTCAAAATTACCTTATACAGATTCACGAATCTACTCCTTCCTACACTATCTCTGGACAACTCTACTTCAATTCACTGCTTGTCCCTGCTCCTTGACTGATACTGATCTCTGTAAATGCATTCTTCCTCTGTTCTTCTCTGCTGCTACCTAGTTACTGTTTCAGATGCTCCTTCTTTGCCAATTCCTTTGCCATCAATGACAATATTTCCAACAATCTCCCCATTTGGCATTGATGGCAATACCCTTCCTCAGTTTGTCTTATAGAAACCCCTCTTTGTTTTTCCTCCCCCTTTGACATCAATGGCAAAGGGTTGATCAATATCATTTGTACCAACAGAACCATGCTCCCCCTGAGATCATGTTGCATCTTCAATAGGAGCGTATCCAATTTAATCTTCTACATTTAAGCAGGTCTGATCTTTTGCATGGCAGAGACTACTCCCAGTTTCTGTCTGAGATATTTGAATGCTTCCCTAGGCAGAGGTTTGGTAAATATATCAGCAACTTGTTCTTTGGAGGGAACATACTCCAATTTCACCTTTTGTTCAAGCACTTGTTCACGTAAGAAGTCATATTTTATGGGAATGTGCTTGGTCTAGCAATGCATAACAGGATTCTTTGAGATACTGATGGCACTTGTATTATCACACATAATGGAGATAGGAGGTGAACATTTGATTTGAATGTCTTGTAAGGTTTGCATCATCCAAAGAAGTTGAGTGCAACATGATGTTGCAGCCACATATTCTGCTTCTGTTGTAGATAAGGCAATAGAGCTTTTCTTCTTGTTGAACCAAGATACTAACCGGGGCCCCATATAGAATGCACCACCACTAGTGCTTTTCCGATCATCAACATTTCCAGCCCAATCTGCATCAGTGTAAGCATGAAGGGTAAGATCAGCATCCTTTGGATACCATAGTCCAAAGTCTTGAGTTCCTTGCAGATATTTGAATATTCTTTTGACAACCTGAAGGTGAGACTCTTTTGGATTAGCTTGGAATCATCCCACAATCCCAACTGCATGCATAATGTCTGGTCTAGTCCCAGTGAGATAATGTAGACTTCCTATCATAGATCTTTATTCTGGTTGATTCACCGTAGGAGAATCATCATGAGAACTGAGATTACATCCGGTTATCATTGGTGTACTTACAAGTTTGCACTCTTCCATGCCATACTTCTTCAGAATTTGCTTAAGATATTTTTCTTGTGATAAGAATATGCCATCTGTTGCTTGTTGCACTTGCAAACCAAGAAATAATGTTAGTTCCCCAAGTAAAGAAATTTCAAATTCTTGCTGCATAATAGAAGCAAATTTCTGACTCATAGACTCTTCATTACTTCCAAAAATGATATCATCAACATATACAACCACAATCAATAGTTTATCATTTTTCAGTTTTTTTGTATAAGTTACTATCAGCAGACCCCTTTGAAAATCCTTGTTGATGAAGATATTTGTCAAGACGGTAGTACCATGCCCTTGGAGCTTGTTTGAGGCCATATAGAGCCTTTTTAAGTTTACAAACAAGTTTTTCATCATTTCCCAAAATGAATCTTTCTAGTTTTTATATATAAACTTCTTCTTCTAGATCACCATTGAGAAACGCTGATTTAACATCCATTTGATAGACTTTGATTTGTTGGAAGCTTGAAAAAGAAAGAAACATTCTTATGGCTTCAAGTCTGGCTACAGGAGCAAAAGTTTCTTCAAAGTCTATACCTTCTTGTTGAGCATACCCCTTGCAAACAAGTCTAGCTTTATTTCTTATTACATCCCCATTCTCATTTAACTTGTTTTTGAATATCCATTTAGTTCCAATGACATTTTTGTCATGAGGTCTTGGTACTAATTCCCAAGTGTGATTATTTTCAATTTGATCAAGCTCTTCATTCATGGCTTGAATCCAACATTCATCTTTGCTAGCTTGACTGAAATTGTGTGGTTCAATAGTGGACATAAATGCCAGATTTCTAGAAGATCCCACAAGAGTCCTTCTTGTTTGTACACCTGATCCCTTTTCTCCGAAAATTTGAGATTCTGGATGATTATTTTGAACATATCTGGATGGAGATTTTTCAGATAAATCATCTCCGGGTTCTTCATTGGGTTCACTGTCTATATCATTCCTATTTTATGTATAAGGATATATGTCATCATCGTCTTCATCTGTTGTTTGTTTTTCTTCTTTTGGAGCTACAGGAGACTCATCAATAACAACATCAATACATTCAACAATCTTCCGAAGTATTTTATTGTAACATTTATATGCTCTACTCCTAGAGGAGTAACCAAGAAGTATTCCTTCATCTGCTCTTGGTTCAAACTTGCCAAGTTTGCATCATTATTTTTGATAAAGAATTTTCTTCCAAAAATTCTAAAATGCTTTACAGTGGGAGGATTACCATACTAGAGTTCATATGGAGTTTTATCACTATTTACACGAACATGTGCCTTGTTGAGAATGTTTACTACTGTATGTGCTACTTCTCCCCAAAATGTGTCAGGTGTTCTAGAATCATCAAGCATAGCTCTAGCCATTTGTTGAACTGTTATATTCATTCTTTCTGATGCACCATTTTTTTGTGGAGTGCCAGCTACAAAAAATTGTCTTTTTATGCCATTTTGTTCACAAAATTCAAGGAATTCATCTGATGTATATTCTCCTCCTCGATCAGATCTAAGACACTTGATTTTTAGATCTAATTCATTCTCAACTAGTGCTTCGAAGATCTAAAATTTCTCAAATGCTTCATCTTTGTGTTTAAGTAACCCAATCCAACACATTCTAGAGAAATCATCAATAAATAAGATATAGTTTTGTTCACCACGTGGTGACTTTTTCCTTACAGGTCCACATATGTCAGTATGAATGAGTTCAAGAGGCTTACTTGATGATCCTTCCTTGGCATTAAATTGTACTCTGGTTTGCTTATTGAATTGGCAAGATTTGCATATGATATTTTCAGGTAGAGTAATATTGGGAAGATCACGAACAGCTTTAAGTCTACTTGATTTGTTGATTTGAGAGAAGTTCAGATGTCCCAACCTTCTATGCCATAGCCAGTTTTCTGAATATTTACTTAAGTAACATTGTTCTTTGCAGTTCTTCAATACATACAAGTTTCTTGGAGATCTTTTTCCTTTTGATAATTGTTTTACCTGTATCAAGATCATGTACCACACATTCTTTTGAACTAAAGACAACTCCAGTTCCTTGATCACACATTTGACTTACACTTAATGGGTTATGCTTTAATCCATCCACATACATGACATTATTAGCTTTCACCTTTTCTTTTAAAAAACAAACCCTTTTCCCTTAATGACAGTAGGAGTATCATTTCCAAATGTAACATTCTTTTCTTTTTCAAGAGCACTATATGCAATAAGTTTGTTTTTGTCACCTATCATGTGTTTTTAGCATCCACTATCAATGTACCATTGATTTTCTTCACATTCTACAAATAACGCTATGCCACAATTTTCAACCTGTAATTCCTTCTTTTTCCACACTTTGGAGCTTGAAGGAAAATACTCTTTTGGCTGAACTTTGCTCCTGCATTCAGATTCGTCATGACCAAAGTTGTTGCAATAAGCACATTCAACTTCATTTTGAAGAGGAGAAAAGTTATTGTGTGTATTATTCTTTGTTCTAATATCAATCCTTTTCTTTCTTGCTTCTATTGTCATGATGGTTTTATATGCAACACATTGAACAACTTTATGACCAAAATTGTGACATAAGAAACATTATCCATTGAAGAAGAAATTTTTGCGATCATAAAATCTTCTACTTGAATTTACCCGTTGGTTGGTGTTTCTTGGAAGGGTATTCCTGTTAGTGTTCTTTGAATTGCGACGTTCATGCTTTACCTGCAAAGATTCCTTATTCCCTTGTTGAGTGGCAGAATGTTGTATACTGGTTGTAGCTGCTTTTAGATAGTTTGGTGCTGAAGCCTGAGAAGATTATCCGATATATCCAAGACACGTCTTTATAAGAGGAGAACGTTGTACCTTGATAATCTCATCTAAGGTTTCAGATCCTTTAGCAAATCTAAGATTCAAAGTCTTTACTTTCTCGATTTCTTTTCTTATAATTACTATTTCACATTCTAATTTTTCATTATGTTTCTCCTTTTCTTCAAGCTAATTTTTCAGAGTCTCTATGGATATTTTACTTTCTTCTAAGCATATTTTGAGTTGATTGATTTCATCAAGAAAATCATTGTTCTCTAAGGCATCCATCAGAGTATATTTTTCTTCTCCAGATTCTTTTTTAAATGCCATGAGAAGTCTAAGATCTTGTTCACATTCTTCCTCACTGTCTAATAAGCCATCACTGTCTTCATGAGTATAGTAAATTTTTCTAGTGCTAAACCAATTCTTATTCCTTCTTGCTACTTCCTTTCCTTTTTCATGTGTTTCTTTGTGAGGACACTTAGCAGCATAATGACCAACTCTTCCACAAGAAAAACATTTGAAAGGAAGCTTACCTCTAAACCGTCCTATGCCAAGTTGGAGTTTCTTTACAAAATTTACCTCATCTTCTTCTGAGATATACCCTGATCCTTCTGTCTCTTGAACTTCTTTCCCTTTTGTAGAATTTATAAAGATGGCTTCTTTGACTTTAGATGGTCCTCCTCTTCTCATTTCATATGCTGTTATTATGCCATGAAGTTGCACCACAATAATATTTTGAAGATCCTGCTTTTCTTCAAGAGCAGAAACTTTTGACTCAAATTTTGTCGTTAGTGATCTTAAAACTTTCTCAACCAAAGTAGATTCGGTTATTGTTTCCCCCAGATTTCTCATACGATTTACAATGTCATCAAGTCGTAAAAATAAATTAGCAATGCTCTCCTCATTATGCATTTTTAGGTTCTCATATTGAATTATGAGAGTTTGGAGTTTAGCACCTTTTACCTTTGCATCACCTTCATAGCTTAGAATGATTTTGTCCCATATTGCCTTTGTTGTATTCAACTACATGACTTTGAAAAATTTTGATTCAGTTAGACTTCCTAATAGAGCATTAACCCCCTTTGCATTTGTTTCATAATTCTTTCTTTTCGTTGGATCTGTTGGTACTGCGGCTGGATATTGATATCCTACTTCAACAATAGCCCATACATCTGCACTTAGAGACTGAAGATAGGATCTCATCCTTGTTTTCCAGAAGATTAAATTGTTTTCGTTGAAGAGCGGAGGCCTGATAGATGCTGTTCCATCTTGAATGATCATATTGATTGATCTTCCTTCTAGCGGATAAGATTTTCAGAAGGACCTGCTCTGATACCAATTGTTGGGAAAAATACTGAGAGGGGGGGGGTGAATCAATATTTAGAGTTGACTGGAATTTTTTTTACTTTTTATGCATTTAATTCTTTACTTAGATTATTGCATCATTCATTAATCATATGTTTAGTAAGCAATAAGCATGAGCAGTAATAACAGAATCAACCAACACACACCAGCAATACACATGAACAGTAGTATTTAAGGTGGAAACCCAATTCGGGAGAAAACCACCACTGTTGTCATCTCTGTCTTCAGTATTTATTATAAAGAAAACATCTTACAATTTTGTATTGGTTCAGACTTATACCAGCATGCAGGCACCAACCTGTAGAAGGCTACAACCTTCTCTCGTTCTCCAGTCAATACTGAAAGGGAGCTCCAACCCCCTGATTTTAACACCAACTTCTACTGGCAGAAAACTTCCACTCTCATACTGAAGGCTTCAACCCTAAGATCCACCAAATTTCTTGAATTTGTACATCATAATTGCAACAGATCTTCATCATTTCTTTTGCAGATCTTCCTAGAGACTCATCATTTCTAGATCTATAGATATTAAACCTTCATCATATCCATAGGTACATCGTAGATTTAGATCTATCAGAGTTAAATCATGCAGATATCTCTTAAAGAGATTTATTCGTTATCAACACTTCTACATGCACACTTCGTACAATAATCCTCTTCACCTTATATAGTTTTGCATTTATTAATACCATGAGTCAATACCACTCAACCGCTGATGGTATTCCTAGACGGGATCAATTAGATAATCCAGCGGGGTCTACCCAAGCCCCCAAACAGTTTCTCATTGTTTTATTTCCTTGGTTTTGGCAATTAGATAATTAATCTAAGGCTTTCTAATATCTAAATCTGAGATTGAGATATTAATCCAAATTTCTCCTTTAGTAATGAAAAAACCTTCAACATACTTTGTAGACCTTCATATGTCGACCCCCACGTTTATATGTTCCACCAACTTTGGAGTAAAAATGATGACCCAATTGCTTTTCGTCATAATTTATAGTTAATTTAAACAACCTTGGTTAAACCCAAAAATATTAATTTGAAAAGGTTCAATTAATATAATTTAAACTGGGCCCACATTTATGATCGGCGACCCAATCAAATTCCCGATCCGTACTTTGGTTAATCTTCGCACATATTCATCAAGCGATCACCGTCCAATGCCTCCTTCCCAGATCAACGGTGCTCAACAATTTCGCTGGGCATCCTGGGTCGAACAATAACGGACAATGGCGCGAAGTGACAAGCGGTTTTCTGTGGGTCCACCTGGCCACGTGTCGCATACTCTATGGAATCGCTCCCCTACCAGGAGATACCGCTTATCACTGAAAGGTGGTACGATATGGGAAATCTGTCCTCACAAATCCGCTCATGGTTTTGGAACAGTGACCAACCCATGGTTAAGTCGGGTTACGCTATTCCTTTTGGTCCCTTAACTCAGGTTCACAACTCGGGTTTATTTCAATAGAGTTCGGTCCAATCATTCGGTAGGGAGTTTCATAGTAATACTCCTCCGCATACTATAACACGCTGCTTCATCAGGTTATACATTCCCCATTGCTCACTGTATCATGACCTTAGCAATCAAATGTTCGGCAATGCATTATACGAAGAGAGATACCAGTATCAATGAACAATAATTCGTGTAATCGATAATGATTTGTCCAATCAATACTCCTCAAAATTACCTTATACAGATTCACGAATCTACTCTTCCTACACTGTCTCTAGACAACTCTACTTCAATTCACTGCTTGTCCCTGCTCCTTGACTGATACTGCTCTCTGTAAATGCATTCTTGCTATGTTCTTCTCTGCTACTACCTAGTTACTATTTCAGATGCTCCTTCTTTTCCAATTCCTTTGCCATCAATGACAATATTTCCAAGATAAAATAAACCTCTAGATCATCACCCAAACATTTATTTAAATGTTCTTGGACCATGGGAATGAATTTTTTCATTTCCGCCATTAAAACTACACAGAAAATAAACAACTTAGCTTGAAAATTTGCGGGTAAGGCTTTTTCTACATTTACCAGGGGTTTTTCAGGCATCTAGAGCATTTTGCAGAGGATCACGGTGGATGAGGGCTTCATCACACAGCCACAAGGCCCTGGATAATTTGAATCAGAAGGTGGTAGAGACTTTTGGTACGAAGGGAGGAAGCATTTTTCAGGAGTGGGGAGGGAAGTTTTCGCACAGTTGTGGAGGTGGTAATGGTTTTGGGAGCGAGCATGTGATACCATATAGAGGGAGACATGTGGCAAAGGAATACCACCCATTTCGTAAATCTTGAAAGTGTTAACTCTGACGCAAATATATTTGTGATAAGGTTTGTGGGTCGTTGGATCTTGGGGATGGAGATCAACGGTGGTTTGGGATTTTGGAAGTGGCAGGAAAGTTAGAAGGAATGGGATCCAGGGGATAGGTGGTAGGGTATAAATGGAGCACGAGTTTTGGTGGAAATTGGGACCCAGGGTTAATAAAACAAGTGAATGAGCCCGATTTATAAGGAAAAGAGAATGGTATATGAAGGGTTTTGAATAAGGACAGAGGTATTAAAATATATACAGGGTTATGGTTATATCAGTGTGGGGTTAGGTTCATGCAAGTAAGGGCTTAATAAAAGGAGCCCGAGGGTTAAAAACCTTAAACAAAGGGCTTAAGTATTTACATAGGGTTAGTTTAATAAAACAAGGGGAAGTCAGGTTTTTATTAAAATAAAAAAAGTTTAATTTAAATATAAAGGGCCCCAAAAGTTTAATATTTTACACTTAAAACAATTTAAAAATAATTTTTTACATTGTTTTAGTATATATAAGGGGAAATGGTGAAGGGAGGGTTTTGAAGGGTTTTTGAGAGGGGAAAGTGGGTTTTTTGTGGGGAAAGTGGGTGAATGAGACTTTAGGTAGGGAGGGAGAATGAAAATGAGATAAACAAGCCCAAAATGAGTCTTTGTTAGGTCCCTATATTACTAGTATAGTCCCTTATTGTTGTTAGTGTAACCCCCTTATTTTTGTTATTGTACCCTTGTAACCCCCATTTTTTTATTATTGTGCCCTTAAATTATTATTGTTAGGTTGGCTAGGATTACATTGTGGCCCACTAGGATTACATTATGGCCCCATGGACTCCTATATATAGAAAGGAGGTTTTGTAAATTGTATCATCCAAGAATTGTTCATTCATGTAATGTATTGGAGGTTGACCCCTCGAAGTGGCTTATTTCTAAGGCGTTGATATCTCTTTTCTTCTCTTTTTGGAGCTGGTTTCCCAACATTTGGTATCAGAGCTTTGGATTCTAGGGTTTTATTTGCTCCCGAACGATTTTCCGATGGAATTTTCGCTATAAAGTTTTTTCTACGAAGTTTCAGAAGCTGACATTTTTAGGGTGCGAAGCTCAAATCCTGAGGAAGATTGTCTAAAAATTTCATAGCTTGGTTCGCAATATTTTCGGAGATATCATCTGTGGAAGTTAGGTCGTTTTTCAAGCTCCTAAACAGGTCATCGTGGAATTTTCGCTATAATGTTTTTTCTACGAAGGTTCAGAATCTGAAATTCGTATGGTACGAAGCTGAAATCCTGAGGAAATTTGTCAAAAAATTTTAGAGCTTGGTTTGCAATATTTTTGGAGATATGATCTATGGAAGGTAGTGTTTTTTCAGGCTCCTGAATTTAATCTCAAAGAGGTGATCGTGGGAAAAGTTCAATAACTCTCTCTCTGGGCAGTGGATTTGAGTGCCGTAAAAATTGGTCGCAAGTACATGGACTGTAGTTTCTTGGCTATAAGTCTTGAGAGCAGTAAGGTATTTTGAGAAGGCAGAGATGAAACATAGTGAAAAAGGATTTTTGAGGATAATGAAGGTAGTGAGATTTCTAAAGATGGTTTATAGGCAAGGAATGCTATCTTTAGTTGCTTGTGGAAAATCCACAGTCACCTAGTGAATATGTAGAATACAGGAGGATAACAGTGGCTCCGGCTGGGGAGGGAGGCTCCTTTAGGAGGTGTCAAGAACCTCAGAGATCAAATCTCTAGATTTTGTAGACTAGTGCCTTGATTGTACTTGAAAAATTCTTCATATTTTAATTGTTTTTTTGCTACTTTCCTTTGAAGCTGTGATCTTCAAAATCTGAAAAACATGATTGTTTTAACTCAACTTCTAACTACCCATCATTCTTTTCCTATAATTTTTTCTTCATTTGGGTGCATTTAGATTAACAAACCCTTGACATCATTTCTCTTTTGAAAACAGGAACCTATCTATTTCTACACTTATTTCATCCAGAGGCTCAGTTTAGATTGATGAACTCTTTTATTCTCTACCTAATCTACCTATCTGTCAAGATTAAACAGTTTGACAATTTTTCATTCTCTAATATATTGACATGAAATTGAAAATATGAGCAAATCAAGATTCGGCTGTGGCATTTTAGACAAGCTGCACACAGAATTTATTTTTCAAAAAGTAGAACTAAAACTTGAGGGTTATAATCTGGAATTTGTTATTCATCCCTCGTCTTCTCTTTTCGTTCAGATTTGATCATTGGAACCAATATATTTTCCTAGTCTAATCTACTGATAGGCCAAGTTCAAATAGTTTTGCACATATTCATTCAATAACCTATTAGTAGAAATTTAAAACTTATTCAATCATGATTAGGCTATATGACTGAACAAGAATTCCTTTTCAAAATTAGTGGCATTTGGACTTGCACACTTTCATAAATATTCTTTTTTGGTATGGGGATTTACCTTTTATTTTTATCTACCCTCTTTTCTTCTTTTATTTGTTTTTATGTTTCATTTTTATGATTTTTTATTCAAGCAATGTTATATATAATGGATAAATCTTTAAACTAATATTTTCAACAAAAATAATGCTTGAGCATCCTACCATTGATAGGACCTCCAAATAATTATGTTTCATCCATTTCTTGTAGGAAAAATATATTGTTACCTCTTGCAGAATGGATGAGGTATGAACCGTTCCATAGATTTTCAAATTTTCCATGCTTTCCCTTGTCTTCTCTTCTTGAGTCCCACTTTAGCACTTTTTCACCAATGTCGAAATAATTTGCCTTGGTAATTTTATCAAACAACTTATTGATATTTTCTTACACTTGCTATGTTCTTTTGTATACTTCTTCTCTTGTTTGCTGGAGTTGGACAGTCTGATTTATTCTTCTTAGCATGTCATTTGCTTTAGAATTTACTTCTTGGATGAGCTTCATAACTGGCACTCCTAAACTTGTTGGAAATATTTCATCTGCTCCATACACTAGCTGATAGGGAGACATTCCAATTCATTTTTTATTTGTTAATTTGTCTACCCATAGTGCATGTACTAGTTTATTGTGCCATGATTTCTTGTTTTCTTCCAACAAATTTTTTATGATGTTCACCAAACTTTTGTTTGAAGATTCAGACAACCCATTACCTTGAGGGTAATAAGTTTTTGAATTTCCCAATGTAATCTGATATTTGTGGAAAAAAGCCACCATTTTGTCAGTGATAATCTTTTTAGGACAGCCAAATCTAGACAAAATGTGGTTTTCAAGGAATTTAATGATTACTGATTCTGTGGAAGTGCTATAAGGGATGGCTTCTATCCATTTTGTAAAGTAGTCAATTGCAGTGAGGAACCATTTGTGTTGGGAAGAGGAGGCAAGATGGATTTATCCAATAAAATGAAGGCCCCATTGTTGAAAAGGAGCTTCAATAGTAATAGGATGCAAAGGTAATGGCAACAATTTTCTCTTGCCTTCAAAGATTTGGCACTTATGGTAGGCAATTACCATTTTAAGGATGTTTTGAAAGAGGGTGGGCTAATAGTAACCAGCTCTAAGGATTTTGTTGACAGTGGTTTTACAATATAGGTGGCCTCCACATTCTCCTTCATGAAACTCACGCTTGATCTTATCTGCATCATCCTTAAGCAAAAATTTAAGCAATATACCACTAGCATTTTTCAAATATAATATTTTATCTAAAATGCAGTAATTTACAGCCTTTAACTTTAAAAATCTGGCCTTTTTTTCAGAAAAAACAGTACGAACATTCAGATTTAAAAGCACATATAAAATATCAGCATACGAAGATGAATTCAGAAATGATTCTTCAATGGGTGGATTTTCCAACTCCTCCTGTTCATCTAATGCATTAATCATGTTCATGTCCAGTTCTTGGAAGTTTGTTTCAGCCATGAGTTTTTCCAGTCCTTGTCCTTTGATCATCTTAGTGGGCTTGATTTCTAAATCATATTCTAAAATAACACCAATCCACTTACCTCTTTTTCCATCAGGATCTTGTGTCAAGATGTCTTTCACCACTGAGTTAGGCACAAATGCAATAATGTGTGAGTGTAATATGTAAACTCTGAAATCTTTCAATACCTTGATTAAGGAAAAATCTTGTTTTTCCATTATGTTGTATTTCAAAGGTGCATTTCTTAATGCCTTGTTGCACCATGCAATAGGTGGCTCCTATCCTTTTATATTTTTTTGTAGTAGGATAGCAACAACTATATGTTTTGATGCAAAGGAGAATATGAAGAAATCTTTGGTAAAATCAGGGTTGATTAGAACTGGTGTTTGGGTAAGTGCTTGTTTTACCAGTTCAAAAGATTTCTTTTCTTCTCTAGTCCATTTTACTGTTATTTCTCTTTTGAGCTTGTTTTTAATGTTTCTTAGGATTTATGCAAGGTTTGGTATGAACCTTCTTAAGAAATTTATCTTTCCAATGACAGATTGCAAATCTTTCATATTTCTAGGGTGACTGATCTGAAATATTCCTTCAATATTTTTTGGGTCAATCTTGATCCCTTCTTCAGATATGATATGGCCTAAAAGTTTTCCTTCTTGAAGGCCAAACAAAATTTTCTTCGGATTTAAAGACAAACCATACTTTCTAAATTTTTCAAAGACTTTTCTTAAGTGAGCTAGGTGTTCTTCGTCTGTTTTTTAGTAGACTGTGATGTCATCAAGGTATATCACAATGAAGTAACCTATCTCTTCTAAGAAATCAATGTCCATGGCTCTTTGGAAAATGACACAATCATTCATTAACCCAAAAGACATTTTTACATACATGAAGGTGCCCCAAGGTGTAGTGAAAGTTGTCTTATGTTGATCATATGGGTGTAATAGCACCTGGTTGTATCCTGAAAAGCCATCTCACAAAGAAACTCTTTTAGACCCTACTACTCTTTGTAAGATGTGATCCATTTCTGGGAAAGGGTAGTTGTCTTTTAAGGAGGCTTTGTATAAATTTTTGAAGTCTATGCACAACCTAATTTCTCCTATTTTCTTCCTAACTGATACAAGATTTGAAACCCATTCTGAGTATCTCAGAGGGACTATTATTCCAGCATCATACATTTTCTTGATTTCTTTCTCAACCAGGCGCAGTTGCACAGGGTTTATTTTGTGCAGTTTCTGTTTAAAGGGCTTCTAGTTTTCTTTGAGAGGTATCTTATGCTGAATTATCTCTATATCATATGACTTTAAATCTTCATAACTCCAAACAAAAACATCAACAAATTCTCTAAAAATCTCGAGATATTTCTGTTTTATATGAGTTGGTAGTGTTTTGGACAGTTTTATCATTTTGGGTTTTTGTTCACTGCCTATATTTCATTCTTCTATTTCAGCTTTAGTGGGTTCCATTTTTGGCTTCTTAACGACATCATTAAATTCAAATATTTCTTCTAGAGGAGTTAGTCCCTTTGGAAAATTATCATTATTGGACTGCATCACTTCAAAGTCTTCTTTTTCTAAATTAGTGCACAAATCTATTTTCTAAATTGTGTGTGTTCTTTTGTTAACAAATCTATATCAACATTATCAGGATGTTCTTCTTTGTAAGATTGTTACTCAGTAGAGCAATCTTCTTCATACTCTGAGTCTGAATTTGGCACTTCAAACTCATTTTTGGACTACATCAAATCTTCTATTTGTTTATCTCCTTCAAAAACTTGCCAATATTTTATATTTTCTAGGACTGCTGGTCTATATTCAACTTGGATTGTGTATTGTTTGCTATGATAAGGTTTTTGACATGTGCTGGCTACAAAGGCGAGACCGTTGGCAAGGATGTTTTGGTTTCTAGGGACAAAGGTAAGTTCATATTCTGTGAATGTTCGCATGAGGTCAATAGCATCATCTCTATATGGTTTTAATCTTGGGTGCTTGGCTATGTATTCTCCATTGATTTTCCTAATGACTAGTTCCGAATCTCCATGGATAGTTATCCTCTTAGCTCCTACTTTCTTCAATAATTGCAACCCTAAGAGGAGTACCTCATATTCAGATAAGTTATTTGTGCATTGAAAATTTAGATTGCATGAGTGATCTTATGCATGATTTTTTTCTATGTTATGCACCCATATGCCTTCTCTTGAACCAGTTTTACTACAAGAACCATCAAAGCTCATACTCCAAAGAGGTTCAATTTTAGATTCATCATTATGTTGATCATTATGGTCCTCATTATGTTGTTTATAGTGACTGCCACTACCTTGTTTACTACACTATTCTTCATGGTCTGCACTATGTTTGTTTTCATTTTGTTTTTCATGATCAACATTATGTTGATGGTTTCTTTGTTCCCTATGGTTTCCACTATGCTTGTTGTAATATTCTGTTTGGGAAAAATATTTTGACTGCTCCTCCTCTTTTTCCTCTTCTTCTACATTTATTTTCTCATTTTCTACTACTTGTTCATTACACTTTCATCATTGTAAATGACAAATGAATCAAGGTCTGTGTGAATAGAATAAAGAAGGGAGTTATCTAGATCTTTTTGACTGCTAACCATATATTTCATATGAGTTTCCCTATACAGTCTTATGGGTTGACTAAAAATAGGGATGGTGGCATAGGTCATGTCCATTTGGAGGGTACCTTGGATTTTAGCACCCCATGATCTTGAAAGGAGCATGCCATATTTAGGAGGAATATAAGCTACTACAATGTCCATTACTAGGCTCTTGGCTGGTATTTGTGTTAAATTAGCACATAGATCTTTGATTAGGCCTAGACATTTAACTCTACTGGAATCGAAAGAGTATAAATCTTTGTATGGTCTAGTTACTTCAAGTCCTAATCTTTCCATTACTACTTTTGGCATAAGGTTGTGTGAAGCTCCAGAGTATAACATGACATTATGGAGAATTTTATCATGGATGTTTAAACTGACATAAAATGGAGGAACACCTCCCTCTTGAAATTTACCTTCTACTTCTGGTCCAAATAGAAGTTCAGATTTGTCATCATTTAAATTTAATAGAATCAAAATTTTCTCTTATGTTTAAATATTTCAATATTTGGGAACTATATACATCTTGAGTGACTAATTTAGTAAAGGGAATAGATATTTTAATCTTGGAAATTTCATTCTCTATACTGAAGGGTGCCTGAATTTTTGACATGTTCAAATCAGTCCTTTCAGGCATTGTTTTCACATCAATTTTATCTTGCTGGTTTTTATTGGAAAACTCATTTAAAAAAAAATTATTTGGAGCATTAGCTATGTTTCTAGTGCTTCTTTGGTCACCACTTTGTTTGGGATTAGATTGGTTGTTTTTTATTTTATTTCTATCATAACTTTCAACCACTATGTTTTCATTTTCTACTGTCTTTTTAGGAATGTTTTCAGAGTTCTTCCTAGAATAATTTTCAAAGGTTTTTCTTTTGGGAGTATCTTGGTTTTTATTTCTCCTAAGGTCATACTATCTATGTAATTCCATGATGGCATTTTCAAAGCCTTGTTTGTAGTCTTCTGATTCTAGGTTGTCTTCTTGATATTGTGTTGGGGAAAACATGCCTTGTTCTTCCTCGGTGAGGAAAACAACGCCCTCATTGTTTACTCCCATTAGATTTATGTGATTTTCCTCTGTTTCTTCAATCAACCCCTCATCCTCATCAACATGGTTTTCTTGGAAAGGGGGTCTAATTTGCTGATCAGGACCTCTTTGCCTAACTTGAGGGAGGTTTCTCCTGAAGTTTTGGTTTTGGTTTTGATTCTAATTTTGATTTCTGTTTTGAAGAGCTATTTGGTTTTCTCTAGGATAAGCTCTCTCATTTGCATTCATCCTCTCCATCATTCTCTTCATGGTTTTAACTAAGTTATCAATATTTGTATCATATGTGGAGGGTACAACCTCTTCTTCTTCATTTTTCATTCTAGCTCTCTTAGCAATCAAATTGGCTTCTACAATTACTGATCCCTTTGCATGTCTTCTAATGTGAGGGGTTCTCTTTCTCTTAGTTAATAAGCCATCTCTGGGTCAAAACCATCAGTGAATTTCATTAGAGCTAGACGTTGTGGTGGTTTCATATGTACAGGTAGGGAATCATATACACTATTGAATCTAGTGCAATATTCTTGGACACCCTCTCCAAAATTTCTCTTAATGTTTTCATACTATGATAAGATTTGGAGAGGGTTCTTCTTGACTTCCCATTTGTTTAAGAATAATTGATGAAAAGCAGGGAGGTCATTGATGCTATTAGGGGTCAATCCTTTAAACCATTTTCTTACTTCTCCCCCTAAGCTTGAGAAATAGTCTAAGTTTAACAGTTTCATCATCTATCTCTTGTGTGTCAAAGTAGTCATTCATTATGTCCACATGTTGTTGAGAAGTAGTATAACTAATAGAATCATATGATGGAATCTTGGACTGATAGTCCTGTGGTAGAACAACTAAAGGTATAGGAAGAACCAAGGGAGCATACCTTGTTGCCATGATATGGGGTTGGGGAAACAAAGGAGGATTAACAAGAGGAGGGTTTACAACAAGAGGTACAGGGTTAAATGGAAGAAGGTGAACAGTGGGGGATGATTTTAGTACATTAAAATTCTGCTGTAAGGTGGATGGATCTAAAACTATCTGGGTTATCCAATCCTGAGAATTAGTCCTAGACAAACTTTGTTCTTGGGGTGAGTCAGATAGGATATTCTACAAGTATTTAAGGTTTTCAGGTAGGGAACTTGCTTTCTGGATAAGTCTGATAACAGTTGGGTTTTTAGATTTAAGACGCTTTCAGGATTGTCAACTATTGTAGGAGGATTTGGGTCAGGATGCAATCTAGTACAGATTCTTCTAGAAGCCAGGACTATGGACCCAAAAATCAAAAAGGTTGAGAGTTTATGAGAGTCTTAAAACAAAACCAAACTTGTGAAAGAGATACTTAATCCACAAAGTATTCTTGAACTAGGTTCTTTTGATGTTCAATGATAAAATAATTTTCCCATTGGAGTCTATGTAAAACCATTGGAGTCAGCAGGCCTACTGAAAACTAGTGGAGTCACCAGGTGGAGGATTTTTACTTGTTTTATGGCTGGCTGTTGTCCACCATCAACAACCAGGTACCATTCTTCACTAATACTTGATTCATCTAATTTATAATGAGGTTTTCTGATTTTTGAGAGAATTTAAGATGTTTATTACTCAGTATCCCCAATATAATCGCCACTATGTTGGCTCCCTATGATTTGGAGCATTGGCAAGAACAAACACTGTAGGGGCCACATTAGAACCATTTTGGAATCTTAGGATCTAGCCTTCCTAGATTCAGAGAGGGATCTCTCTATGTAATTTTTTTTAGATGATATGTCTTTATGCTCTTGTTTTATGATATTAGGCTAGCTATGAAGTTATAAGGACTTGTTTTTTTTGATTGATTGATTGATAGGTTGATAGACCAAATTATGTGGCTAATTGAAAGAAATGTTTCAGCTGAACATATAGACCATTAGAGACATTAATCCATTGGGCTATGGAGTCATAAAATGATTTAATTGTTCGTCAACTCTGCAAGGGTTTTCATAGGGAAAGCTAACTATATCAAGTGGATCTCTTAGATTAGATTGTGACATGAAAAAATAATAAGTTGTGAAGGTAGTAGAGCTATATTCAGTTAAGAATATTCTAGCTCTACTTCAACAAGAAAATCCTTTTAGGTAACTATTTGAGGAAAACCAAAGGACAGGGCATACCATAGACTTCTTTGGCCAGACTTTTAAGAAGCAAACCTTTAAGACAACAATCCAACAATCCTAAGACTACTTTTAGACAAAGAAAACATTCAAGATAACAGTAAGTGCAACTAAAGAGCAAGTTAAACCTATCTTCTTTAACTAAACACTCTAAAGAGCTTTAAAGCAATGTTTTGAAGCAGACCAGAGGACATGGCATACTATAGACTTATGTGGTTTAGACTCTACTAAGTATACTTCAAATATAGGTCTTGAGAAACAATATTTTAAGCTACACAAAAGACAGGGCTTACCATAGACTTCTTTGGCTCGACTCTATTAAATTATTCCCAAGACAACAAGCTAGATAGAACTAGAGAGCAATTAAGAATTCTCCAACCAAACCTTGCAGAAGAAAACATTAAGATAAAGAATGTAGACAGAAATAGGGTGCCAAGACAACATATCCTACTCTAAAATTTATGTTCTTTTATCAGAGAAATAATGGACATAATGGGAAAACAGAAGGAAAACATTGACAAAGAAGGAAAACTTCACCATTAACATAGCTCAAGAATCCTTTGAACGTGATTGTATTACTAAGTTCCAAAAGAGTTACATTACTCCATTACAATAGATCTCTACAACTCAGAGCTTTCTCAAATCCAGCCTAGCAGTCCACAACTAGCTCAACAATCACTAAATCCACTAACCAGCCAATTAACCAACACTAAAAATGAAGCTTACATGCAATATTTATCTGCAAAAAGAGGAGGTGATGCTAAGCTAGGGTTTTAGAGGTTATTTATTACAGAGTTAATGATTTTTTAACCTTTGAGACCATGCAAGGCCCAAGGAAAAAAGATCTAAGAGTGGTTCTCTGAAATATTAACTACTAACTTAGCTTATGAGTTAATTTCTAGAAATTTTTCACTTTAAGGCTTTTTCAATAACTTTTACAATAACCGCTGGTAGATGAAAAATATCTTCGATTGTTTGTAATAATTGTTTGATGTTTTATTGAAATAAAACATGTTGTAGGTGGCAAAAAATATCCTTTGAAGAAGTAAATATCTGGATTTAGTCATTCAAATCAGTTTTTGTGTTTAATCTTCCTTTGTTTATCATTAAAACTCTATTTAGGCTTTAAAACTTTGGATTTATCCTTTAACTTTCTGTTTCACTTCCTTCTTTGTTGATTCTACCTTTTAACCTTTGACTTAATCATTTAAACTTTTAATCTTTTGTCCTTATGACCTTTAACCTTTTCTTTGTGACTAATATTTTTTATTTGTCTTTGATCCTATGTTTAGCGATTTAACCTTCAATCTTTGTTGTTGCAGTATTCTTGACTATTTTGTCTTCCAGTGCCTGTCTCTGTCTGTGTTTATGGTGCAAGGATGTATTCTTGAACTGTTGGAGGGTTTTAATAACCACTGAGGATCATGATTCATCGGTGATTAAGATCAATATTCACCTCTGGTCCCTTCAAATTAAAATATACCTTTGGATCATCACCCAAACATTGATTTAAATGTTCTCGGACCATGGGAATGAGTTTTTGTGTTTATTCCTTTAAACTTGCACACAAAATAATAAAATTGGCTTGAAAACCTACGGGGAATGCTTTTTCATTGTTTACCGGGGGTTTTATGGGCATTTGGAGCATTTTTTAGAGGATCATGGTGGAGGAGGGCTTCATCGTAGAGCCACAGGGCCCTGGATAATTTGAATCGGAAGGCTGTAGAGAGTTTTGGCGCAAAGGGAGGAAGTAGTTTTCGGGAGTGGGGAGGGCAGTTTTCACATCGTTGGGGAGGTGGTAATGGTTTCAGGAGCGAGCGTGTGATACCACACAAAGAGATACACATGTCGGAGCAATACCACCCATTTTGCAAATATTGAAAGCGTTAACTCTAGCAGAAATATATTTGCGATAAGGGTTGTGGGCCGTTGAATCTCAGGTATGGAGATCAACGGTGGTTGAGGTTTTTGGAAGCGGCGGGCAAGTCAGAAGGAATGGGGTCCAGGGGGCAGGTTGTGGGGTCTAAATGGAGTGTGAGTTTTGGTGGGAAGCGGGGCCCAGGGGTAATAAAACAAGCGAATGCACCCGATTTATAAGGACAAAATAAGGGTATATGAAGGGTTTTGAATAAGGATGGAGGACTTACAATATATGTATGGTTATGGTTATATGGGGATGGGGTTAGGTTCATGCAGGTTGGGGCTTAAGAAAAGGAGCCCAAGGGTTAAAAACGCTAATCGGAGGGCTTAAGTATTTATATAGGGTCAGGTTAATAAAATAAAGAGAAGTCAGGTTTTTATTAAAATAAAAAAAAGTTTAATTTAAATATAAAGGGCCCCTAAAGTTTAATATTTTAGACTTAAAACAATGTAAAAAATACTTTTTACATTGTTTTAGTGTATATAAGGGGAAATGGTGAAGGGAGGGTTTTGAAGGGTTTTTGAGAGGGGAAAGTGGGTGAATGAGACTTTAGGTAGGGAGGGAGGATGAAAATCAGATAAACAAGCACAAAATGAGTCTTTTAAGAGCAGTAAGGTATTTTGAGAAGGCAAAGCTAAAACATAGTGAAAAAGGCTTGTTGAGGATAATGAAGGTAGTGAGATTTCTAAAGATGTCTGATAGGAAAGGAATGCTATCTTTAGTTGCTTGTGGAAAATCCACAGTCACCTAGTCAATATGCAGAATACAGGAGGATAACATGATGGATCTTCATCTAAGGAAGATGATGAAGAAAATTGTGCCTTAGATGGTAAGGCAAAGAAGGGGAAGGGAAAGAAATCCTATTTCAAATCTGAGTCCAGAGAAGAAGGTAAGGAGTGTGACATGTCCATAGTGAAGTGTTTTCACTGTCATGAGAATGGACATTATGCTACTAATTTTCCACAAAAGAAGAAGAACAAGAAGGCTTTAGGATCTGCATCTTGTGAGGCTTTGGCCTTGCAATTTGAGTTGGAATTCTCACTGCTTTCATGCATGGTGTCAAGTGTGATGGGATCAAGGTGGTACTTGGATAGTGGTGCATATTTCCACATGACGGGAAACAAATAAATTTTTAGTAGCTTGGAGGAGAAGGACTTCCAGATGCATATCGAAATGGGTGACGATGGAAGGTATAACGCTACCGAGATTGGTACAATTAATTTCCAGAGACAATCACGTAAACCATTTTTATTAAAATATGTAATGTGTGTAACAAGCATGAAGAAAAATTTAGTTCTAGTCGCAATGTTGGAGGATATAGGCTATGATGTTTTTTTCAGTGAAGGAAAATCTTCCCTGCGACACAAAACAAAAAAAAAAGCCAAGATGATTGGGATTCGTGTGAAGGATATCTATAAAATTAATGTAGAGCACTGCGCAAAATTGATGGGTAAATAAGACAAAGTGGTGAGCCTTTTGAAGGTCATGCAACAGAGTTCTAAAGAGCTTCCAAAGGGTACTCTTGCATAGATAGACACATGCAAGGGATGTACCATGGGGAAGTGTGAGAAATCCATGTGATTGTCCCTTGAGACGGAGATGGATTTGCATGCAGATGAGGAATTATTGGTTCCAAATATAAACCTCAAGATGTGGAGCAGCCACATGCAGAGGATCATGGAGTGGCAAAAACCACTCAAGCAGAGAAATTTCGAGCTAGATGGTAAGAGGGAGTACATGCAGCTATTTGTTGATGTGTGAGGTGGGGGAATGTGAAAAATTAATCCCAAGAAGAAATTTGGGTAGGGTCCTAGAGATGGTGTGTCTCATGGATCTAACCTGGCTACGAGGAGCCCATAGTAAAACAATAGTAGGATCAGTTAGATTGATGCAGTCATATGTTAGGAAGACAGAAATCATAGTGACGGTGTCAGATATTGGAGCGCAGATCAGAGTTGGCAATAGTGCAGAGTGCATGGATGCAGATGTCAACAATGCAAAGAATCCAATAGACATGTGCAATAGGTACCTACAATCAGAATACTCTCATGACAGATGCATTATATTGATTCAATTGTTTGGATTCTATTCAGTTTCGAAAGTGTTGCATGAAAAGGTTTCATCTAGGAGAAACATTAGAGATGTGTTGCATGTGCGAGAAACACTAGAGAAGTGTTGCATGTTGCATGCAAGGACATTCCTTTCTTGTTGAGAGGGAGTGTTGAAGTTTGCAACAAGAAATAGTGAATTGGCATCCAAAAACAACATGACAACACCTACATTATTATGGAACCATAGGTCGTGTAGGGACGAGTCCTAGTGATACATTAGTGTGAAATTAAATTTATTTAATAAATTTGATATGTGTCAAATTTAATTATCCCTTACTTAAATTGGACAATAAAATGCAATATTATCTCATAATAACTTGTAATAGTTAACTGAGCATGATAAACTCAGTTAGCCGATGAATTTCGAGTTGAGGGTAGTTGGTGAGGCATGAAGAGTCATTCTATGTGTTTTAGAGTTCAAGTTGAAACTAAGTGCATGATTTTAATGCATAAGTAATTAGTTAACTCAGTTAGGTGAGTTAAATTCAGTTGAACTAGTTGTAATTGTTTGTTACACTAGTGAGAGATCAAGTGAATTAAATCATATTTAATTCACAATCAGTGATCTACCATGAAACTAATGATTTACTATTAATAGTTGCATGCATGTCAATTCAACTAGAGACCTAGCTGACACAAAGGTTAAAGGGAATTTAACTATCAGTTTTGATATTAGCAGGCTGCCTAGATGTAGTTAAAACACCACAGGATGACCATGATACTCAGCACAGTTGAGGAAGATTGGAATTCCTAAAGAATAGGGATTGCATTCATCAAGAATTGCGTGAGCAAGGCAGGCTGAAGAAAGGCTGAGAATTGGCTAAATGTTGGCCTGATTTTGTCTGGGTCAGTGTGAGATAGTTGTGAGAGTGCAGGAGACTCTTGTGAGAAGAGTGCACAGTAATTGTTTTATTATTCCTTATGGAATATACAATAGAATATAGAGGGGTTTTGAGCATCAATATTTCCTCGGTAAATTATCTTTTTTGTGGTTTTATTTGATTCTTTCTTTGCTTAATGGGATTGGCGATCTTGTTTATTTTCCGCAATTGATTTGTAGAAGGATTTAGTATCTTGCTTTAGTACATTGCATGATCATATTGAATCCATTGATATACACATTGCTTGTATAATTTCTATGAAAATGTTCATGCTGTTAATTTTCCCCCTTTTTAGGGTCCTTTTCTTCCTGAACCAATTTACCATTTTGCTGAAATGGAGCTTCTCTTCTACACTTCCTTTGAAATGTAAACCTGTAAGTCTGTTATGTGCCTATTTCTTAGAAGCCTTCACATAAGTTTCTGGACCCTAGCCCATATTGATATTAGTCATCTCACCATGAAATTTTTTTAGTGCTGGCTAAAATTTCTCTTTCACATTCTTGTCTAGTAAGATCCAATCCAATTGATAACCTTTCTTTATTTCCATCACTTTGAAATATCTTTGTCATATTTGGACCTCGACCATCATTCCTATTATATGTAGTCTCCAAGGTTTCGCCTATATTTTCTTGAGATGAAATCATGGTTGAGATATATAGTGTATACTGTACACTTACTCCATCCTTAAGAAGAAGCTTGCTAGAGGTAGTCCACAACTATTTTCATACTTGTTTACAACATTCATGTCTAGACTTCCCCCTAGTAGAAGATGCAGCTTTCTCATCTCCACCAGAAGTCTGAGAAGATTTAGCTTCCCATGCACTTGCTTCTCTATATTGTGGAAGAAATGATGCAATATATACATTTGGACAAGACACACAATATTTTTTCTTTTCTTCATTTCTAACTGCAATAGCACTTGTATCAATCATAGATAATTTTCTCTCAACACCTAGGCAGGCACCTAACTCTAAATTTGGAGATGAGTTTTTATACAAATGGATTGAACCTCCATCAACTATACATATTTTCCCTATAGAGGTTACAAATATTGTTCTTTTAGAAATAAAACACCCAACATTCTCTTTTTGCACAGAATTCATGTCTTTGAAATCAACATTTACATTGGTATTTCAAACTTGGCATAAGGATATGCCATTGTAATTGAAACATGATGTCCCCTTGCATGTGTACAGTAATATTGCGTTAAAATTGCAATAGTAGTTACAGGTATATATTTTTCCTTTAAAACAGACAATGTCTACCTTATGTCTTTCCTCAATTAACCACGACCTTAAATAACTCTCAGTATACATGCATTCTTTGTTCTCATTTCCTTCTGATAAAGGAAACACATCTACAGTTGATTCATTAGTATTTTCTCTATATCTTCCTAGGTTATCTCCATTTGCAGGTATATGTTGTTCTTTGCAGATCATTATTACAAATGGAAAACTAGATTTTCCAGTAAGCATGCATACAAGTGATTTATTTATTGACGATGTTACATGAATTTTTGGATGGAATAGAATGGGAAAATAAAGAGAATAGAATACCCCAGATAATGTTAGTTTTTGAATTAGTAGCTTTATAAATAGTAATAATAATAGCAAGTTATGATTCCAATAAAAAAATTTCCTAGAAAAACAATCTAAAGCTTCAACCCTATCATATTTATCTTACTTCAATATTCCAAGGATGAATGCGTTAGATCAAGAAATTTATCATCCAATGGGAACATCACTTTTTTCATCTTCTCCAGTACTTCTCCTTTTCTTTTCAACTCAGCGTTTAATGTTTGCACTGTATCTTGTGGTGCTGGTAATGTAGCTTCCATTTTTTTTATATGTTTACTTTCAATCACGCATACCCTTTTTTCTTGAATAATATGAACGGAAATAATCCTTATCATTTCGAATTGGATTTATAATAGGATAATATGTAGATTTATCAATACAATAAAACATATATAGATTATACAATGAAAAATAAGAAATCCAAATAGTTCAACTTTACTACATAATTGGAGAATATTAAGCGGCAAGTTAGTATAAGGTAGAAAATAAATTATAAAATCAAGGATCCATAAATCCAAAAAATTATGTACATGTTTGTAGGGTAATAAAGTAGGATAAAATTTTCATTGGTTTGGCAGCTCTAGGTTTTTTTTGTGGAGCTGCCATTACTAGCTCGGTTTAAGTGAATACTACATAGGTCTCGCCACTATGGCAAACATGAAAAACAGGAAAAATTTTACATATTTTATTTTTCCTTATAAATATTTTGGATAAACTCAAGGTTGCATGACCTAACAATGGAGAATGAATTACACAATGACAATCACAATGGCATGAAAATATAAATAAATAGAGTAAAAAAAATACCACAATAAGAAAAGCCTCACCTTGTGAGCTACCAAGCTGTTGAAAAACATTTATAAAACATTTATGTAGACCAGGTGACCAAAAAATTCTACCCTTCCTATGTGTTTGAGCTTGAGATGTATGTTGAGTCTTCTCGAGACATCAAGAAATTGATGCAAGGTGCTCGTCTTGTTTGTAAAATTTTTGTATCTAATTTATCTCAAACTAGACATTTGTGATGCCAACAAAATCATTATTTGTTTCTGTGGTTATTTACCAGATAGGCTACCAGGAAAATGTTCATGTTGTTTAGTTTCCCCCTTTTTAGGGTCCTTTTCTTCCTGATCCAAGTTACCATTTTACTAAAATGAACCTTCTCTTCTACTCTTCCTTTGAAATGTAAAACTAGTAAGTTTGTTATGTGCCTGATGCTCAAGAGCCATCACATTGGTTCCTGGACCCTCACCCACAATGATATCTATCATATCACCATGAATGTTTTTTGAGCCCTTTGTTGCATAAGGCATGCTGTCTAAAATTGGTCACTTACATTATTGTCCAGTAAGATCCAATCCAATTGATAACCTTTCTTTATTTCCATCACTATGAACTATTCCCATCAGAGCTACATCCCCACCATCATTCCTATTATCTGTTACACCTATATTTTATTAAGATGAATTAATGTTCGAGCTATACAATGTAGATTGTACGCTTATTCTATCCTTAACAAGAAGCTCGCTAGAGGTATTGAAATCAACTTTTGTATTTCCCTTCTCTTCAACATGCTTATTGGTTTCCAATCCACAACTATTTTCATATTTGTTTACAAATTTCATTCCTAGACTCCCCCTAGGAGAAGATGCAGCTTTCTCATCTCCACCAGAAGTCTGAGAAGGTTCAACTTCTCATGACCTTTCTTCTATATATTGTGGAAGAAATGTTTCACTATATACATCTGAACAAGACACATAATCATTTTTATTTTCTACATTTCTAACTGCAATAACACTTGTATCAGTCATATCTAATTTTCTCTCAACACCTAGGGAGGCATCATACTCTAAATTTGGAGATTATTTGCTATCCAAATGGTTGAACCTCCATCAAATGTATAACTTTTCCCTATAGAGGTTACAAATATTGTGCTTTGAGAAAGAAAACACCCAACATTTTCTTTTTGCAAAAAATTCATGTCTTCGAAATCAACATTTGCATTGGTATTTTAAAACTTGGCACAAGTATATTCCATTTCAATAGAAACATGTTGTCCCCTTGCATGTGTACAGTAATCGTACGTTAAACCTAGAGAAAGAGTTATAAGTATATATGTTTCTCCTTTAAAACATTCATTGTTTTCCAGTCGTCTTTCGTCATTTGGCCATGACCTCAAATAATTCTCAGTTGATATGCATTCTTTGTTCTCATTTCCTTCTAACAAATGAAAAAAATTTGTAGTTGATTCATTAGAATTTTCTCTATGTCTTCCCTTGTTATCTCCATTTGCAGGTATTTGTAATTCTTTGCACTCCATAATTACAAATGGAAAACTAGGCTTTCCAGTAAGCATGCACTCAGGTGGTTTCTTTGCTAATGATGTTACTTGCATTGTTAGGTGTAATAGAATGAGAAAACAAAGACCAAAAAAGGCCCTATAAAATTGTTAATTTGTGAATTAATAACGTTATTAACAGTAATAAGAATAGAAAGCTATGCTTATAATAACAAAAGCTTAGAAAAACAGTCTGAAGCTTTAACCCTAGCATATTTCTCTTACTTGAATATTCTAAGGAAGAACACATTAGATCAAGAAAATTATCATCCAATGGGCACACCACTTTTTTCATATTCTCGAGTACTTCTTCTTTTCTTTTCAACTCAACCTTCAATGCTTTCACTATATCTTGCCATGTCAATAATTTATCTTCAATTTCTTGTATTTGTTTCCTTTCAATCACGCATGCCCTTTATTCTTGAATAATCTGAAGGGAAATAATCCTTATCATTTGAAATTGGCTTTGTCATAGGAGATTACATAGATAGATCAAGACAGTAAAACATATATAGATTATACAATGAAAAATAATAAATCCAAACAATTATTTTTTACTCTATAGTTGGAGAATACTAAGCGGCAAGCTAGTATAAGGTAGCAAATAAATTATGCAATGAAGGCTCCATACATCCAAATATTATGTACATGTTTGTAGGGAAATAAGTAGGATAAAATTTCCATTGGTTTGGTAGCTCCAAGTTGTTTTTTTGGAGATGTCATTACTAGCTCGGTTTAAGTGAATACCACATAGGTCTCGCCACTATGGCAGGCATGAACAATAAGAACATTTGTACATATTTTCTTGTTCCTTATAAATATTTTTGGAGAAAATCAAGGGTGTGTGGTCTAAGAATGACAAACAAATTACACAATGACAATCACAATGAAAAGCAAATGTAAATAAATAAAGTAAAAAAATACCACTATAAGAAAAGCCTCACCTTGTGAGCCACCAAGATGTTGAACAACATTTCTAAAACATCGATGTAGATGAGGTGACCAACACCTTCTACCCTTCCTCACTAATGCCCTTGGTGCACTAATTCATTCCACTAAGGTATTTTGTTCCTAAGAGGACATCCACCATTATCCTGCATGGAGGAAAAAATTTCACATATTCAGAATACAAATAAGTGTACAATATAGAAAAACTAAGAAAATACATGGACAAGGAATGTAATTAAGAAGCTTTGCATAATAAAAAAAGGAAAACACTCATATAGTGAATATAACAGATACAATTTGAACTGTATAACAACATCATGTTTCACTTGCTATTTTAATAAATAATCATGGGTAAATAAATGATGTGTGGACTATAAATTTATGACAAATGGGGCTTCCACAATCAATACACCTAGCTGATTGCATCTTCAGTAGTAGCCCTGACTTTTTTTCTCATCCACTTCTTTCAAATCATTTATATGTGCTGCAACATATTTATATGCAAGTATATCACACACATTCATCAGAAAGCCATGGTAATTAACTACATTATCCATTTTTTTAGGTCTCTGTGCCACCACTATATGTTCACTTTACTACAAATTATATGGAAACGTTAGCCCCATGACCAAGCCATCTTATTCAACATTTATGCAACTTAATATTTGATGATGTTGTCAAATCATTTGAAAGTATCAAGGATTTTATATAGTGGAGTTAATATTTTATGATGATATACATGTTGTATAGTTGAAATTAAAAATAAATAAAAAATAAGTTGAACTACATAAAAATATACCTTGTAAACCACATCATTTTTTATTTTGATTTGAAGCAACTTTTTCCATCCTCTTCAGGTCCTAAAAGGAATATTTATTCATCAATTGAATCACCTTTTCTTACTTTGAAATATTTCTAGCCTTGATCTCTTGCAACACTCTTTTATAGTATCGTGGGAATACTTTCACAAACTTTGGGAGGAAAGTTTCAAAATAAACAAGGACTTCTCTTTCCAGTTGATTGTTAGAGTGATGTTGGTATTGTTCTACCATGATATTTAGTGTCATGAAATTAAATTCCTATTCAAAATTTTCAAGGTCTACCAACTCAAGATTGCATCTTGAATCAAATTTTCCATCGAGATTAAGAGTGTAGGAAATACCTACACTCTTTCCATCTACAAAATTCCTCACAATTTTTCCAAAGATGACCACAATTCCACCAGTCATGTATTCACATTTATGATCTCCTTTTCTTTCAACCACTGCTTTTGCACGTAAATAACTCACACAAAAACCTCTCTTCTTCCATACCATTGAAGTACGCTTCTCAACTTTTTTACCCATATAGAGAAACATTCCCAATACTGACTTCTTCTAGGAGGGTAAACCATGATATTTCCTATTGATAAATCATTATCAACATAATAAGTTTTTTCCCCTTCCAACTCCAGGGTAACACTTGAAAACATGAATTCCCCAATTCTCTAACCTGCACTTCCTATTAGTTTTACTTGAATCATGTTTGTTGACAGACCCATCATACTGTATCTTTTTGTAACTTCATGGCTAAGTGTTGTGTCAAAAAATATATTAGCATTCCTTAAAAGAATATACATGTAAGAAAGCATACCTTTATCTAGAGATACCTTTGAAATCAACATCAGTTTTTGGTCGAAGGCCATATCCAAATAATGCTCTTGTGCCTGAACACAATATTGAGTAGCTTCTTGGAGAATCTCCGTTGAAGGCCGAAGTAGCAAATAAAGATCGATATTTTCAAGCTTCTAAATACTGTCTATAACCTCTTTATCCATCTCTAGCATATCTACATGACTGACCATATCCTTTAAAGTTATGAAACCCATATCACACAACGTTCAAAATCCTCTTAAACAAGCATGAAGAAGAAATTAATGACATGCTCTGGTTATTCTACATATTTTTCCCCTAAAACCGGATCTTGATTATCAATACCAACTAGACATGTGTTTTTGTGACATTTACAAATCATGATGCAACCTATACTAATAAGGGGTGTTGTACTGAAACCAAAATCTTCTACACCAAGGAGATAAAATATGACAACATCTCTTCCCGTTTTCAAATAACCATATGTTTTTAGAATTGTCTAACCACACAAGTCATTAGCCAGCAATGTATGATGAGTTTCTGCTAGCCCAAGTTCCCAAGGCAGCCCAATTTTTTTTTATTCCTATCTAGCAATATGATCGAGTAGCACCATAATTTCCTAAAATAAATACATGATCTGCATGACCCTTTACTACACCACTTTCTATCACTCCAACTCTAGCTTCAGAGACCAGATTTACACTGATTCTAGCTCCTATATTATAATTCAACAACGAAATCCATCAAAATAGTCAGATACATCTTTATTACCTTCCAGCACTGCAAACCTCATATCTTGAACATGAAATCTTACAACATGCAAAGCCCCCCAACATTTGGTTTAGAGGAAGGCATATGGTTTTGACCAACTTTGGTTTAGATTCCTTTTAGGAGATGTTCATTTTAGGAAAATAAACATTGGAAGTTGTGTGAAATTCAAGAAAAGAGGGATTGGAAAGAAATATAATACTCAATGAAGCCTCCAGAATATAGAGTTCAAACCATCCAGAAAAGGCACATCAAATTATAGTCTACAATTTAGATGAAAATTGTTCCTATGCATTTTGTGTCAGAAAAAAAAATGGTGCTACTAGTATCTAAGCATAAATTAGGAAATGCATTTTTCACATATTAGTTGATATGACAACATATAAATTTTAGGAACAAAGACTTTTTATTCTTCAACAAGAATTTCTGGTTCATCTCCTTACTAGGATATCCTAGGGCACGTCACATTCTTTGACCACTGTAATAATTGAATAAAAATAAAATAGCACATAATAAAAAATGGTGTACATATTATTTAAGAAGTAAAAAAAAAATTCTTCCTTAAATTCGTCACTATATAATTACCTTAATATCATAAAGAATTTGTGTAAGATCTTCAATGGAATATATGTATAAATTATACAATATACATGTATATCTTGGATTCACCCAATCTAACAATATGCTAAAGTTAAATATTGATTCAATTGTACAAATATTTGCAGAATTAAAAACACAATTTCCAATTAAAATATCATGAAGAAATATCAATCACAAACAACGCAGATAATTTCTCGGGGAAAGATTACAATTAAAAACCCCACTATCTTCTATTGTATAGTATATCATGGATCATGAAAAAATTACATACAAAACTCCAATCACAAGGGTTCTCAGTACATTAGATAATTGTCTCACACTGTCATAAAAAACTTGGAAAATCACTTCCTCAATTTACTGTCTCTAGACAACCTGCCTCCATTGCGCAATCCCTACTGAAAGAAATCCATGAATTGATACCTTCTTGCCTACCTTGACTGCACAATCCTCATGGGCACATACAATGTGTTTGTGCTTGCTTGTATGCAAGAGGATAATTTCACAATTGATAGTTTATTTCCTTTTTACCTAGAACTCAACTGGTTCTCCACTGGATCTGACATGCATGCAATTAATAATAGTAAATTTTCAGTTGCATGTGAGACCACTAATTGTGAATTAATTAATAATTAATTCACTTGATCTCTCACTAGTGTATCTTCAGTTACAACTAGCACAACTGAGTTAAAATACGTACAACTTGCACAACTCATGCACCACTGCACTTCTAACTCTGTTACAACTCGAATCACTCAGTTACAACTAAAGTCATCCTGCATGTCCCACCAACCAACCACTTAACTCGAAATTAACTTAGCTAACTGATTTTCCACTTTAGTTAGCTATTTTCAAGTCCACATTGAGAATAGATTACAGTTTAATGTCCATCTAAATTAAGGTATAATAAAGATATACATGCATCTATATATAGACATGCATCTATAAATAGACATGTACTATAAATAGATATACACCTAAAAATAGCCTGAGGGCCCCACCTAGTGTAGGTGCTTAATTTTCACTAGGATAAAAATTTCTTGTTGAATCTCAACACTCCCTCTCAACAACAAAGGGATTATCCTTCACCCTGGTCCTGTCTCTATGGTATTCTAATTTTCCCCTGGTGAGTGCCTTCCTCAGAATATTTACATCCTGATCTTGTGTGGGAATGTATTGAAGCAACATAATTCTCCTCTGCACACAATCTATGAGATGCTGGTACCAAATATCTATATGCTTGGATCTATCATGAAACACAATATTAATTGAGAGTTTAATGAAACTTTGATGATCACAATGAATCACTGTTAGATCCATATGAGAACTAAACAAACCAACCAAGATCTTTCTCATCCAGATAGCCTCACATGCATCTTGACTCGCTACAATGTATTCCACTTCGTAGAACTGAGTGCCACGGATCTATGCTTCATGTTTTACCAAGAAAGAACTATATATCCAATGCTAAATATCCCCCGTGATGTGATTTTTCTATTCATTGGACTTCCAACCCAATATGCATACGTGAAGCCATGCAACTTCACTCCATACATCTATCTATACCATAAACCATACTCTGATGTGCCCCTCAGGTATCTCAGGACATGCTTCTCCGCCTTCCAAAAGAGCTTGGTAGGCTTAACTATAGCTTGATTCAGCTGGCTAACTACATAGAAAATGTCCAGTCTCATGTTCACTAGATACATTAGCGAACCCACTAATTTTCGATAGGCAGTAGCATCCACTACCTCTCCATAAGTAGCATCCTCTTTCCTCTAGTTTCCTGGAAGATAAGTATCCATGGCTTTTCAACCCTCCATGTGAAACTTACCTAGTATCTCCTTTGCATACTTTTCTTGAGACATAAAAAATTCATCATCTCGCTGCCATTTTTCCAATGCAAGGAAATAATGAAGGAGGCCCATATCCTTCATTTCGAACTCCCTTGCAAGATCCTCCTTGCATGAGTGTATCAACTACTCATCACCAGTCAATCATAAATCATCAACATAAAGAAAAAAAATAAAAGCTTACCCTCCACCACAATTTGGTATAGGCTTGCATCTTCTTCACTTTTGGTGAAGCCTAGTCCAGTGAAATAACTGTCTATCTGAGTGTACCAAGCACAGGGTGCTTGCTTCAGCCCATACATTTCTCTCTTGAGTTGGCACACATGTGAATCACTGTTAAAGATGTTGAAACCTTTAGGCTGCTCTATGTACACCTCTTCTTCAATGATCCCATTGAGAAACATAGTTTCCACATCCATCCGATGAATGCACTAACCCATATGCGCTGAGAGTGAAAGGATGGTCCTTGTGGAAGAGTACCTTGCGACAGGTGCAAACATCTGATCATAATATATCCCCTCGATCTGTGAGAATCCCTGGGCCAAAAATCTGGCCTTGTATTTCTCCACACTCCTATTAGTAGCTTTCTTTACCTTGTAGATCCATCTCGATCCTGTTTATCATAATCATCTTCAATATTGATCATAATCCACTTCCCATAAAATTTTCACAGGCAAACTGGCTTATACACCTCAGATCCCCTTTTAATGCCTTACAAAAATCATTTTTATGATTATCTTGGCCTTTCCGCTCCCGAATCTCATTATAAAAGCCACTGATCGTAAACTCAAAAATCTAATAGGCCTAGCCCCTTTTGCTAAGCCTCTGGTCTTTTCCTCCATGAGACCGAAAGCCTGAACTGAGTGCTAACTCTATATGCGCTTATCACGTATGTATATCGAGCGCGCCCTTGGCCATTGATCTGTACAGATCGAACGGTATTTGTGATCCTCCATTCGTCGCCCAAAACCTCATCTCAGTTGTCCGATCTAATTGTGAAAATCAACGGTTCACGATGCGCCTGTCCTAGTGATCCCCGCGCCCAAAACACTGTTCAAAACTGGGTGGTTTATATCACACCACTTTTCAGCGGCAGGCGGTATTCTTCAAAACGGAACGATTCCATACAATGCTCACCACGTGTCCTTGCGTACGGCCCGAACACTGCCCTCCATCACACATTATTGTTTGGACAACGATGCGTAGCGATATTCATCACAGCCATTCGATCTGAGAGCCTTCATTCGACAGTCGTCACACTCTGAATCTGCACGGGATTTAATGCAGGCAAATCACACCCCGGACCCACTGTACATCGTCCCCGACACTCTTTCAACCATCGATCTCCTTCTGAGATCGGATGGCCAAGATTTCATCACCCCTGCTGTTGACCCGGTCTTCCTCCACGTCATCATCCCACATGTTTATCGAATTTTTCCCCTCCACCATTTATACATTACATTCATATGTTTATTTTATTGTTCCGCATTATAAAATCTGGCCATCCCTTCCGCCATTATTTTCACTGCATTTTCTTCGTCACCACCCTGCATTTTTCCACCACTACATCACGTCGCTCTGTTACACAGTCGCTTCCATTGAATTTCTATCCCCCATGCATTTTTTTTCTTCACAGTTTTGTGTCTTTTGCAGGTTGACAGCGACGAATAATTATCATAATTTGCAGCATCCATTACAAGAGCCGAGCACACATCAAAGGACAATTTTTTAGAGCAGAATTATGAAGAAAGTCCTTGGAAGCCAAATCGACAAGACTCCAATTTAAGAGGCAAGGTCCAAATATTCCGAACCCTGCAGGGACATTTAAGGCACCAATTTCATAGATGGAGATATCAATGGGGCAGATAAATAATATCAGTGATCAGCAGAGAATTAAAAGCAGGTAGCTGAAGATTTTGGGGGCCTTGTCCTAGCCTTCTGAAGCAGAGTTCCAAATTGGAGATCCTGCATATCATTCGAAAGATCTACACACAGAAAAGAATGCCCTCAAAGCTTTATTTCAACAGAGTTTTCTTTCCAGGAAAGGATGGATATTTGTGTGATTTTACTGCATTGCCGTGTCCTTGGAGAGATTTCTACCCAGTGCATTTATTTCAGTTAGCAGGCTACAGAGTACGAACAACACATCATAGTCATTCAGCAGCATGGGCGCAAGTGTTTCTACCATTTTGTTTTAATTATGAAAATTAAATGTTCATCACCTACCTTTTTTACTAGGTTTTGGTTTCTCCTATAAAAACCATGAAGAAACGCATTGTAAGGGTTCCAGATTTTTATCAGAAAATTACGCAGTGAAAGGCTTTTTGCATACATTTTGTAAAATTCTTGTATAAAGGCTCAGAGCCCATAGGGTCTCAGTGAGGAGGAGTTCTATCTGTCAAAGAGGATTCTGGTCTTTGGTATCTCACGGTCTGTAACTCTCTTTATTGTGTTATATTAATAGAACATTTCATTTCATCCATATTTCTTGTATCATGTTTTGGAATGCGAGTGGCTCACTAATTTCTGGTATGGACTCATCCTAGTTGATGCCCATGCTCAGATCAGTCAAGCACTTTAAATATGGCTCATGCATGATATTCTGTTCCATTACTCATCTAAAGCATACTTCTACTATATTAGTTACTTTGGTAGGGTGATTTTAAAATTCTATTATCATGTATGGATTCTTAGATTGGTAAGCCCATGCATGGTGGTATTGTATATCTAGGTATTAGCTCAATGTTAACTAGTATATTCTTAATACTTCTTTCACTACATACACCTTCTAATAATTTATGTCTGTGAAGTATTTCTGAAACGGCCAGCTTTGCAGTAAACTATCTCTGAATTGTCTTTTGCTTTCGTATTAGAGTTCTGCATCTTGGCTCTACAGTATCTCCTTTCCTGTGTCAGTTTCTAAGAGTTTGGTCCCATTCTATTTCACTTCCCTGTTTACAGGAGATAGCATGTGAGCTGAAGCTGACAACTTCCTACATTACATTATATGCTCCTTGCTATGCTAAGATGTCCTAGGCACTGGTCTATCACAACTCTAGGCTTTCTGTAGGAGCTACAACATCTTTCTGGTGCCGTTACCGGGGAAAAATTTAAGAAAATCAGAATCCCTGGGCCTCGACAAAATTTTATCCACTCTCCACGTAGGTGAGCATGGAGAGTTGAGAGTTGTAGACCCCTCACCTTGGCGACTCCACATTTGTTATTTGATATATCTATTTACAGTCCTGGCTCCTCGTAAGCCACACCTGAGGTCAGATTCGTCTAAGCCAAAGACACCTTTAGTGTCTGACCCCAACCAGATTATACATAGAAGAAATTGGAGGGAGAGGAAATCAGCTCGTTCCCAAATTCCTGAAGTGTCTACAGAATACTTTCCATCCTCATCTTCTCAAGAAACTCAAGTACCAGATCCCGACTCCACTATGGGAGATACCGATTATTACTATTCAAATAGTCCACCCCAAGAGGGTATCAGAAATAAAAACAGTATTCATCCTACTCCTGAGGTTGAAGAGGTCAAAGAAGTAACCGAAGTATCTGTTGTTAACAGACCTTTGTTTCCCCTCAACCCCTCAAGTTGCAGTTGAGTATATTCCTATTATTACTCATACTCCACTTCCTCCTCCTCCTCATCTTACTCATCAAACTATTGCACTACCTCCACCTCCTCCAATAGCTAATGTTCTAGCCTTCTTGATGAATAAATATGCTCCCCTGGCATTACCCCAAGTGTTGAATGATATGCCCCAGGATTATCTGAAAATTCTGCCCAGATTCAATGGAGAAAATGAGATTGATGCTCAGAAACATCTTGAGACTTTCTTCTCCTTTATAGAGAACTTTAGTGTTGAACATTTAGATGTAGTCCTAAGACTGTTTGTGCAATCTCTAGATGGTGAAGCTCAAAAATGGTTTAAGACATTGGCTGACTGTTCTATTACTACTTGGGATAACATGGAAGACACTTTTCTCAGGAAATGGAGAGAAAAGAAAGATCATGCAAATTATCTCATTGAGTTCAATATAATAAAGAAAATACACAATGAAGGAGTGTCAGAATTTATCAAGAGATTTAATAAGTTGTATCTGAGTCTCCCTGCTGATATGAAACCCCATCAAACTGCTGCTAAATTTGTTTTTGCAGCAGCCTTTGATTCATAATTTGGTTTCTCTCTCAGAGAAAGAAAGCCTGCTACTTTGGATGATGCTAAGGTAGATGCACTAGAGTTGGAAGCAAACTTTCCCTCCACTGGTAAATTAAAAGGAAAATCTTAACAAGATTCTAGAAGAAGAGGAAAAGAGGAGGTGTCTACTTCTAGTCAGGACAGAGACTCAGACAAAATGGAAGAAATTAGCAAATTGATTAAGAAAATGGTCAAGCTGGAATTGGAAGCCAAGAATTCAGCCTTCAGGAATTTTTCAGAATGGTCCAAACAGAGGATACAATCCTCAATATAGGAAACCACCCTTGCAAATATTTCCAAGGGAAGAAAAGGAGAAACATGATCAAGTACCACACCCATTGTACCTGGAAGGTCCAGTAGATGACTCCACTGAAGATGTTGCCTATGGACTAGAGGATACAAATCTTTCCTTCTCAAACAGTGATGGAGAGGAATGCCCCTTGCAAGGGAATAACGAAGCTGGGTGTTCATTGCAAAAAGAAGAAAAGATCAGAGACGCTGAAGAAGTAGAATTTGATCATTATTGTAAACAATTTGATGATTTCATGCATGCACATTTCAATAGAAGATATGATCTCAGATTTTCTAGGAAGAGGACTCGTACCCAAGAGAAAGAAGAAGAGCTACCCTAGAAGGAAGCACCTGCTAAGGAGGAATCAACAATGCAGAAAGCTACAGAAAAAGGTAAGCAACCTCTAAACAAAACTTTACAGTCTAATGATCAAATTCCTTCTTCTTCAAAAGTGGTTACTCCCCCTAATGAAAAACCAGTGTCAAAAGTAGTCAAGCCCCCAGTTGAAAATAAAGAGCCCAAAGATGCTGTGATAGAAAAATCCCCTCCTACTTTCAGTCTGCAAAAATAACTTGAAAAGGTAAAAATCCCAATCCCCTTGACTGAATTGTTGAAACATCCAGCATATCAATCTCAAGTCACTTCTTTCATGCTCCCTCCAGAAGCACCAATCATCCCAGATAGTATCAACCTTCAAGAAGAGAGACCCATGGTAGTTTTTGGCCCACATGTCGAGGAGATAGACCCCTCTACTCCTCCCTTCTATGTGTCTCTAGTAATCCATGACCTTCTATTACATAACTGTATGCTAGATTCTGGAGCTTCCCACAATATTATTCCTCTATCAGTCATGGAACAACTAGGTTTACAAATCACACGTCCATACAAAGACCTCTACTCATTTGACTCCAAAAGAGTTAAATGCTTGGGGATGATCAAGGATTTGGTGGTCAATTTGGCCCAAATCCCAGAAAAAAGTGTGGTAATGGACATCGTGGTGGCTAACATCCCAGCTCGTTTTGGCATGTTGCTGTTAAGGTGCTGGGGGAAAAATATTGGTGGGTCAATCAAGTTGGATTTAACATATGCCACTATCCTAGTTTTTAGTGGCCAAGAGAGGAGGTTATACAGGGAAACTAGATTTGTCAAGATGGTGACTAAGGCTGACAATTCTGTAAATTCACTAGTCTACAGTAAGGAAGGAGATTTTTCATGCTTAATGCTGAAAGAATATCAAGATTATTCTCATGAACCATCCTTCTGCTAGATCAAGAGTGAGCAGCCCTCAAAAAACATGGAAGTAGGAATATGGACACTACATTTTGATGAAGCAAATTCAAAAGAAGGAAATGGAGCTGGAGTGCTATTGATTTCTCTTGCAGGCAAATGGATCCCACTATATTTCAAATTAGAATATGGATGAATATGAAGCACTTCTGCTTGAGGGCTTTGCACTTCTGCTTGAGGGCTGCTTTGGACTTCATATTCCCCTGAATATGAAGCACTTCTGCTTGGATTGCAGACAACCAGGAATATGAACATACAAAACTTAAAATTTCTGGGAGATTCAGAATTGGTGGTCAGGCAAGTCAATAATCAGTATCAGACCAAACATCCTAGGCTAAGGGCTTATAGGAATGAATTTTGAGATATGGTAGAGAATTTCTTCTTGGCATTCAATATCCAGTTCATGCCCCGAGAATAGAATAGGATGGCTGATTCCCTTGCTATGGCTGCTAGCACATTTCGACCACCTCAGAACCCTCTTTTAAGATATGAAGTAGAGGTGCGTTATCGGCCTTCAATCTCAGATAACATCAAGCACTGGCATGTATTTTAAGATGAAGAAGAGATGAAGAGATTCCTGGAAACATTGGGATAATTCTCCAGTATGGAGATTGATGATGAAGAAGAGGTAGAATCTGAAGATATTTCAAAAAGAAATTGGGAGGAAAAAGTGGCAGGTAACAAAGTGTTGTAGTTAAAGGGAAACATAGTACCTAGAGGACTGGTGCCTTTAGAAATATTATTTGACAAGAATGATGTCCCATTGCAGCCAAGAAAAGTGATGGGGGAAAATTAGGTAGAAGACCTGAATTTGGGTACTGAGGCTAATCCCAAAATTGTAAAACTGTCTAAGAAGATACCTGGAGAATATAAAGAGCTATATCAGAAATTATTTCAGGCTTACAAAGATGTGTTTGCATGGTCCTATCAGGACTTGAAGACTTTTGATATCAATATTATGCAACACAAAATTCCACTGAAAACAGATGCAAAGCCCCATAAGCAGAAGCTTAGACAAATAAACCCCCTGCTGCTGCCTTCTATTGAGAAAGAAATTAAAAAGCTGCTGAAGGAAAAAATAATTGTGCCATTCAGGTACTCTGAATGGGTGGAAAACCTTGTCCCTGTACGCAAGAAGAATGGAGAAATAAGGCTGTGTGTGGATTTCAGAAATTTGAACAGAGCATCCTTAAAGGATAATTATCCACTTCCCAAAATGGATTACATCCTCCAGAAAGTGGTTGGATCTTCTAGGATGTCAATGATGGATGGATTCTCTGGTTATAACCAAGTGGCTGTACTTCCAGAGGATCAAAAGAAGACTTCTTTCACCACACCATGGGATACATTTATGTATGCGAGGATGCCTTTTGGGTTGATTAATGTAGGGGCCACTTTTCAGAGGGAAATGGACATTTCTTTTGTTGGGGAGCAAGATAAATTCTTGGTGGTCTACCTCGATGATATCACTGTATTTTCAAAAAATGATGCTGAGCACATTGAACATCTGCGGAGAACTTTTGAGAAATGTAGAAGGTATGGTCTCTCTCTGAATCCTTAGAAGTCTTTATTTACATTAGAAGATGGAAAGATTTTGGGCCATATCGTGACTAATTATGGGGTGAAGATAGATCCTAAGAGGGTAGAGGTTATAAACAGTATTGCTTTTCCTAGAAATAAGAAAGAGGTGCAAGTATTTCTAGGGCGTATTAATTTCTTGAGAAGGTTTATCCCTAACTATGCTGAGATAGTTAGGCATATAATAGATATTCTTAAGAACGATAAGGAGGTAAAGTGGTCACAAGAATCACTATGCTGAGATAGTTAGGCATATAATAGATATTCTTAAGAACGATAAGGAGGAAAAGTGGTCACAAGAATCACGGGAGGCATTTACCAGGATAAAGAATGCTTTTGTAGAAGCCCCTGTGCTGGCTGGACCAGATTATGATAAACCTTTCATGATTTTGCCTTTCGCATCACCTCATACAATAGAAAGAGTTTTACTGCAGAAAAATGAGGAGGGATATGAGCAGCCTATTGCCTTTCTCATTCAGGTGCTCCGTGATGCAGAATTAAAATACAACATATTGGAAAAGCAAGCATAAGCTCTAGTGAAATCCCTCAAAGCTTTCCATGTATATATCTTACAGTCCCACATCAATGCATTTGTGCCTACAGCTGCTGTAAAAGATATCCTTACTCAGGGGGATAGTGAAGGAAAAATGGGCAAGTGGATTGCTAAAATACAGCAATATGACCTGGACATCCACCCTACTAAGCTAATTAAAGAACAGGGGCTCGCCAAAATGTTATCAGAATCAAACTATCAAGCCCTGGACATAAATTTTTCCATTATAGCAGGTGAGGAATCTGAGGAGAAAGAAGAACGACATGGAATCAGAGTAGCTACTCCAGAAACACATCTAAAGTACCTCACTAGTCTGTGGTACAAAGAGATAGTAGAATATCTCCTTACACTTAGCTACCCTCCAAGTTGTGACAAAACTAAATATAGAGCGCTGAGATTGAAATCACAAAAGTATATAGTCGCCAATGGCGGCTATATTGGCGATATCCCTTAGGCATCTTACTCCTGTGTCTCATAGAGAATGAAGTCGAGAGTATTATAGCAAAATTCCATGAAGGGATCTATGGAGGTCACTACAGCTGGAGGGCCATAGCTCATAAAGTTCTAAAAGCTGGCTTCTATTAGCCAAAGCTTTTTGGAGATGTTTTTGCCAGGGTAAGAGCATGTGATAAATGTCAGAAATTTGCTAAAAGATAGAAATCAACACCTTTTCCCCTGATTCCAGTGCATGTGGATGAACCATTCAAACAATGGGGTATTGATTTTAAAGGTGAAATACATCCCCCATCAAGTGGACAACATAAATGGATATTAACAGCCACAGATTATTTCACCAAATGGGTGGAAGCCATACCTGAAAGGAATGCTACAGATACTGTGATCATGAATTTCATGGAAGAAAACATCATATCCAGGTTTGGTTGTCCTGCTAGGATAGTGACTGATAATGCACAGGCCTTCAAGTCCACAAAATTTATGAATTTCTGCCAGCAATACAATATCATACTGAGTCACTCTACAGCTTACTATCCGCAGGGGAATGGCTTGGCAAAGTATTCAAATAAAAATATGGTGAGGGCCTTGAAGAAGACTATCAATGAAAATTAGAAGAATTTGGATTCCCAATTGAAATTTTCTCTATGGGCTAATAGAATCACCAGCAAGAGAGCAACTGGAAAATATCCCTATGAATTGGTATATGTAAGAGCAGCAGTTTTTCCTGTACATCTGGCTTTACCAGTGGCTCGCTTCATGCAAGAAATCCAAGAGGAATCTGATGATATGATTAGGAGAATCAATCAATTAGTGGAATTAGAAGAAACACGAGGCTAGGTGAATCAAAGGTTAATAGAATATCAAGAGAAAATGAAACACATTTGTGATCAGCACGCAAAAGACTGAAAGCTGCAGATTGGTGATTTGGTGCTCAGATGGGAAATCCGGAGAGCTGAGAAGGGAAAACATGGTAAATTCGAACCCCTCTGGTTTGGTCGTTTCAAAATTGTGGAACAAGGGGGCAATAATACTTTCAGGTTGGAAAATTTACAGGGCGACTTGCTGGATGCCCCTGTAAATGGTCAATTCCTTAAACCCTATTTCCAGTTCTGACTCAGGCTGAGAGAGCCTGATGTATTATATTTTATATTAGTTTTCTGTCTCATTTTTGTTTGAATAATGCGGGTGTTGTGATGAAGTATAAAGTAGAAAGTGGAGGTTGTTGAAGGGCCGAGCTTGCATAGAAGATGATCAGATGGTTTGCGAGTTCTCGACCCATTCAAAGACAAACGCGCCATCCCCAGGTGGAGCCAATGTTGATCATAATCAGCTACAATATTGATCATAATCCACTTCCCATAAAATTTTCACAAGAAAAATGGCTTATACACCTCAGATACCCTTTTAATCCCTTAGAAAAATCATTTTTATGATTATCGTGGCCTTTCCGCTCCCGAATCTCATTATAAAATCCATTGATTGTAAACTCGAAAATCTAACAAGCCTAGCCCCTTTTGCTAAGCCTCTACTCTTTTCCTCCATGAGACCGAAAGCCTGAACCGAGTGCTAACTCTATATGCGCTTATCACGTATGTATATCGGGCATGCCCTTGGCCATTGATTTGTACAGATCGAATGGCATTCGTGATCCTCCATTCGTCACCCAAAACTGTATCTTAGCCGTCTGATCTAACTGTGAAAATCAACGGTTCGCAATGCACCTGTCCTAGTGATCCCCACGCCCAAAACGTTGTTCAAAACTGGGTGGTTTATATCGCACTGATTTTCAGCAGCAAGTGGTATTCTTCAAAACGGAGCGATTCCATAGAGTGCTCACCATGTGTCCTCGCGTACGGATCGAATACCGCCCTCCATCGCGCATTATTGTTCTGACAACGACGCGCAACGATATTCATCATAGTCGTCTGATATGAGAGCCTTCATCCGAAAGTCATCGCACTCCGAAGCTTCACGGGACTTAATGCAGGCAAATCACACCTTGGGCCCACTATCCATTGTCCCCGACGCTCTTTCAACTATCGATCTCCTCCTGAGATCGGACGGCCAAGATTTCATCACCCCCGCTGTTGACCCGGTCCTCCTCCATGTCATCATCCCACGTGTTTATCGAATTTTTCCCCTCCGCCATTTATACATTACATTCATATGTTTATTTTATTGTTCTGCATTATAAACTCTGGCCAACCCTTCCGCCATTATTTCCACTGCATTTTCTTCGTCACCACCCTGCATGTTTCCACCACTACATCACGTCGCTCTATTACACATTCGCTTCCATTGCATTTCCGTCCCCCATGCATTTGTTTTCTACACAATTTTGTGTGTTTTGCAGGTTGACAGTGATGAAGAATTATCATAATTTTCAGCATCCATTACAAGAGCCGAACACACGTCAAAGGACCATTTTCCAGAGAAAAATTATGAAGAAAGTCCTCGGAAGCCAAATCGACAAGACTCCAATTTAAGAGGCAGGGTCAAAATTTGTCAAACCCTGCAGGGACATTCAAGGCGCCGATTTCACAGATGGAGATATCAATGGGGTAGATAAAGAATATTAGTAATCTGCAGAGAATTAAAGGCAGGTAGCTGAAGATTTTAGGGGCCTTGTCCTAGCCTTTGGAAGCAAAGTTCCAAATTGAAGATCCTGCATATCATTCAAAAGATCTACACACAGAAAACAATGCCCTCAAGGCTTTATTTCAGTAGAGTTTTCTTTCCAGGAAAGGATGGATATTTGTGTGATTTTATTTCATTGCCGTGTCCCTGGAGAGATTTCTAACCAGTGCATTTTTTTCAGTTAGTAGGCTACAGAGTACAAACAACACAGCATAGTCATTCAGCAACATGGGCACAAGTGTTTCCGCCATTTTGTTTTAATTATGCAAATTAAATGTTCGTCACCTACCTTTTTTACTAGGTTTTGGTTTCTCCTATAAAAACCATGAAGAAACGCATTGTAAGGGTTCCAGATTTTTATCAGAAAATTACACAGTGAAAGGATTTTTGCATACATTTTGTAAAATTATTGCATAAAGGCTCAAAGCCCATAGGGTCTCAGTGAGGAGGAGTTCTATCTGTCAAAGAGGATTCTGGTCTTTGGTATCTCACAATCTATAACTCTCTTTATTGTGTTATATTAATAGAACATTTCATTTCATCCATCTTTCTTGTATCATGTTTTGGAATGCGAGTGGCTCACTAATTTCTGGTATGGATTCATCCTAGTTGATGCCCATGCTCGGATCAGTCAAGCGCTTTAAATACGGCTCATGCATGATATTATGTTCCATTACTCATCTAAACCATACTTCTGCTATATTAGTTGCTTTGGGAGGGTGCTTTTAAAATGCTATTATCATGTATGGATTCTTAGATTGGTAAGCCCATGCATGGTGGTATTGTATATCTGGGTATCAACTCAATGTTAACTAGTATCTTCTTAATACTTCTTTCACTACATACACCTTCTCATAATTTATGTCTGTGAAGTATTTCTTAATCATCCCGCTTTGCAGTAAACTGTCTCTGAATTGTCTGTTGCTTTCGTATTAGAGTTCTACATCTTGCCTCTGCAGTATCTCCTTTCCTATGTCAGTTTCTGAGAGTTTGGTCCCATTCTATTTCACTTCCCTGTTTACAGGAGATAGCATGTGAGCTGAAGCTGAAAACTTCCTACATTACATTATATGCTCCTTGCTATGCTAAGATGTCCTAGGCACTGGTCTATCAAAACTCTAGGTTGTCTCTAGGAGCTACAACAGATCCTACCACTGATTTATCAACCAGTCTTGGAACAATTTCCCAAGCACTGTTTTTGACAATGGATTCATACTCCTCCACCATTGCATCAACCCAAGTAGGTTTTTACACTAATTCCTAAAAGGAAGATGGTTCAGTCACAATACATTTTTTCATAAGAGCCATGTATCTATTAAATTGGTCAGGAGACTATCTCTGTCTGCGTTGTGAAGTAGGGGCTCCTACATTCTCTGTAGCATAAAATCTCAGCCTATCAACTTCCATGATTCGATTTATGCCATTTTAGATGGATGGCTCTGAATGAGTGGCTTCCTCCACTCCATGAACCTCCTCATGTGGTTGATCCACATCTAGAGACTCATCTTTGGGAACCAGCAGTTCCTCCTCCGCATGCAAGTCCAGCTCCCTCTCTAGTGACAACTGCATGGCTTTCCCCTCATAAAATTATATATCCCAGGTCACAACATTCATTTTTCTATTTGGAAAATACAAATGATAATTATGGGGTGTTTCTGTGTACCCCACAAAAATCCCAACTTCAGCAGTCAACTGCAACTTCTTCCCGGCGTCCTTAATCACATGCACATAAACATATAAGCCAAAAATATTAAAGTGTGAAACATCCAGTTTCTTACTAGTGAAAACTTCTTCAAGTGTACTCATGCCAATTACTCTACGAGGACAATTGTTTTGCACATAAACCACAGTGTTGCATTCTTCTACCCACAAATGCAATGGTAGGCCCTGATCATGCAAAATTGCTAGTGTTGCACCCAATATCGTTATGTTCTTCCTCTCCGTGACCCCATTGTTTTGTGGGTTACGAGGCACTATGAGTTCTCTTCGAATTCCTTATTTGCTGCATAAGTTCTTGAATTAGTTAGATATGTATTCTCTACCATTATTTCTCCTCCGATCCTTCACTTGCTTCCACAACTCTTTCTCCACCAATGCTTTAAACTCACAGAAATTAGAGAATGTTTGATCTTTCTTCTGCATGAAGAAGATCCAACATTTATGAGAAAATTCATCAACAAATATTACATAGTACTAATGTTTTGCTGTTGAAGAAACTGAGAATGTTCCACACATGTTTGTGTGAACTCTCTCAAGGATCCTTGAAGCAGGGTTCTTGTTCTCATGAAAGGTGGACTTTACATAATTCCCCATGGTGAAACCCTTGCACTAATCTAACTGAGCAAGTGTTCCCATTGGAATTTAAGTAGATATTTGCCACATGAATTTCAAGGCTCTATGATGAAGATGGCCCAATTGCTTGTGTCATAATTCTCCCTCATACCGACTCACCATTTTCTTCACCTTGCCCACCATAGCAGCACAACCATCTACCTCCAGCTTGTAGATATTCTTAACTCGAATCCATATCTTCTTGGCTTGACCCATTGTTTTATGTCGTACGAAATCATTTCCATCACTAAAAACAATGTCATAGCCTCTGTCCTCCAACATTGCCACTGAGACCAAATATTTCTTTAGACCTGGTACATACATCACATCTTTTAATTGAAATGTTTTACCTGACTCCCTCTGAAAGGTAATCATACCAATCCTAGTAGCACTGTACCATCCATCATTTCCCATCTCAATATGCATCTGGATATCTTTCTCCTCCAAGTCTCTAAAAATTTCCTTATCTCCCTTCATGTGAAAGGAAGCACCACTATCCAAATACCACACCGATCCCAAGGCACTTGACACCATGCATGAAATAAAGGAGAATTCAAGCTCAAATTGTGAGGCAAGGGCCTCACCAACTACAACTCCAACAACCTTCTTGTTCTTCTTGTTTTGTGGACAATTAGTAGAAAAATTCCTATGTTTATGAGAATGAAAACACATCACCTTGGACCTGTATTGCTTCTTGCCTTTAGACTCGGATTTAGAATGGAATTTATTCCCCTTCCCCTTATTCACCTTGGCAGCCAAATCACAATCCTCTTCATTTTCATGATTTGATGAAAATCCATCTCTGGTGTTCCTCCTGAACTCCTCTTGTACCAGATCCAACCACAGTCATTCCCAATCTGACAATTTTTCCCGTCCGTTGATAGAGTCTTCATAACTATGCCAAATATTAGGAAGTCCTAGGAGAGCCAAACTCACCAAATAATCATCAAAAACTATTATTACCACACTCCCCACTTCATCCCGACATTGGACAAAATTTGTAAGATAATTTGGAATGGTACTGTCACCCTTTTACATGTTGATCTTCCTGAGTTTATCTTTTAGTGCCAATTTCCTATGGTCACTACTACTTTGGAACAAATCCGTCAAAGCCTTCCACATAGAATATGGTGTAGATTTCCCATGGAGGCTTGAGACAATGTCGTCTCATACTCCCTCCAAAAGGATCCTCCTCACCTTTTCCACTTTCTTTTTCCATGCATCAATATTGGCAGCATCTATAGCATCTGGCTCAGGAACATATTTTTCAATGAATTTCTTCAAGCCATTGTCTTTGAGTACCGCCACCATCATGTCCTTCCAAGAAATGTAGTTCGAGCTGCACTCAACTACATACTCTAACCTGAATCCATTTAAATCCATTTCGATCTTGAATCAGCTATAGCACCAAGAAATTCTTTCTGCAAATTCAAATTCTATCCAACCACAAACTCAGCTCATGCTTCACTTGTATAGTTTCTTGTGCTCCGATACCATGTATAAATTATAAAATATGCATGTATATCTTGGATTCACCTAATTTAAAAATATTCTAAGGTTAAATACTGAATCACTTCTACAAATATTTGTGGAATTAAAAACACAATCACCAATTGCAATATCATGAAGAAAGATCAATCACACACAACACAGATAATTTCCCGTGGAAATATTACAACTAAAAACACCACTATATTCTATTTTATATTATATCATGGATCATAAAAATATTACGTACAAAAATCCAATCACAAGAGCTCTCATTACATCAACTAATTGTCTCACACTGTCATACAAAAATTGGCAAATCACTTGCTCAATTTACTGTCTCTAGACAACCTTCCTCCACTGTGCAATTCCTATTGAAAGAAATCCCTGAATTGATGCCTTCTTGCTTGTCTTGACTTCACAATCCTCATGGGCACATCCAATGTGTGTGTTATTTCTTGTGTGCAGGTGGATAATTTCACAACTGATAGGCTTACTGCCCTTTCACCTAGAACTCAACTGGGTGTACACTAGATCTGACATGCATGCAATTAATAATAGTAAATCTTCAATTGCATGTGAGATCGCTGATTGTGAATTAATTAATAATTGATTCACTTGATCTCTCACTAGTGTATCTTCAGTTACAACTAGCACAAATGAGTTAAAATGCTTACAACTTGAAAAAATCATGCACCACTGCACTTCCATCTATGTTACAACTAAAATCACTTAGTTACAACTAAATTCAACTGGCGTGTCCCACCAACCAACCACTTAACTCAAAATTCACTTAGCTAACTGATTTTCCACTTTAGTTAACTATTTTCAAGACCACATTGAGAGTAGATTATAGTTTAATGTCCATCTAAATTAAGGGATAATAAATATAGACATGCATATATAAATAGACATGCATCTATAAATTGACATGCACGATAAATAGACATACACCTAAAAATAGCCTGAGGGCCCCACCTAGTGTACGTGCTTAATTTTCACTAATATAAGAATTTCTTGTTGAATATCAACAATATATATATCATGATGTGGAGGAGGGATGATAAACCCCACACCAATATTTGAATTTATTGTAACAATAACATCAGCAATGACCTTATGCACAAGAAGTCCACCACAATAGATAATATTTGCACCCTATAGAGGAACATTTAAAATAAATGATAATATAAAATATGCATTCTAAAGTAGGAAGGAGCCTTCACACACATGTATGAAAGTTACCATGCACAAAAAATAATAAGCCTAAATAGTAACAACATGTCCTGGAAATAAGTGAAAATCATGATGTTAATTCAGATGATGTACTCTCCCCAAATGCCACCAGTATCATCAATTAATTACCTTTTGTAGATTCCTTAAATTAACAATAATCAAATCCTTCTTTGGCTATTTGAATAAACATAATAGACAATTTTGGGAAGTAAATGAATTTATATTACCCACCTCTTTCTAATAGTACTATTAATTCGTAACCTTCATGAATTACAAGAACATCCTCCAAGCATATCATATCCAAGGTCTCTTCCAATCATCTAGACCCACATTATTTTGGAAATTTGATATCAAGCACTTTTCTATACCAACCTCAGTAATTATTATTTTTAATTGGTTATGTTTCCTCAATGAAAATAATAGGAGATTTAAGAGAAATTCGATGGCAGTGTATCTCACTAGTTTCTGTAAGATCCCCTTTTGGACCAATCATGCATTCCATTAAGGTGAAAATTTATTTACAATTGGATCAATAGGAGGGTTTTTCAATTGAGAAAACATTTTTTTAAAGTACTCAAATATTATTTTTAGTCTACTTAACATCATAGCTAAAGGTGTATGATTCCCCACGGAAACAAGAGATTTTGTTACATATTTTTCCATAGGAAGCAACAACATTTACAAAGCCTTAACTGTTTACTTGAACAATGAAATTCATATTTAAACAAATAGCTCAGAAATGAAAACATACATTAAAAAATACTTGATAGCATATTTTCATACAAATCACTTACCCATAAGCCTTCATTAGTGACAACAAGCCTTATATTCCCATGTTTTCCATTGTATCATCCAAACTATCAACTTGTAAACAAATGCAATTAACAAGCTATGGAAAATTTATAATTGACTTCTAGGGTTCCCAAGTCCTTCCATACAATATGTGTGATCATTTAATCAACATTTTATTTTCAATAAAATCCAAATGAGGAGTTTCAAAACTTAGTCCAAAAATTAAGAAAAAAAATTGTTATGTTTTGTATTTGAGTTATCACAAAAGAGTGGTTGGATTTAAGAAGTTATATATGACACCCCAATGTTCTTCCCACATTGCCAATATCTTGGATTCAATCCTAGATCCTTTTTGAAAGCTCATGTTCTTTCATATTTCACTCCCTCTATATATGTTGAAAAGAGATGAAAAGGAAAACATATTTCTGAATGTGATATCATTACAAATTGTCTTCATATAAAATATTATTTCATCAATATTCACCTCTCATCAATTTTATGACTTGGGTATCCCTAAAAACCTCAAATTTCCTCGCACCATGTTCAAATGCTAATATAAGTTCCATTTTGAGTCCCTTAACTATACAAGATTATTTGCGCCTGATCCCCCCCTTTCTTTAAATTTTAGCCAATGAACATATGATAAGTGGATTGCACCATCTTCACCACACTTTGAATGATTCCCATGTTGTGCCTAGGCCCTAGAATTGTGCATAACTTATACATGAATTCTAGGATTTTTACAAGGTGGAAACTATTTAATATTAGCTTGTGTGGCACACTATAAAGGATGCATCCTCTAGTCCTCAGATAAGCTATGTTTCCATGATACCCACAATGACCACATTTTTCATATACTATTATATCTCATTAAATTGTACAATCAAACAAATAACTTATTTACTTGATTACTTTAAGAATAATTTATGTTGGTGCAACATATTTTGTCATGGCCTGGGAAACAAAATATTCCAAGTATTTTTTTTTATTGTAGAAAAAATCTTGTAGTTTAAACCAGGTACTAGACAATCTATTCACACTTCAGAAGATAACTATGAATATGTCCATCATCAAAAGGAAATGTGAGGATGGAAAAGGTAATGTATTAGCATCCATTTGAACAGATTTTTTAAATAAGTGATAAATATCAAGAATGACAATTCTTGTAAAGGAAAAGTACAATTGTAGGTAGCTCAATCATGTTCATTTTGAATGATTTTTTTAATAAAAGCACAAATAAAATATAAATGATTGTCTATGTTATAAAGGAAAATTAAATAAATTCAATATATATCAAGTAATGAAATATATAAAATGTCAAGTACTAAAAGATATAATTGTATTTCCAACTGATTATTCATGAACTCATAAAAAAGATCACTGATCCAGTGTTATTTCATGACAAAAATCCAACACTAGACTATACTCTCAACAACAACAACAACGACATCAAAAACATGTTTAATAAAATAACAAGAAGACCATCTAGATCGATGACTTTTCCAAATATTTCTTCGACCACTGAGTGAAACTCTTTTCCTTCTCCTTTAAACGAACACATCTAGCTATTTTATCTTCATACAAAATAGGAATGCTACTTGTGACTTTAATGAAATTTACATGTGCTTCTTCAGGACCAAGTAGCACTCCATGGATGAAATAAAGTGACTGAATTCATCGAAAGCCAACAATAGCACTGTCATATGCATCTAATATGTTCGCTTTGTCACCTACCTAGAGTAGGTCACTGTTAAGTCCCTATATTACTAGTATAGTCCCTTATTGTTGATAGTGTAACCCCCTTATTATTATTATTGTACCCTTGTAACCCCCTTATTGTTATTATTATGCCCTTAAATTATTATTATTGTGACCCCACTAGGATTACATTGTGGCCCCATGGACTCCTATATATAGAAAGGATGTTTTGTAATTTGAATCATCCACGAATTTTTCATTCATGTAATGTATTAGAGGTTTCCCCCTTGAAGTGGCTTATTTCTAAGGCGTTTATATCTCTTTTCTTCTCTTTTTGGAGCTGGTTTCACAACATTTGGTATCAGAGCTTTGAGATTCTAGGGTTTCGCTACTCCAAACAGGTCATCGTGGAATTTTAGCTCTAACTGTTTTTCTACGAAGGTTCAAAATCTGAAATTGTTAGAGTGCGAAGCCAAAATCCTTAGGAACATTGTTGAAAAATTTTAGAGCTTGGTTCATAATATTTTTGGAGATATGATCTGTGCAAGTTAGGTCATTTTGCGGGCTCTTGAATTTAACCTAAACATGTCATTGTGGTATTTTCATAATAATTTTTTTTCCACAAAGGTTCAGAAGCTGAAATTTTTAGAGTACAAAGTTGCAATTCCGAGGAACATCGTCACAAAATTTCAGATATTGGTTCGCAATATTTTCGGAGATATGATCTGTGGAAGTTAGGGATTTTTGAGGCTTCTGAATTTCATCTCAAAGAGGTGATTGTGGTAAAATATTCATAGCTCTCTCTCTAAGAATCAGATTGGAATTCCGTAAAAAGTGGATGTAGGTACATGTACTGTAGTTTGTTTTCTATCAATTTCATAGACAAAGGAGGAAACAACGACACATGGAAATTCGTACAAGTTTTCTGTATTGAACCAGTCCAAAATTGGGTCATTGTGGGAGATTGGATATTAAATTTGCGTTGAATAATCCAAATCAGATCAGACATGTGGCATTTGAAATAAGCTTTAGAGGGATACTACAGGGCTGAATTTCAGATATTTAGGATCCACAATTATAGAGATAATTCAATTTCAATATCGAGCTCCTCAAAAGCAAGTAAAAGGTGTGTATTTTTTTTTCTGAATTGCATGAGTCTTGTTTGAAGAATATGGTTGAATTGATTCCAAGGGAATATTGTAGAATAGATATCAGTATTCCATTCTAAAATGGCCCCTAAAAATAATTCAACACCTATTAATCCTTTAGAAATATCTACTACGACTCATGAAGACGAAGAATGGCAACATGACATATCAAAATTACAAGAGAAAGTGCAACAAATTTCTCTCTCGCAAAGAGCAACAAAAAATGACATGGAAGTTTTGAAGAAAGGTGTGGAATCTAAGATGGAGGGTTTGAAGAATGGCATGGAATCTGAGATGGATGGCATGGAAGTTGTCATGGAATCAAAGATGGATGACATGGAAGCTAAGATCGATGAGAAAATGGAAAACATGAAGAATGATCTAAAAGCAGACATGGAAGGTTTGACAAAGTTGATACAAGAAATGTTTCCTAATGTTGAAAAGATAGTAGAGGAAACTCATGATGAGAACAAAATAAATGTTAATCGTGATTTCATAAAATCTAATGTTGGCAGGAAGAACCACCATATTCCAAAAATGGATATGAGGAAGCTTGATGGAAAGGATCCTGTAACATGGATACTATAGATGGAGCAATATTTTGATCTCCATAATGTGAAAAACACACAAAAGGTATGCATTGCAACTTTACATTTAGAACAAAATACATTTGTATGGTATCGATGGCTTTGTTCTCAGAAAATTGTCACTTGGTCAATTTTTATGAGGAAATGATAGCAGCATATGAGTGGAGGCAAAGAGCAATAATCTTCTTAGCCAATTGATATATCTTAAACAAAAGGTTTAATGGGGTATGCATGCTAGAGATTTCCAAAAATGAATTATATGGTATCTAGCATTCTTAGAGGAACATGGATTGATCTCTTCATAGGCACATTAAAGGATAACATCCAACATGAAGTTCGCGTTTTGGAACCTGATTCATTGGAGAAGGAATTCAGGTTGGAAAGAAAAATTGAATGTAAAATTATGGCGACAAGGAAGCCTACCACTCACTTCTATAAAGAGGGAAGTGTTGCTACTCCTAGATTTCCACAACCTACAAGGTTGACACCACAAAAATTGGAAGAAAAAGGAGAAAAAGGGCTTTGCTACAGTTGTGATAGAAAATACACTAAAGGTCATAAGTGTGCTGAGAAGAAATTATTTTACATAGATTGTGAAGAGGAAGAAGAAAATGAACAAGAAGAGGATATACACTAGGAACCAACCCTAGAAGAGGAAGAAATGAGTATGACCATATCGTGTAATGCATTGGCAGGAATTACCACTCCTCAAACTCTCAAGATAGAAGGACATATCAAGAAGAAAAAGGTAATAGTGTTGATTGATTCAGGTAGCACCCATAATTTTATTCATTGTAAGGTAGCCAAGGAATTAAATTGTTTCCTATACACAACACCAGAATGTCAAGTGATGGTTGCAAATGGAGGAACTATAAATTGCTCTGGAAAATGCCATAATATCAAGCTAACCATGGGGGAATATGTATTGACTAGTCCAATGCTTTCCATTCCTATGGGAGGTGCTGATGTTGTACTAGGAGTACAATGGTTACAATCTTTGGGGACGGTAGCTTTTAATTTTCATGAACTTTTCTTGAAATTTTTTTCAGAAGGAAAGGAAGTTGAATTACGGGGTATTGCGGGGAAGCCAGGAAGGATAATAAGCTCTAATGTCATGACAAAGCTTCTAAAGAAAGAACAGCGAGGCGTAATTGCACAATTATGCTCACTAGAAGTTCCAACATCAAAATCATCTATTTATGCATATCTCCAACAAGTCTTGGACAATCATTCCAAGGTGTTTGAAACTCCCAAAGGACTCCCACCTATTCGTGATCATGATCATGCTATTCATTTGATTCCAGGAAGTGTTCCTCCAAACATCAGGACTTATAGATATCCTTATGTCCAAAAGAGCGAAATTGAACGTATGATTGCAGAAATGTTAGAGGCGGGTATAATTCAACCTAGTCAAAGTTCTTTCTCTGCTCCTATAGTATTGGTACACAAGAAGGATGGATCATGGCGAATGTGTCCGGATTATAGTGAGCTCAATAAGCTCACCATTAAAGATAAATTTCCCATTCCTGTGATTGATGAATTATTGGATGAATTACATGGAGCAATTTATTTTACCAAGTTGGATCTTCATTCAGGATATCATCAAATTAGAATGAAGACTGAAGATATTCCAAAAACGACATTTCGAATGCATGAGAGTCATTATGAATTTTTGGTCATGCCTTTTGGCCTTACCAATGCACCTTCTACATTTCAAGGGTTGATGAATTCCATTTTCAAACCCTTCCTTAGAAAATTTTTGCTAGTATTTTTTGATGATATACTAATCTATAGAAGGTCTTGAAAGGATCATGTTCAACATGTTGACAGGATGATCAAACTATTGCAGGAGAAACAATTATATGAAAAAACATCCAAATGTTTCTTTGGAGTACAAGAGGTGGAATATCTGGGTCATATTGTATCTCACAAGAGTGTTAAGGTAGACCCTAACAAAATTAAAGCCATTAAGGAATGGAAATTCCCCACAACCATAAAGCAGTTGCAAGGATTTCTCGAGTTAACAGGGTATTATCAAAAGTTTGTTAAGAATTACGGGAGAATAGCAACACTTCTAACAACATTATTGAAGAAAGATGAATTTTCATGGACTCCTGAAGCAACTAAGGCCTTTGAACATCTTAAAGAGGCAATGTGCCTAGCACTAGTCTTAGCTATTCCAGACTTCACAAAAACCTTTATTGTGGAATGTGACACCTAAGGAAATGGAATTGGTGCTCTTTTAATGCAAGAAGGAAGACCCATTGCTTTTGAAAGTCGTCCAATCAAAGGAAAGTATTTACAGAAACCTATTTATGAGAAGGAAATGTTAGCAATACTGCATGCACTAAAGAAATGGCGAACTTACCTAATGGGAAGACACTTCAAGGTAAAAGCTGATCATGATAGTCTTAAACACTTTTTGGAACAAAGACTATCTTCAGAAGAGCAGCAAAAATGGGTTACAAAGATGTTGGGTTATGACTTTGAAATAATCTACAAAAAAGGGAAGCTAAATGTTGTTGCGGATGCACTCTCAAGAAAGAATGAAGAGGTGGAAGCATTGCTTTGTGCCATTTCTATTATCCAACCAGATTGGATAACCGAAGCAAGAGATGAATGGAAGAAGGACAAAGATGTATGGACACTCATTCAAAAGTTGCAGCAAGATCCTAGTACATCTGATACATTTAGTTGGAAAAATGACTCCTTATGGTACAAATATCGTTTATATCTTTGTAAGAATTCCCAACTAAAACAAAAGATTCTTCTGGAATTGCACACTTCTCCTTTAGGAGGACACTCAGGATTTTTAAAAACTTACCACAGGGTGAAGAAAGAATTTTTTTGGGATGGCCTTAAATCTGATATTCAAAATTTTGTGGCGGAATATTTGGTTTGCCAGCAGAATAAAGTGGAAACAATTAAGACCCCAGGACTTCTACAATATTTATCCATTCCAAGTCAACGTTGGGAGGAGATTTCAATGGATTTTATCACAAGTTTACCTAAGTCCGAAGGAAAGAGTGTCATCATGGTGGTAGTTGATAGACTTACCAAGTATGCACACTTTTGTGCATTATCTCATCCATTTAAAGCAAGTACAGTTGCTACTACATTTATGGATAGAATTCAAAAGCTACATGGAAGCCTAAGGGTTATTATGAGCGACATAGATCCCATTTTTACTGGAAATTTTTGGACGGAGTTATTTTCTTGTTTGGGTACTCAATTAGCTCATAGCTCATCTTATCATCCTCAATCCGATGGTCAAACTGAGATAGTAAATAAATGTTTGGAAGGATATCTTCGTTGTTTTGTATCCGATAAACAAACACAATGGGTCAAGTGGTTACCTCTCGTTGAATGGTGGTATAACACTTCCTTCCATACTGCAGCAAAAATGACCCCATTTATGGCACTTTATGGATATCATCCACCATCCATCACATCATATTTAAGAGAAAATTCGAAGGTTCAAGTAGTGGAAGATCACATCGAGCATCAACAAGAAGTTCTCCAACTCTTAAAGGAAAACCTGAATTTGGTACAAAATCGAATGAAACAATAGGCAGATCAACATCACAGCGAGAGAATTTTTGATGTAGGAGACTGGGTATTTTTATGGCTACAACCATACAAACAAATGTCCCTCAAGCAAGCTAAGAAGGATAATAAATTATCGCCAAAGTACTATGGTCCTTACAAGGTTTTGCAAAAGATTGGTACTATCGCATACAAATTGGAGCTTCTTGATTCTTCATGAGTGCATCCAATTTTTCATGTTTCATGCTTAAAGAAGGTTATAGGTGAAAATCTTCTAGTTCAAACAATATTTCCAGAACTTCATGAGGAAGGAAAAATCATATTGGAACCTGAAGCGGTCACGGAAAGAAGAACTCGACAGCTACGGAATCGATCAATTTTAGAGTATCTCATCAAGTGGAAGAACTTACCCACTAAATATTTTACATGGGAGGATGATAATTTTATACAGAAGCACCCAGAGATACTCAAGCGTTGAGGATAACACTTTTCTGAAGGAGAGGGCATGTTAGGTCCCTATATTACTAGTATAGTCCCTTATTTTTGTTAGTATAACCCCCTTATTGTTATTATTTTACCCTTTTAACCCCCATATTGTTATTATTGTGCCCTTAAATTATTATTCTTAGGTCAGCTAGGATTACATTATGGCCCCACTAGGATTAAATTGTGGCCCCATGGACTCCTATATATAGAAATGAGGTTTTGTAATTTGAATCATCCAAGAATTGTTCATTCATGTAATGTATTGGAGGTTGCCCCCTCGAAGTGGATTATTTCTAAGGCATTGATATCTCTTTTATTCTCTTTTTGGAGCTGGTTTCACAACAGTCACACCCTACTAGATTTAATAAGCACTATGAAAAACAAAAAATTATACATAGATATTAGGAAAAAAATAATTACAATTAAATTGGGAAAACATACATAGATATTGAGTTAATAGAATAATATACACTCACTGAGTTAATATCTGAAATACCAATAAGATTTGACACCGACTGCGAATGTCCAGGAGCATCAATTTTGTAATATTTTATAACTCTCTAGGTAACCAATTTTCCTTTAACATTCTATATGTGATTTCATTATGCATAAATCAAATATTACATTAAAATAAAATAGCATAGTAGAAAATAGTAAATTTAATATTAAAACATTGAAATATGAATAACACTAAAATAGAAGCATATAGGTCTTGTAGATATCTACAAAATATGTTATTAAATTTGTACATACCTTCACATTTTCATGGACCTTTTTTGAGTCGTTTAGCACTCTTTCACAACCCAAATTTACGTTTTCTTCCTGTGATTAACATGCATTGCCAATAAAAGAAGGCTTCATGAGTGAAGGGAAATGGAACAAAAACATTTACATATTACAAATTCAAGTGAAGCACTGGTTTCAAGGGAATTATAATTATCTTACCTATATAAATCAATGTTAAATTCCTTCTTTTTCCATGAAGGAACAAGGGGTTCAATGGAGGAGGCCATGGATGACATTTTCTTTGCAAAAATAGTTATGCATTGCATTACACGATTATAATCCTCGCTATGGTTTTCAACAGTAGATAAAGTCCTCTTTGTATACTCTCAAGTTCGATAGATGGAAAATTACTTTCTATTGGATTTCTTGACATATAATTATGTTTGGAATTTTCTAAGTCTACCATATTGTTGAGCCCCAAAGATGTTCTTCTCTTTCACCACATTCTACTTCATTTTCTTTGTCCCTCATCAATTACAGGCTTAACTGATCAATAGGATTAATTAAAATTTCTTTAAGAATTTATATAATGACTAACTTGCTATGTTTTTATGATTTTTTTGGTATAGTAATTTTGACTAAGACTCGGCTACAGAATACAGGCATTCTGTAGCCAGTCGTCTGTTCTGCATCCATCCTCATGTTTATGTAGTTTCCAGGTGTCACTGCAAAGAAAAAGGCATATGGGTGAAATCCACAACACCTCCCCATCATCTCTTGCTCCCCACGAAGTCTAATTTAAAGTATCAAAGCGGTTATGCACGTAGAAGAGAAGCAGTTTCCTATCAAAACACAGACTCTACAAATGTCTGCGGTTAAGCACAAGACTGTTAATAAGAGTTTTAATTTGATTAGAAGTGGGAAAGACACTTATCCCCATTTTTCTCAAAGACTAGTTATGTAATTTCATTATAAGTGTGACTCGGGAGACCGAGAAACTATTGGTTAGATTTTGTTTTGTTGCTAGATCTTTGAAGGCCGTAAATACTCTGTTTTGAATAATTTCTCCTTTAATGAAAGAAACATCATTTTATTACACGAGTTGAGTCAATATTGAGTAGTTTTACGTGCTACTATGGTGGTAGAGGGCCCCTGCTACCTGAGGAACTTTGTTCATATAATTTAGATAAGTAATTTAGCCTCGTTTCATTCCTAGTTTAATTTACTTTCTGAACTTTGAGTTTTATATTCATTTGCATTAGATGCTACAGTTTAGTTTCATTATTACGTACTCTTCCAAAATATCACTAATGTCGAATGAGGTGTGACTGTAGTATTTTAGGAGTTAGTTTTACATTCTTGTGCTCAATTACATCAGTTGTTACAGCTAGTCATGATGTTATAAATTCTTCCAAAATATCACTAACTTCAGATGAGACATAACTGTGGTGTTTTAGAACTTTGTTGTGTTTTGTTGAATTGTATGCTTTCATGCTCATTTACATAACATGTTGCAGCCATTCCTGTTCTACAAACTATTCCAAAATACCACTAATTCCGAATGAGACAGAGCTAAAACATTTTAGTGATTAGTTGCATCTTTAGTCTAGTTGTAGCACTCCGGAGGTAGATGTCATTTTAGTTTAATTCTGTCAATATATTTCAAGTTTGATAATGGCACTCTAGTTCAGTTTTAATTCACTACATTTCAAGTTATATTAGTGGCATTCTAGTTCAACTTTGTTCACTATATTTCAAATTAGGTTAATGGAACTGTAGTTTAGTTGTTGTTACTATGTTTCAAGTTTTATCAATTGCTTCCTTAGTGTTATCCATTGTTCTTTAAGTAGTATTAATTGTTAACATCAGAATCCACAACCTTCATTATTTGCAAAACTTCTTTTCTTCTGACTTTCTATTAATACATCATCATCTGGACAGGAGTTAGTAATATCAATTTAAGGCCTTGATTATTTTGCAATCCTTTGCAAATTCACAATTAAACCTTTCTTTCCAAAAACTATTTTAGAAAATCTCTAACTTTTGGATGAGGTTTACTAGTGACAAGCTGAGCTGCAGAATGGAGTAATCTTAGCATTACAAGTTAATTTAGAGTAGAAATCTTATTGTGCTACAAATAATCTCTTTTCAATTGTGTTCCAATAAACCTCTAGCCATGGATGAGATTCTTTGTAATATTGTAAGATGATTGTGTCCTTAGGAGAACCTCATTTGTATTAAACTTGTTATTTTCTCAAACTATTCCAACATATTCCTAATGAATGAATTGGATGAGTTCATGCTATGAGTTATTGAGTTCATGTTGTGATTTGTTTCCTTACTAGGAGTCATTATCAAGCTTTTCATTTTCTGTTCTTTAGTGTCATACACAATTTAGAGTAGGTTTTGCTTTGTTTTAGTGTAACCATCCACTTCTCTTTACCAGCACTTAGTTCTTTTTCTTCTTGACATAAAACCATAAAACCAAAAACATCATAAAAACACAAAACACAACGTAGTGAGAAATAGATACCTAGGCACATATAGTGCACCACACTTCAGCAGTTTACTAACCCTGGTTGATAATTTATGACCTCAATTTAGGAACACTAAGTTGAGCACAACACATATAATGAGCGATTTCACTCACCACTAGTTTTGTATTAGTTCCTTCAACCTAAAAATAATTTTCAACCCACAATTATTTGGTTATTTAGAAAAATCCAAATACATAACAAAATGTACAATATTCAACAAAAAAACTGTATACTCAAAAATATTTGTTGTTTGGTTCGCAACCCACCTTGACCCAAATAAATATCAAGTCTTCACATGCTCTCTTTTTTTTCTTTTCTCTTTTACTCTCTACCAAATACTCTTCAACACACACACTATCCTTCAAATCTCCCATTTTTTGGAAGTCAAAATAATCTCCCTATATTTTCCATCCCGGATTAATTTTCTACCTTTATGCCTAAATTTATTCATGAAAATTCTCATTTTGTGCTTATAATATCTACTAGAAATCCTTCCACAATAGTCTCAAAAACATTTTCCATTTTTCGGATCACTTTATCAACATTTCTTGGATTTTGATCTGCAAAGTTTGATTTGGTAACATACAAATGAGACCTTATTCTTGTGCCCAACTTTGTGGCCCACCTTGACACATTTGGTCTAGTAGGCTCGCCATATTTTACCTCAATCAACTAAGCCTTCCTCCCTTCTTATTTTGTTTCTTTGGATTCCCTTTCTATGGACCTATAGAGGCTTTGACTAATTATTTGTCTTTTGACTAAAACTAATACATCCTCAAAACCAAGACTAGGTGATGAAAAACCACTCATACTTGTGGATAAATAAGGTGTAGTAGTTCCTAACACTTTCCTTGGATGAGATGTATTTGGTGTGATTTCTATGGAAGAAGACTGAACTGGTTGCTCCTTGTCCCCAATAGGTGTGGCACTAAGTATCACACAAATCTTGTCAGATGTGCCTTCAAATATTTGCTTTAACTTTGAATAAAGTTCTTGCAACTTTGCTTCTTCAAAATATGCCTATTTCTTGCAAACACCTTGGAAATTATCATAAGATATATCAGGAATTTGATCATTAGTATCATCATCTTCTTCTCCATTTATTGAACTACCATGATGTTTTCTTCTACAAGTTGGCAAGGATATGTATTTGCCTACTTTATTCTTCTTCTCATTGTCTGTGGAATCCAAGCTTCCCCTATAAAAAAAAAAACTTATCAAATTATAATTGAAAGAATATATGGTCTACATAATCAAATATATTATATACAACTTTCATTAAATATGCAGAGAAGTGAAAAGTAATGAGGAGTAACTACTTACTTATTCACCAAACCAAGAGATGATAGATATTTTTCATTTTTTGTGATGTGTTCTTTACAAACACGATTGTATTCTATCAAATTTTCATCATTGCTAAGATATTTTTTCCATTTCAACCCCTTCTTCATAGTATTTATGTCCTAAATTTCACATTTAAAAAAAATATATTAGTGGATGGACAAACAATGATTATAATATATATATATATATATATATATATATATATATTGTGATCAATGAGAATGAATTAACCTTAAATTGATAACTTCAAAAAATGATAATGTGTATGAATCAACATCATGGTAACTTCAAAAACTATCCAAAGTGGGAGTTGTTAGATTATTATATTATCAAAACCCTTTCTTCAACACACTGCTACTATCATAACATCAGTAAAGACTTGTTCCAATGAGTTGAGGTAGTTATAGCACCTTAGATCTATGGTGAACCCTCTTAAATTATGGAAATTAGTATTTCCACTTAAATAACCTTGAATTTGAATATTTATAAATTAAATTTTAATCCCAACTTGGATTAATCCCCCATAAAAAAATCTTAATCTATGATAGTTGAAATAAAAAGAATTATCATTCTGCTTATTGAATTTGAACTATGTTACTAATATGTTGGTATAAGGGACACTTCAATTAGTATCAACACCTTATCTAGAAGTATGGATAATCAACAAAACTATATGAAGATGTTAAAGTCATGCATAGTTTCTATTTTTTTAAATGCAATTTTTTTTGTAACATTTGCATAAATTTATCACATAATAGAAACATAGCATATTTCAATTGGGAATGAAAATTGGTTGTCCCAGCCATTGTTAAATTATTGATTCTATTATATGTGTACTGATCAGTACTGTACAGCTTTGGTGAATAGCTCCTGAACCATATTAAGACTTTGAGCCCTTAGTAAACAGACTCTAAAGACTTAAATTTAGATTCACGGTTTGCACGATGAAAATAAAAAATCCCTCAATAAAAATATACACATTCCAAAATTTAAAAACTAAAATAACATTAGAAAATTATAGTTTGACAAGTTGAATTTCATAATCCAACCCTTGAAATAAGAAATTACAAGTTTTTCTCATGGAAAAAAAACCAACAATAAAAGTTATAGAATAAATATTAAAGTTAAAATACTTTCATGTAGGGAATTTCATTGATGGATTAGTAACCCTCTTTAAGATAAATTTAATCACTTCATGCTACAATAGAGTTACTGGAATGAGATAAAATTCACACAAAGTGAAAAATGAATAATAAATTTCACACAGAGTTTAATACATCCATTTGGCTAATCCCATGGCCAAAATAGTAAAATCCATTTGCATAGTGAAAATTTATGCCATAAATTCAAGGTGATAAATCATCATCACTATCATTTTCATGGTCATCAAGATCGCAATCATGGTCACTTGTGTATACATATTCTTGATTTCCTTAATTTTCCTCATACAGTATATTGTCTCGGCCATGCATTATGTTTTCTATCTCAGTATCTTCATTGGGAATCAAAGTTTCATGTTCAAATACTCTATCTCCATCTTCAATTTCTTCCTCCAATGTTTCTTGTAAAATATTACATTTCCCATCAGCCATTATATCAACATATTCCATAAATTTCCCTTTTTAGCGAAGCTATATTTGAATGACATACAACCATCTTGAGCTTGTTACATCATCAACTAAAAATTATTAGTTAATTTGAATAGGGGAAACATATGGCTCATTGGTCTTCAGTGAAATTTGGTGTGTATTCGCACGTACAAATCCATACTCATCACGTTGTATTGCAGATGGCATGATCCTTTTACATTTTAGTAATATAGGACTAGTTTCACCATAATCAACTTGAATAATTTCTTTCATGAATCCAACATACAAGTTATTTTCAATGTTGTGATGAAATTAAACACTAACAATAAATTCACAATTTTCCTTTTCTGTGTCCCTTTCTTCCACACTTAAATGAGTTCCACAGGCCCACATTTCACAGAAAGAAGAAGCCCATATACTTGGAGGTTATGAAAGCTCAATTTCATCCTTCATCATATCCTCAACTTATTTTATTGCATCATTAATTGCACCAACATTCCAATCATCAAAATTTGGAAAAGAACGATCTCCAATATTCAAACCTTGAAGTGTATGCTTTCGAGATGGACACATCCATGTCTGAATCTCTTCGTCTTATTTTCTAAATAGAATATGAAAAATAAAGTGATGATACTTTAGATATTAAATGAAATTAAATAAATAAATTATCATGTAAATAAAATTTTACCTACGTCACTTATCGAATGATGATGTGTTTTGAAGAATGTAGGAATGTAAGGAAATTATTTCCTCATTTGATAGCTTGAAGCGATGTCCATTTCCTTCTAATAATCCAGCTGCAACTTTCTGGTCATCATCATCATCCCATACACGTTGATTGACATTGCTAAAATCCTTCATATATTTTGTGCAAAATCCTATGGCCTCTTGCATTAAATATCCCTCACAAATGCTACCTCGATAACTTTTACTACCACAAATGCCATCATTTTCAATAATTTATCCATTCTCAATAATTTAGTAAATTTTTATTGCCATTTTTTCTTCACTGTTCTCTTCCTTACCATTGAAATGTGACTTTTTTCGACGATATGGATGCTACATTTTCAGGTAAGCAAAATTTCCATAATAAATACACTTGTGCAAACTACTTGAGTGCCTCACAAAACCCTTTAAGATGAAAGTCAGACATCCGTGGTATCCATGAATGTTGAGACCGATCAAAGTGTTATATGGAGGAAGATCGTGGATTGTAAACAATAAAGAAGCTCTTAAAGTGAAATGAATTGAATTACCATCGCTTAAAAATTGAATTGCTTCATAATATTCCCAACTAGTCCCAAGCTAATGGGAATATTCATTTTTGTTTTATTTTTCTGTTTCATGAATAAATGTGTAAAGGAGGATCAATAAAACTCCTAAACAGTAAATAAATCAATGCCACATGTGAATAAGGCTAAATCTGGGCTATCTAAATAAGCACCTTTAGGTGTGAAAGGGGCTGAACCTTTTGAATGGGTCAACCATGAAAAAATATATAGCGCTATCTTGGAGGAGTGGCCATCAATGAGGCACAACACATGCTTAGATGGAGGTGGATCATATGAAAGGAGCTATTTCATTGAAGGTGGTTTAGAGTTTTGCAAGCTCTCAACTTATAAAAGGAAGAGCATGGCTGCATGAGAAGTTTGTTGAATTTTATTTGATTTCTGAAGTATTGTCTATTTAGACATATTGCTTTCTTTGGCTGTTTAGCCTAGATTTCAAATGTTATTTAGAATTGGGTGTTCCTGATTGGGAATCCCACCTCCTTCCTTGAGAGGCCTCTTGGAATATTATTGCATTTCTTGTCCACTATCTGGCTGAAGGCCAAGATTTTTCTTCCAGCTACAACACAGATCGTATTGAGGGTTTGGTTTTATTTGAAAGCTACAACAAATGGAGGCTAGATATACTCAAATCTAGACCATTCTATTGCTCCTTTTCAGTGGGGAAGTCTTATATCCCATTAGCAAGAGAGTATTGTATCATTAGAGCTACATTTTCAGATCTTGGCATCAGGCCAAACATGTTCTAAAGCCTACAACATAGTCTTGCTTCTAGAACTACGTTATTTGTGTGGGTACTATTGCAGGGTCTTTTGGCACACTTTTTGGAGGTTTGGTTTTCATGTCTTAGGGATCTACCCTTCACATTTGAGATCCATTGGAGGGGATCTTCATATTTCATATCAAATCTATATGTCACTAAATTTCTGAATATTTCTGCAGATCTGCAGCATTAGATCTCAGATCTACTCCATGTACTTCATGTATTGCTGAAAAACCCAAGGGGAATTTGAAGAAGAGCCTATCTAGCGTACAGATTTGATATAGATCTAACTTTTCATACACAGGTCTGCTCTATAACTGAAGTGTAATCTACAGCTATTGCAAGCTATAAAATAACTCTTTCAAGCTCTTTTCAGTCTTAATGTATGGTTGTAGCACCTCTTTTTGAGGGATTTATTCCATTAAAGTCTTCTATTTCCTGTTATACATCTCATGGGCTATATTGTGCATATATTTTGTTGATGTAAATGTAAATAAAGAGCCTCCATATAGGACACCTGATCTTACTTAGATGATCTGCATTATTTCTCTACATAATTATTCATATATTGATGCAGTCCCTATTTTGGGATATTACAGTGGTATCAGAGTGATTAGGTGATCATATCTAAGTGGAAAAAAATGCTCAAAAATGGAACTGATTAGAATTGGTTGCAACTTGAATGATCAGATAGGCCTCGTCACTATGATTATGGTGCCATTAACGGGACTCAAATCTGATGTCGTATGTGAAAGATATTGAATTTATAAGTTTCCCAATAACCTTCAAAATAGGACTTTTGAACAATTTTTTTTTTGTCATTTTTAGAAAAAATTTATGGCAAAATTTCATTTTTTTTATATGGTTTTTGGTGGCCTATCAGAGGGTGCCAGGTGGCCTGCCTGGAGGCTACCACGTGGCCCCAGGCCTATCGTCCAAGTCTTGTTAAAAATAATAATTGGTGGGTAGACCCTACCCGGCTTGAATGTATTCAGGTCACGCTAAATGTGTTTGGGTCACGAATTCATGCAGCTCATGGCATGGGCAAAGGTTGACCTGACCTAAACATCTTTGGGTCAGTCAGATCATATCACAGTTTAAATGGGCAGAGATAAGAGTTTAGCCCTCAGGGCTTAAGGACAGAAGACCCCGTGACTTCACGCCAGGACCAAGGGCTAAGCCCCATACAACTGGCAAAGCTAAGCCCCTGGGTGCTAGCCCTCATCGCATATAACCTAAAGGCTATGTCCAAGGGTGCGGGTTTGGTATTAATCGCCATCATTAACCTCTCTGACTTATCCACATGTGAACACACACTTCAACATTAAATTTATTGCCTCCTCCAAATTAGCAGTGAGGTTCTGCCTATTCTGTTCTATTCGCCATTTTTGGTGGCTTTAATTGGATTTCATCCAGATTTGGTGGGGTTTCTAAGGGACATTGAGAAAAAAATTGTGGAGGTCATAACGTCTCCAATATTGAACCAATTTGGACAAAATGTTGGTCAATTTTGGGTATTTGGAGCATTCTGGAGTGTTTGGGATAGGTTTTAGAGCTAATAGAGGTGTTCTTCAACCATTTGTGCTTTATGGAAGCTTGGAGAGCCATCAGGGCCTTGAGGGAAATGGAGCTGCATTGGGCTATACTTTAGTATTTGAGGTGAAATAAAATCCATTCTTAGCTTATTTATGTCTTTTGAATTCAATTTCACAGCATTTTTTTCCCATTTAGGCATATTTTGCACTGTAAAACCAATTTAAGCAACTTAATAGAGCAAGGACATGCCCATTGGGAGCCTTGGACGCAGCAGATGTAGCCCAGGAGGGGTGAACTGCTTCATCATGTTGTTGTGTTGTTATGGTGAAGTTATGTTGCTGTGTATTTATGATTTAAGATGTTAAAAAATAATTTTAATTAAGATTCCCTCACACATAAACTCAAAAACAGTTACCAAAAACACTTTTTTCAATTTGCAAGACATGATAAACACTTTGCACACTTAATTAATTGAAAATGGATACTTTGAACAACAGATACAAATAGTTTCATTTTTAGATTAGATGGTATCAGAGCTAAGGATTTGAGCCTTAGGAGATAGAGTGTTATTTATCATTTTTTTGGTACAAAGATATAGCTGATTGTTTGCAAGTTTTGATGTTTACTAGGCTTAAATTCAAGAGAGGTGAAGGACACTTGGTTAGTGCACAAAGTAATCCTCAACCAAGAAGGGCCAGAGAGCCACCTCCAAGAGCCATAGAAGTAGCTTCAAGCATGTCTTCAAGAGAGGGAGAAACTTTTGAAGGTATGGATCCTAAAGAAGAGGAATGGGTGTTCTGAAAGGCTTTCTTGGACATGACGGAGATGGTGAGGATACTCTACCAAGAAAGGAATGATAGGCCTGTTTAAGAAGGGTCTAAAAACCAGAAATAATGATAGGGTTCTTCAGGAGGAAAGAAAAGTGATGATAAGTCAAAGAAAGGACATGGAGGAAATGGTGATCCACCATCCCTATCTTCATCCTCTTCCTCTACATCATCATCCTCAACTTCGGTGAATCAATCTCACAAGTATAAAACCACTGGTAAAAGTCCATTTTTAAATCTTGATGTTAAATTTGAGTTGCCCATGTTTAATGGTAAAGTCAATGCAGATAAAGTTGACAATTGGATAAGACAGTTGGAAGTTTACTTGAGAATAAAAAAACCTTCATGATGATGACACCAAGATACAGTTAGCCTCTTTGAGAATGGATGGAGCAACATTGGTATGGTGGGAATCCAAGACCAAAGATAAAATTAAAAAACATGGTAAGATCACTTTATCATGGGCTGAATTTATTACTACAATTAAAAAGAAATTATATCCATTAGGTCATTTACAAAAGACTATCATGAATTGGAAAAACTTCAGACATCTTAAGGGACAAAATTTACAAGACTACACCCAAGAGTTTAGGAGAAGAGCACTATTATTAGGGGTAGACTTACAAAGTCAAGATACTTTGCTGAAATATATAGGTTGTTTGCACAGCTACCTTAGACATACTATCCTTATGTTCAATCCTATAGTCTATACAAAGTTTGTGTACAAGCTACGCATTTAGAGGCTAGAAGAAAAAACAGTTTTGATGAGGGTAGAAACAAGCCTTTTAAGGGGAAAACCAAAGATAAAACCTTTAAGGGAAAATAAAAAATGAATGCATATGTCAAACAAGAGGGTGAGAAAGTGATATGTAAACATTGTTCAAGAGAAGGCCATGAAGAGAAAAACTCTTCGAAACTACATCCTGAAAAAAGAACTCAGTTTAACAAAAACAAAGGAAAGAAGAAAACTGCAGCTACTACAATTACACCATAAGACTTAGGTGATGATTCAGGTGACGAAACCAAAATTGCAGCCATGGGTTTGAAGAGTATGAAGGAAAAGGAAACTGAAACTAAGCCAAACACTAATACTTGAAACTATCATGTACAAACTCCAAATGAGGAAGAAAGAATTGAATTGTTCCATATGAGGGTAGTCTCAAAACATACAAAAGTTGACACACTGTTTGACAGTGGGTCACAAGAAAATCTCATATTAGAAGACTTGGTCAAATAGATTAAACTTGAGACCATTCCACATCCAAAGCCTTATCCACTTGGATGGATAAGGATGCAAACTTACAAGTCTCAAGAAAGTGCATATTGTGTTTCGCGATTATTGCACACTTTATTGACACAGTTGAACTTGATGTAGTGCCGCTTGATATATTAAGAATTGTTTTGGGAATTCCTTAATTATTTGACAGGAAAGAGATCTTCCATCTCCATGAAAATAAGTATCATCTCTTTAAATATGGCAAGGATTTCATTGTCAGAACACATTGCAAGAAGGAAAATATAGCGATGGTAAATGCAAGACGGGTAAAAAGGCTAGTGAATTCTAGTAAGAGTTTTGTACTTCTTATGGTTAAGCCCAAGGTTGATGTGAATCATGAGTCATTTTAAAATTGTGATTCCAAGCTTAAATAATATTTATATGATGTAGTTGATGCACATCATGAGATTTTTCAGGAACTGACAGGTTTATCTCCTAAAAGGGAGATTCATCATGAAATCCAGTTACATCAAGATTGTCCTCTTCCTAACATAGGCATGTACCACATGTATATCATGGAGAATGATGAAATAAAGAGGAAAATTAAGGACTTGTTGGAAAAAGTGTTCATAATACCAAGCACTTCACCATGTGGGTCACCGATAGTGTTGATTCCAAAGAAAGATGGAACTTGGCACATGTGTGTGGACTTCAAGGCATTAAACAAGATAACGGTAAAGAATCGTTACCCATTCCCAAGGATAGATGATTCGTTAGATCAGCTAAAAGATGCTAAATATTTCACTAAGTTAGACTTACATAGTGGTTATCATCAAGTTAGAATTGCAGAAAGTGACATTTTGAAGGAAGCATTTAAAACCAAAAAGGGACTCTTTGAGTGGCTTGTTATGCCATTTGGTTTATGCAATGCACCTGCAACTTTCATGCGGGTAATGGATGATGTCTTATGCCCTTTTCTTGATGATTTCGTTATTGTCTACTTATAATAAATCTTAATTTTTAGCAAGACTAGAGAAGAGCATGTCATGCATGTTAAGAAAGTACTTGATATTTTGAAGAAGAATCAGTTGTTTATTAAAATGTCAAAGTGTGAATTTGGAAAGACTTATTTGGTTTTTTTGGGACACATAGTAGGAGGAGGTGCTTTGAAAATTTATCCTTCTAAGGTAGAAGCCATTATGAATTGGCCTAGTCCCAAATCCATTACAGAGGTAATAAGTTTTTTGGGTGCAGCTCAGTATTGGAGGAAGTTTATTTCTAACTTCTCTGCCATAGAAGCTCCTATGCATGTAGTGTGAAGCGTGCTTTCAAATGGGGAGGGAAGCAACAGAAAGTTTTTAAGTCTTTGAAAGAGAAGATAATTTCGACTCTAGTCCTTGCATTACTGGACTTGAGACAACCATTCGAGATTCAGACCGATGCTAGTGATTATGCCATGGGTGCAGTTCTCTTACAGCATGGTAAGTGTATCACATTTCATTCTGAGACATTTAATGGTGCTGTTGCAAATTATCCTACATATGATAAGGAGTTGTATGTGTTGGTACAAAGTGTCAAAAAGTGGAAACACTATTTGATGGGAAAAGAAACAGTTGTTCATACTGACCATCATCCTTTACAGTGCTTGCAGTCGCAAAGTAAATTACAGCAGTCACGACATTTATGGGTTTCCTAAAAAAAATTCACTTGGTAATAAGGTACAAGAAAGGTATTTTCAATAAAGTTGTTGATATGCTTTCAAGGCCTATTATTAGTGCTACTACTTTGCTTAAGAATGATTCAATTGTACATGAGAGCTACATAGAACAATATGCATCAGATGTTGATTTTAAGGATGTGTGTGTTAACTTGAGTGAAGGGAATCATGCTGAGGAGAATGATTATCATTTGCATAATAATTTGTTGTTTCATATGGGGAAGTTATGTATACCATAGGGGGAGAGACTAACCATCATGAGAGAAGCTCATTCTTGTCTTATTGCTGTACATTTTGGGGTAAGAAAAACAGTGGCACATTTACAGAGGTATTGTTATTGGCCTCTCATGGTAGATAGTGTTTCACGTTTATTTAGAGGTTTTTCATTATGTGCTACAACCAAGCCTTGAAAAAGGAAGCTTGGTTTACATACGCCATTTTCTGTACCTTCTAGACCATGGGAAAGTGTCTCTATGGATTTTGTTGGAGTTCTACCATTATCTAGAAAGCAGCATGATTATCTTTATGCAGTAGTTGATAGATTTGGCAAGATGTGTATTCTTATGCCATGTAAGAAATCTATAACTGCTGATTTATATTTTCAACATGTATGGGTTCATTATGGCTTGCCTACTTCTATTTTTAGTGACAAGGATTCCAGATTTGTTGGGAATTTTTGGTCCAATCTATGGAAGATGATGGACACCAAGTTGAAGAAGAGTACTTATTTCCATCCGCAAACAGATGGCCAAACAGAGGTAGTGAAAAAGAACCATTGTACATATTTTGAGAGGCTATTGTAGCAAGAATCCCAAGATTTTGGATGAGCACTTGCATTATATTCAACATGCTTACAACCGAGCCAAGCACTCTTCTACAAATACTTCACCTTTTGAAGCTTGCTTTGGGTATTTGCCTAAGTCACCTTTAGATTTCATTCTTGAGAAGGATATTTACATTGATGGGCATAGTGACATTGAAAAATCTCGCATGTTCATTGAAATAATTCAGCTCATACATCAGCAGGTTCAAGAATAGCTTGAAAAAAGTCAAGGCAAGTACAAGGAGAGGTAAGAAAAACACAGAGTTGATCATAAGTTTCAAGAAGGAGATGAGGTATGGCTTAATATTAGTAAGGAAATAATGCAAGGAGAAGGTAAAAAGTTGAAGCCTATTCATTATGGTCCATTCAAGATCCTTAAACAAGTTGGAAATAATGTTTTTCAACTAGATTTGCCTTCATATATGCAAATGTATTTCGTTGTGAATGTGGAAAATTTACGTTTGTATGAACCTCCTTTAATTTCTGATTATGAAAGTTACATTCAGCTACCATCCATAGAGGATTTCTCACCAGAATTTTTGTATGAGCTGAAAGAGGATGCTATCCTTGATAGAAGGACATGCACTTCGAGGAGGGGAAATTTTGATTATGTTCGGGTTGGTCTTAAAGGTAGCAAACCGAGTAAAGGAAAATGGATGGAGGTGGAGAAGGTGAGGGATCTATACCCTCATCTTCTTAATAGGTAATTGAAGGCTTTTAGTGTCTAAAAGCTTCCCAATGGGGAGGTGTGATCAGGTGATCATGTCAAAGTGGAAAAAAGGCTCAAAATTGGAACTGCTCAGAATTGGTTGCAACTTGAACGACCAGATAGGCCTCATCACTACGATTATGGTGCCGCAAATGGAACTCAAATCTGATGTCGTATGTGAAAGATATTAAAGTTTGAAGTTGCCTAGTAACCTTCAAAACAAGAGTTTTGAACAAAAAAAAAAATTGTCATTTTTAGAAAATTTTTATGGAAAAATTTCATTTCTTTTATATGGTTTTTGGTGTCCTATCAGAGGGTGTCACGTGGCCTGCTCAGAGGCTGCCACGTGGCCCCAAGCCTATGGTTCAAGTCTTGTTAAAAAAAATAATTGGTGGGCAAACCCGACCTGACCTGAATGTATTCGGGTCATGCTAAACACATTTGGGTCGGGCATTCATGCAGCTCATGGCATGGGCGAAGGTCGACCCAACCTGAATAGCTTTGGGTCAGTCGGGTCATATCACATTTTAAACGGGTGGAGATAAGAGTTTAGCTTAAGGGTGGAAGACCCCGTGACTTCGTGCCAGGGCCAAGGGATAAGCCCAATACAACCAGTGGAGCTAAGCCCTCGGCTGCTAGCCCTCATCACATATAACCTAAATGCTATGTCTAGGGGCACATGTTTGGTATTAACTGCCAGCATTAACCTTTCTGACTTATCCGCATGTGAACACGCACTTCAATAAATAGTTAAATTTATTGCCTCCACAAAATTAGCAGCATGGTTCTGCCTATTATGGTCTATCTGCCATTTTTGGTGGCTTTAACTAGAGTTCATTTAGATTTGGTGGGGTTTCTAAGAGACATTGAACATAAAATTGTGGAGGTCATAACTTCTCCAATATTGAACCAATTTGGACGAAATTTTGGTCATTTTTGGGTATTTGGAGAATTTTGTAGTATTTGGGGCAGGTTGCAGAGCTAACCGAGGTTTTATTTAGCCATTTTTGCTTCAGGGAAGCGTGGAGAGCCATTAGGGCCTTAAGGGAAATGGAGCTACATTGGGCTATAATTCACTATTTTTGCTGAAATAAAAGCCATTATTAGCTTATTTTTGTCTTTTGAATTCAATTTCATAGCTTTTTCTGCCTTTTTAGGCATATTTCTCACTGTAAAACCAATTTGAGCAACTTAATAGAGCAAGGACATGCCCATTGGGAGCCTTAGACCTGATAGATATGGCCTCGGAGGGGTGAAATGCCTCATCATGTTGCTATGTTGTTATGGTGAAGTTATGCTACTGTGTATTTCTGATTTAAGATGTTAAATAGTAATTTTAATTAAGATTCCCTCACACATAAACTCAAAAATAGTTACCAAAAACACTTTGTTTAATTTTCAAGACATGATAAATGCTTTGCACACTTAATTAATTGAAAATGGATACTTTGAACAAGAGATACAAATAGTTTCATTTTCAAATCACAGAGCATCATATTGGCACAACCTGTGTATTATAAGAAGCCAGTAGGAAGAAAGGAGAAGTATTTTCTTAAGATCCTTTTGAGAGCCATGCAAGATCTTTCTAGAGAGATCAAAGATATGATATTGGATTCTTGGAAAGAATTAAAGAATCCCCTAAATGATTTCATCTTGGATAAAGCTCTGGCATATCTCACTGCTGGAAAGATCAACTAGTGTATCAGCCACAAGTTTCCCAATGCTCTACCATGCCTACCATTTTGGGTGTGGGAAATGAAGGGTTTCAAGAACAAGCATCCCTTGAAGACTATTTTTAAGAGTATGAGTCTCAAAATCAGAGATTCAAATATCACTTGAGTTTTCAGGAGCTTTGTCACCTCAAGGAAAAAAGAAGACCAGGTCATCATCATAGAGGTGGTGGATTCACTTAGAATCATGATAGAAATCACTCTATCGATAGATTATTTTTACCCAACTTTGATGGGTCATCCAAGTGTTATTCCAAATCATGGGTAGAAAAACTTGACATATACTTCTAGTTGAACAAGGTTCCAGAGATGGAGGCTATCAAGATTGCAACGCTGCACTTTGAAGGTGAAGCACATAGCTGGTGGTTCCATGGCTTTTCTACATTGGGTCATGCCAATGTGACTACTTATTAAGAGTTCACTAGAAGGCTGGTGGAAATATTTGATAGAAAGATCTAGAGGCACCATTTATGAGCCTTGCAAAGTTGAAACAATAAGGTAATGCAGAGTCTTACATTTCTGAATTTTTAAGATTATTTGTTATGGTCCCTGATTTTTCTGCAACAAGAAGGGTGTACATGTTCATTGATGGTTTAGATGAACCTCTTCATGGGTTGGTTAAATCTACCAAGCCCACTACCCTGCATGATGCTACTAAAAGGGCTAGAGACCTTCAAGAAGCGTTGCAAAAAACCAAGGAAATCTTGCAGCACAGGCCCTCTTTCCCTTCAAAGGGAAAGGAAGATAAAGCTACTCCTTCCAAGGGAGCTCATACAAGAAGCCTCTTGATGAAGAATTCCAGAGAGATCTAAGAAAAAGGAAGCTATGATTCAATTTCCAAGAATCATGGGCACCTGGACATGGATGTGATGCTAGAAAAGAAAATTACATAGAGGTCTTCTCAAATATTGAGGAGGAAGAAGAAGATGAACCAAGAAGAGGTCACATCGTTGACACTATAGTAGGAGAACCAACACCATTAGGATATGGAGATGGAGCATTTTCTCCTATTGGAGGCTCTCTTGCATCTTTGAGAGGAATACCTAAGTACTTGACCTTAAGAGTTCAAGGTTCCATATTGAATCATAGGGTCTCTATTTTGATTTATAGTGGGGAAACTCACAATTTCATTGATGCCCATCGAGTGCAGAGGAGGGCAATACCCACTGATAATTTTGAGGGATTCTCTGTTTTGGTCCCAGGAGATAGAACAATGCAATGCATGCATTATGTTACATCCCTTTCAGTCACCATGGGGACTTATACATTGGTTGATCACTTCTTTGTGATTGACATACCTGATGTTAGCCATCCATAAAATTTCTTCATATAAAATGATGGCTAAATCAAGTTCCTAAGTTTCCAAGAAACAAATTTCTGCAAATCTGTGAGTTCTTGGAACTTCACTATGCCTCATATCCAAAAGAACCCATCTCACTATTCTCTTCACCAAAATAATCCTTCAAAATCTCGTTGTTTCCAAAGAAAAACTTTTTTCTAAGGCCCCATTTCCATCATTTCATTTCCCCATCTCATCTTCACAACTGCCCCCATATCACTCATTTTCCCCCTTTACTTATCCTTCGTTATTTCTAAAAAAAACCCCCTTATTTACCCTTTTTCCCACTAAACCCTCTTTTTAACCATGAAAAACCATTTAGTAAGGTTTAGGACCCTCCTATTTACTTAACGGAACCTTTTTTAGGCTTCAAAAACCCTCTTATGGCCTAAAAATGTGCCTTTTTTATATAGGCTTTAAGCCCCTGCGGGCTTAACCCTCCGCCCATTTTCTTCATATGACCCGAGGGCCTAACCACCTATTAACCCTCGGCCCCTTTCCCTTAAAGCCCTGGCTCCCTCTATTCCAATGTGACCTTAGTTCTCCCCCTTCTCTCTTTACCCTTCCACCCTTATTATTTTCATACCCCAAACCTTTAAAAATTCAAAGATGGGACCTTTTCTGCCCCACCCCACCTTAATTTTCCTCAGGCCATCTCAGCCGTAGATCTAACCCCTTGGCCTCGATCCAACGGTTGTCCCCAACCTTCCATTTCACCCACGGGCATTTTCAATCCACGGGTTAAAACCAGAAGTTCTCCCGCAGTGGACCTGGTTGACTGCATAGAAACTCAGATGAATGGCTAAGATTCACTACGGAAGCACAAGGTAGGAAATTGGTTAGTACCTTCATGGTCCCCCCGCAATAGATCTTAATCGTTGATCACCACCGATCTGACGACGATCATGTTTTCCCCCTCTCCATCCTTATTTTCCCGAACTCCTTTGATCATTCACCCCCGTGATAAGATCTAGCCATTGATCGTCTTCATTCGACGGTCATCGCTCCGCCCCTTACCATTAACCCCGCACATCACACTATTGCTTCCCGACAGTTTTGTTGACCTCATCCATCAGTCCACCTATCTCTGATCGTGCATCTTTTCAACCATCACGCGCAACCATGACTGTCGATTAGGATTGCCTAGATTAGACGACCCCAAATCCTTTTCGAGCTCGATCCACTCAAAACTCCTCAACGTGCATCTTCCACGTGAAACAGGTGGTTTCATGGAGGGAACGTGTCATCCAATCGACCATATCGTGCTTGATTTGTGGAAAACTGCTTACCAGCCTTTGCTTTCACGAAAACCATTCGTGGTTTTCCAAAACTGCTTTTCCATTTTTGTGCCCATATTTGAATTTTCAGCCATTTTCTCCTGGTTCCTCTTGTGGAAACCCTCCCCTACATATCTCCCTTCCTCTGCAAATGCTCCAACACCCATCCTGAAGCCTCTTATCTCAGTTTATCCAAAAAATGTAGGTTTTCATAATATGTTTTATGTTTGAGTGTAGGTTTAATGGAAGCCTGAAGTCTGCAGGCCATCCAAAAACCTATTCAAGAGGCTTTCTGTCTTTATATAACGATCCATGGACCAAATACATAAATAAAAAATGGGATTTACAAGGCTTTAGCATGGTTTAATCGATGCATTCATGAAGCCCTCTAGCACGGAAGCCAGGCCACCTGTACACAAAGGAAAAATAATGAAGATTGGCGAGGAAATAGTGAAGATTAGAGAAAGGATTAAAGCACAAAATATGAAGATTTAAAGCTTAATCCACAGTTAAAGGATAAAGCATAGTGATAAAGGACAAAAAATCCGGAAATATGATTAAAGGAGGCCTAAAGCTATATCAAAGGCGTAATTAGTGTTTAAAGCCACAAAGCATGACAAATCAGCAAAAGACAACCTTAATTTCGAGATCATCAAGGCTATTTACTCTCCCAAAGACTAAAGATGCCACCTACAGGCCTATTTACTCAAAAGCCTACAAAGTTAATGCACAGTCAGAGATATTTGCCAAATACAGCTCAGAAAGTAATTTCCAGCCTACCCAAAGCCTCAAAAGTCAACAAAAGTGACTGAAGTAGATGAAAGTTAATGTAAAAATCAATTAAAAAAGTTAAGACATTAGATGTCTTCTCCATTAGGCCTCCCAAAGGTCGAGAAGCATTTACTCTATATTAATTGAATAAGTAAACATTCTTTTCACTCCACCTCTTCAATTTACCTATATATATATATATATATATATATATATATATATATATATATATATATATATATATATCATATGAGGAGCCTAGTATTGTTGTTGGTTTAATACTTGTTGAATGTAAATAGTTGTTGAGGCTGCTGAAACTCTATTAGTAATTGAAGAAAGATAGGCTGAGAATAGAAGTTTGAAGCTGTAAAGACCTACTGGACTTGAAGATTGTAACTAGTTTGAAGATCAAATATGCAAGCTGATTTATGGGATCCTGGTCTATGTCAATGGTGATGTTTTTCTTACTGTAATTGTTTTTTTTCTTATGTTTCCATACTTTCCACTTTCTCTGATAAAGAACAACAAATAAAGATTAGGATTTACTGTAAAAGGTACCTTAAATCTCACTGATAAGCTTTATCTTTATGTTTTCTTCTAATTGTGCTTAGAGGATGATTCAATAGAGTATAACCAGTGAAGTGTTGGTGAGCCCATATTTCCTGAGTACAACTTGAGATATTGTCTTTGAAAGTTCTTGAAAATCCTATCAATTAAAATCGAACTAGAGAATTTTATGGTTAGCCCTGTCCTCTAGTTTATCTCCAACAGTTGCTTTGAAAAGATCCCTTAAGAGTATACCAAAAGTAGGATAGGTTCAAAGTCCTTACCTGATTTTAGGTTACTTTTTATGTTTATCTTAAATGCTTTCCCTTGAGAGTATGCTGAAAGCAGGATAGGTTCAAAGTCCTTACCTGATCTTAGGCTACCCTTTGTTTTCTTATCTGTTTGCTTATTTCACGACACTTCTTAATGTTCCATACCACAAAATCGATCTAAATATATCCTTTGATATAGATGACTTTCCCCATGGACCACTCTTGAAACTTGTTGTGCAATTAAATCCTTTTGTGACTTCATAGCCCAATGGGTTGATACTATCTCTTACCTATCCTATCAGCTAAAGCATTCTTTCAACCTGCTCACACCTTTACCCTTCAAAATACTTCCTTTATTTTGATGATATCCTACCCAACCAAAAACAAAAAAATCCATTGAGCTTCATAACTAGCCTAATATCATAAACTAAGAATAAAGAAACATCTTTTGAAAACACATATAGAGAGATCCCTCTCTGAATCCAAGAGGACTAGATCCTAGGATTCCAAACTGGTTCTGATGTAGGCCCTGCAGTGTTTGTTCTTTCCAATATTGCAAACTACGGGAGTCCTAACATAGTGGCGACCATACTGGGGAATATTGAGTAATAGATAACTTCAGAACTCAAGGAACCCCTATTCCTAAATGAATCAAGTGTCACCAAGACTGGTTATTATTGATTTTTGATGGTGAACAAAAACCAAACCTTGAGAACAAGTAAAAATCTTTCACCTTGCGACTCCATTGGTATTCAGTAGGCCTGTTGACCCCACTAGTTTTTTCTAAGACTCCACTAGGAAATTATTTTATCCTTCAAACATCATTCAAACCCAGTTAAGAATACTTTGAGGATTGAGTTTTCTTTGAAAAATATTAGTTAGCCTTTGAAATACTATCATACTTGGCTGAAATTTTCTCATCATTAGGTCTAAAAACACCACATAGTGGCTTTTTAAAGAATTTATACTAGATCCTCTCCTGACCCAAATCCTCCTGAGATAGTTGATAATCTAGAAAGTATCCTTAGGAAATATCCTAAATCCAAGACTTCAATTATTGTCAGATCAATTCATAGAGCTAATTCTATCCCTGAAAATCTCTCAGCTCTGCAAGATACACAAGTTGACTTACCATCCATAAGAAACCCATCCAAAACTAATTCATTCAGTGATATAGATCAAATAGACTTTGAGCCCCCACACTCACCCAAACATAGTGGTGAACATACTGATAGAAGAGAAACCACCCCACCTGATCTGCATTTCATTCATAAATTTGGTTTCTCTCATCCTATATCTACTCAACAATCTCTTGCTGGTCCAAGTACTTCTGTTGTCCATACACCCACTGTTCAAACTACTCCATTCCATCCTCCCCTTCCTTTCATAAACCCTACACTTGTAAACTCCCCATTTTTTCCACAACCTCCTATCATGGCAACATGGTATGTTCCACTAGTGTTACCACAACCTTTGGTTCCTTTAACCAATGAATATCAGTCCAAAATTCCCCATTTCACCATAAATGAACCCACTACTACTCAACAACATGTAAACAGGATGAACGATGCCTTTGATTATATGGAAATAGAAGATGAGACCATTAAGATGAGAATATTTGCCCAAAGTTTACGAGGAGAGGCTAAGAAATGGTTTAAGGTTTTAACTCCTAATAGTATTAATGATCTCCCTTCTTTACATCAAAAATTCATAAAAAAATGGGAAATTAGGAAGAAACCTCTCCAAATACTTTTAGATTACAACAACCTCAAGAGAAACACTGAGGAAAGTGTTCAAAATTATTGCACTAGATTTAATAGTGTTTATAACGTACTACCCCCAGATTTGAAACCTCCACAAGGCTCAGCTTTGGCCAAATTCCCTGAAGGATTTGATCTCAAAATGGCCCATCAACTAAGAGAAAGGGATCCCTTAACTTTAGAAGACATGTAGAAGGGAGCTCTTAGTGTGGAAGCAAATATGATTGAGAAGAGAGCTAGGATAAAGACTAAGAAGAGGGTATCATATAGGGATGAAGCTGCACCTTCCACATCTGACTCAAAAATGGAAAGAATGATGGAGGAGATGATGAAGAGGATGAAATTTTATGAGAGAGCACAATCTAGAGAAAATCAATCAGCTCCTCGAAATAGAAACCAATCCCAGAATCAAAATTAGAAATTTAGGAGAAATCAACCTCAGAACAGACAAAGAGATGTTGATGAATAGATCAGACCTCCTTTTCAAGAAAATTATGTTAATGAGGATGGAGAAACAAATGAACAAACATAGGATGATAACATAAACATGTTGGGAGTAAGAAATCAGGATTCTGAGTTCCTCCATGAAAGAAAACAAGGTCTATATACACCCTATGATGATAGAAGACTAGAAACTAAATACTATGAAGAAGAATTTGAAAATTCCATCATAAGGGCACCCAAACAATATGACCTAATAAGGAAGAAGAACCAAGAAACTCCTAGGAAGAAAACCTCTGAAAATTCTGCCAAACACAGTCCTGTAAATACCTCCAAAAAGACAACAGAAAACCATAACATAGGGGTTGAAAGTTTTGATCCAAACAAGGGAAAAAACACCCAAATCAATGAAAAACAAAGTGGTGACCCTAGCAGCACTATCATTTCATCCAATGCTCCTAAAAAAACTATTTTGACTGTTGTAAATAGTAGAAATCAGCAAGCTGATTTTGCTAATGAATCAGTGACTAAGAAGGCTGAATCAAACATTTTGAAAAATTAGATTCCTTTTAGACTAGAGAGTGAAAATACCAAAATCAAAATCTCTGTCCCACTCACTGAGTTAGTCACTTAAAATGTATATATATGTAAAGTTTTGAAAGCTTTGAACATAGAAGATATTCATGATATTGTTAACATGAATGATGATACACCAGAGCTTCTGTTTGGTCCTAAGATTGAAGGAAAATTTCAAGAAGGAACTACCCCTCCATTCTACATCAGTTTGAACATCCATGATAATATTTTGCACAATGCCATGCTTGATTCAATGGCATCACATAACCTCATGCCTAGAGTAATAATGGAAAGATTAGGCCTTGAGGTAACTAGACATTATAAATATTTATATTCCTTTCATTCACGCAAAGTGAGATGCTTAGGCATTATAAAAGATCTTTGTGTTAACTTAGCTCAAATCCCATCCAAAAGCTTAGTGATGGACATTTTAATGGCTGATATACCCCCCAAATATGGCATGCTTCTTTCAATATCATGGGGTGCTAAGTTGCAAGGCACTGCGTAGATAGATATGACTTATGCCACCATCTTTGTCTTCAGTCAACCTAGAAGAATCTATAGGGAAAAACACATGAAATACATGGTGAGTAACCCAGAAAGACCAGAAAACTCTCCTCTCTATTCCATACACACTGACCTTGACTCATTCATTCTTTACAATGATGAGGTTCCTAATGAGCAAGAGTTAGTCAATGAAACATCACCCAATATAGTGTTCACTCCACATCCAAACATAGTGGTAGCCATAGAGGAAAAGGAGAGAAAGGAAAAATCATCAGATCAGTTTGCAAACTTAGAAATTAACAGAAAAAAATGGAAGGTCTTGAGGTCCAAAATAGTCAGAAATATAGTGCAGATCATGAAAATAAAATAATAAAACCTCAAAACATTGAACATCTTGAGGAACAAAACAAAATTCAACACAATGTAGTCCTACATGAACAACACAATGACAAACTAGGCAAACAAGAAATAGAGGACATCAATGAAATAGATGATGAATCTGAAAAAAGTCCTCTTTGGAGTATGATTTTTGATGGGTCTTGCTCTAAAATTGGTGCAGGAGCAGGCATATGAGTGCACAACACTAAAAAAAAATCATGTTGAGGGTCATTCTTATAGATTAAACTTCTAATGCACAAATAACATAACAGAGTATGAAGCTCTCCTTTTAGGCCTGCAATTATTGAAAAAATTAGGGGCCAAGAGGATAATAGCTCATTGGGATTTAGAGTTGATAATTAGGCAAGCAAAAGGGGAATACACTGCTAAACATCCCAGACTTACAGCTTATAGAGATGATGCCATGGACGTGTTAAAATTGTTTTCTAAATTCCAACTTACCTTTGTCCCAAGGAACCAAAACATTATTTTCAATGGATTAGCCTTTGCTGCTAGTACTTATATAAGACCTTATGAAAGAAAACAAGACACCATCCAAGTCAAATATAGACCAGTTGTCCCGAATAATGAAAAATACTGGCTAGTTTTTGAAGGAGGTAAACAAATAGAAGACTTCCTACAGTCAAAAAATGAATTTGAAACACCAAAATCAGATTCAAAGTATGAACAATACTGTCCTATTGAAGAAAACCCACTTTTTGAAGAAGAAAAGTCTCCTGAGATTGCTGAAATAAATCTGTTAACTAATAGACCCAAACATACAACAGAAAATAGCACAGATTTAGAAAATGAAGACTTAGAAGTACTGCAATCTAAAAATCAAAGCTTTCCAAAAGGACTAGTCCCATTAGAAGAATTGTTTGACTTGAATGATGTTGCCAAAAATCCAAACTGGAACCTATAGAAGCTAAAGTGGAAGAATGCAGCATAGGTAGTGAACACAAGCCTAAAATGATCAAGCTATCTAAAACACTTCCAGCTCACATTAAGCTGAAATACATTGAGTTGTTTAAAGAATTTTCTAATGTATTTGCATGGAGTTATGAAGACCTAAAATCATATGATACAGAGATAATCTAACATAAGATACCCCTCAAAGAAAACCATAAGCCTTTTAGACAAAAATTGCACATAATCAACCCTCTTCAATTAGCTCTGGTAGAGAAAGAAATTAGGAAAATGTATGATGCCAGAATTATTGTCCCTGTTAGATACTCAGAGTGGGTGTCTAATCTTGTATCAGTTAGGAAGATGACAGGAGAAATAAGGCTTTGTATTTATTTTAGAAACTTAAAAAAAGCCTCATTAAAGGACAACTATCCCTTGCCCAAAATGGATCATATCTTATAAAGGGTAGTTAGTTCTAGAAGAATTTCTTTGCTAGATGGCTTCTCAGGTTACAATCAGATATTGATACATCCTGATGATTAACTTAGAACAACCTTTACTAGTCCTTGGGGTACTTTCATGTATTTGAAAATTCCCTTTGGTTTAATGAATGTTGGTGCCACATTTCAGAGAGCCATGGATATTGCATTCTTAGAAGAAATAGGTTAATTCATTGTGATTTACCTTGATGATATAACTGTATATTCAAAAACAGACGAATAACACTTAATACACTTGAGAAAAGTCTTTGAGAAATGCAGAAAATATGGGTTATCTTTAAATCCAAAGAAAACACTGTTTGGTCTCCATGAAGGTAAACTTCTTGGACATATCATATCTAAAGAAGGAATAATGATAGACCCAAAGAGGATAGATGGTATATTGCAAATCAACCATCCTAGAAACATCAAGGAACTTCAATATTTCATTGGAAAGATTAATTTCTTGAGAAGGTTCGTCCCAATCTAGCTGAACTCCTTAGAAACATGACAAATATGCTTAAAAGAGAAGAAGGAGTTAAATGGACCTTAGAAGAAAATAAGTCATTTGAACTGGTAAAACAAGAACTTACTAAAACACCATTTCTTATTAGTCCTGATTTTACAAAGGATTTCTTCATCTTTTCATTTGCATCAGAACACACAATAGCTGCTGTACTATTACAGAAAAACTTGAAGGAACAAGAGCAGCTAATTGCATTTTTCAGCAAGGCATTAAGAGATGCACCTTTGAAGTACAATATAATGGAAAAAAAAGCCTTTTCCTTGGTCAAAGCCTTAAAATAATTTAGGGTTTACATTTTACATTCCCACATTATTGCATTTGTGCATCATTCAGTTGTAAAAGACATATTGACTCGAGATCTAGATGGAAAAAGAGGAAAGTGGATTGCTGTAATTTTAGAATATGAGTTAGAAATCAAGCCCACTAAGCTCATAGAAGGTCAAGGACTAGAAAAAATTATGGCTGAATCCAACTTTCAAGCTCTTGATATAAACATGTTTAATGCATTAGATGAACAGGAGGAGTTGACAGCTCCACTTATTAAAGATCATTTTCTGAATTCATCTTGGTATGCTGATATTTTTTATGTTTTGCTCAATCTTAATATCCCTCCTAGTTTGTCTAAAAAAAAAGCAAGATTCTTAAAGTTGAAAGCTGTAAATTACTTCATTTTGAATAAATGTTTATATTGGAAAAATGCTAGTGGGTTATTGCTTAAATGTTTGCCTGAGAATGTTGCAGATAAGATCAAGCACAAGTTTCATGAAGGATAATGTGGAGGCCACCTCTATTGGAAATCAACTGCTAAAAAAATCCTTAGAGTTGGTTACTACTGGCCCACCCTCTTTCAAGATATCCACAAAATGATTATTGTCCGTCACAAATGCCAAATCTTTGAAGGAAAAAGAAAGTTGCTTCCCTTACCTCTGTAACCAATCACTACTGAACCTCCTTTTCAGCAGTGGGGTCTGGACTTCATTGGAGAAATATATCCTGCCTCATCTGCCCAACACAAATGGATCCTCACAGCAACAGACTATATTACCAAATGAATAGAAGCCATCCCTTATAGGAATGCCAATGACTCAGTTATCATTTCATTCCTTGAAAACCTTATATTGTCTACAATTGGCTATCCTAGAAAGATCATAACTGACAATGCTACTGCATTTGGGTCTAAAAAGATGGTGGAATTCCATCATAAATATCAGATTATATTGGGTCATTCTATAGCTTATTACCCCCAAGGTAATGGGTTGGAAGAATCCTCAAATAAAATTTTGGTGAACACAATCAAGAAGTTGCTGGAAGAGAATAAAAAATCATGACACAACAAGCTAGTACATGCATTATGGGTAGACAGATTAACAATTAAAAAATAAATTGGAATGTCTCCCTACCAGCTAGTTTATGGAAAATTAGGAAAATGTGTGATGCCAGAATTATTGTCCCTGTTAGATACTCAAAGTGGGTGTCTAATCTTGTATTAGTTAGGAAGAAGACATGAGAAATAAGGCTTTGTATTGATTTCAGAAACTTAAACAAAGCCTCATTAAACGACACTATCCCTTGCCCAAAATGGATCATATATTACAAAGGGTAGTTGGTTCTAGAAGAATTTCTTTGCTAGATGGCTTCTCAGGTTACAATTAGATATTGGTACATCCTCATGATCAACTTAAAACAACCTTTACTAGTTCTTGGGGTAATTTTATGTATTTGAAAATGCCCTTTGGTTTAATGAATGTTGGTGCCACATTTTAGAGAGCCAAGGATATTGCATTCTCAGAAGAAATAGGTTAATTCATTGTGATTTACCTTGATGATATAATTGTATATTCAAAAACATATGAAGAACACCTAATACACTTGAGAAAATTCTTTAAGAAATGTAGAAAATATGGGTTATATTTAAATCCAAAGAAAACATTTTTTGGTCTCCAAGAAGGTAAAATTCTTGGACATATCATATCTGAAGAAGAAATAAGGATAGACCCAAAGAGGATCGATGGTATATTTCAAGTCAACCATCCTAGAAACATCAAGGAACTTCAATCTTTCATTGGAAATATTAATTTCTTGAGAAGGTTCGTACCCAATCTAGCTGAACTCCTTAGAAGCATGAAAAATATGCTTAAAAGAGAAGGAGTTAAATGGACCTTAGAAGCAAAGAATTCATTTGAACTGGTAAAACAAGCACTTAATAAAACACTAGTTCTTATTAGTCCTGATTTTACAAAGGATTTCTTCATCTTTTCATTCGCATTAGAACACACAGTAGTTGCTTTCCTATTACAGAAAAACTTGAAGGGACAAGAGCAGCCAATTGCATTTTTCAGCAAGGCATTAATAGATGCACCTTTGAAGTCAAATATAATGGAAAAGAAAGCCTTTGCCTTGGTCAAAGCCTTAAAATACTTCAGAGTTTACATTTTACATTCCCACATTACAACATTTGTGCCTCATTCAGTTGTAAAAGACATATTGATCCAAGATCTAGATGGAAAAAGAGGAAAGTGGATTGCTGTAATTTTAAAATATGAGTTAGAAATCAAGCCCATTAAGCTCATAAAAGGTCAAGGACTAGAAAAACTTATGGCTGAATCCAACTTTCAAGCTCTTGATATAAACATGTTTAATGCATTAGATGAACAGGAGGAGTTGACAGCTCCACTTATTGAAGATCATTTTCTGAATTCATCTTGGTATGCTGATATTTTGTATGTTTTGCTCAATCTTAATACCCCTCCTGGTTTTTCTAAAACAAAGGCAAGATTCTTAAAGTTGAAAGCTATAAATTACTACATTTTGAATAAATTTTTATATTGGAAAAATGCTAGTGGATTATTTCTTAAATGTTTTCCTGAGAATGATGCAGATAAGATCAAGCACAAATTTCATGAAGGAGAATGTGGAGGCCACCTATACTGGAAATAAACTGCCAACAAAATCCTTAGAGCTGGTTACTACTAGCCCACCCTCTTTGAAGATATCCACAAAATGATTATTTCCTATCACAAATGCCAAATCTTTGAAGGCAAAAGAAAGATGCTTCCCTTACCTCTGCAACCAATCACTATTGAAGCTGCTTTTCAGCAGTGGGGTTTGGACTTCATTGGAGAAATCCATCCTGCCTCATCTGCCCTGTTAGCCACCTATGAATTTTTTGGCAAGAAAACAGGTGGCTAAATTGTTTTATGAGACTTCAAGAGATACATTTCCCAGGAAAATCTCTCATCCTTGAAGCCTCCGTGTGTTCATTGCCTTTAAAAGGATATTCACTGCTATTTCCATCCAAAAGCTGCACTATCTATAAAAAATCATGCTTAAGAGAGCCTTCATCTGCCCTTGTATCTCTGCAAAATGCCCCATCTTGGATTTTTTTTTTTCCTTTTGCAAAATTTCCCCTTTAACCTCAAAATCCCTCATAAGTTTTCCAAACCATCAAATTCTTCCTTGTAAACCAAGAGAAATCCTTTCATTTGATTGTAACCCCCTTTTTCACTTAACTGAAAGCCTAATTTCAGCCTTAAAAGCTCTGTTTTTGGGTAAAAACCCATATTTTTCTATGTGTCGGCTAAGCACCTTTCGGCTGGCCCCTAACCACTTCCCCTTTGTAAAACCCAGCGCTAAGACCAAGCACTAGCCCGTAAGTCACTTATCGCATTGGAGGATCGGAGCGGAACTCTTATTTCCTTTGTAAACAAAATCTCCGATGCGATAGTGTAATGGTTTTGTTGGTCTCAGGAACAATCCCCGCCGTCAATCTTAACAGATCCAACGGTCCGCGCAAGTCTCATCGTGCCAACGATCGCCCTCTGCATCCCCCGATTGCGATCTTCCGATTGTAATCTCCACCATTGATTCCCCTTTAATCCAACGGTCATCGCACCATCTCCCGATTGCTAATCACAAATTGTAAATGGTGCCACCCTCCATCCCTTCCGATTGCGATCCTCCGATTGTAATCTCTGCTGTTGAATCCCTTGGATCCGACAGCCCATATTGAATTTACCTCCACCCATTACCAGGTCCCACCATATAAACCCATTTCATATGGTTTCCATGCAGATTTTTTGTATTCCGTTCAAAGGTCCAAGCCTTATGTGGCGCATTAAAATTGTATCGTCCCGCCAAGCATTAAAATTTTAATTTTTTACATTAAAGTTTTTCATTTCGCCCGACTTTCATCAGTTTGATTTTCACTGTTTCACTGCATGTTCCAACCGCTTTCCATTACATCCATAGCATTCACTTCTATTGTGTTTCCATCATCACAGCATTCCATCATATCCATCCTTCTCCATGCATGGATTTCTTAACATATTTGCGTGTTTTGCAGGTGTACAGGCGGTGAGAAACGCCATTTCTCACAGTCACTGTTATAGTGACAAAGAGTGCAGAAGGATATCTTCTGAGCATGATATTGAAAAAAAAATGTTTGGAAAGGTTTCTATAGGAAATATTTCATTAGAGTACAGTGCTCAAACCGGTTAAACCTCTCCAGCATCATTGAAGACCAGATTTCACAGACAGAGACAGTCATGAAGCGGCAAAGAGTATCAGTACAGAGTTAAAGGAGTTCTAATGTACATTATTGAATATGTTAAGCCTTAATTCAGTGTTTTAAGGGAAATGTACCTTATTTAAGACCTCATGAATCACACAGTAGGCCTAAAGAGGTCTATAGCATAGAAAACATTATTTAGAGTATTTCACATCGACAGAAGCTTCCTCCTGAGAAAGGACACAGTACCCATACTGTCTTTATTCTACATTGTGTCCATGAGAAGGTTTCCACCCTAACAACAGTCCTAATGCTACCAGAGAATTTGTTATGCAGTATGACAGACCTCAAAGTCATTTATTTGCCCCTTTGTTTATTCACCAGAGTACTGTAGCGAAAGTACATCAGTAACATACCCGGAGTAAATTTTTGCCTGCTGAAGACCACTCTTTCTTCCAAAGAGTACCGAAGATTAATGCATAGACATTAAGATAGAATGGAACTCTATTTTAAAGTTTCATTTAGTGTTTCATATACCTCCTCTGCCTCTCTTTCAGCTATAAAACTCATGAAGAAACTCATTGTAAGGGTTGTTGATCGGATATCTGGGAATTGTAAGTTGTTTCTCTTGAGATATAGTTCTTTGTGTAAAGTTGTAAGATAGGCTGAGGAAGATGTTTTCAGACTAAATATCAAACTATTGGCAATTTTGTACATGACTAGTGTTTCTCTTTAACATGACAAGCACATTTCTTTGGATCTTGATTTAAAGCAGCAGTGATGTCTTTCTATCTTTGTCTTTGTTTCCCTTTGTAATTCATCATATTTCATTTCTTCTGGTACGCATCAGAAATCTGGCATAGGATTTACCCTTGTATGGTACCCTATGTTTTTTCTCTCCCTACCTTTGATTTTTTCTGTTGTATGTGTTATCTAAGTGGTGATTTAAGTTAATTTAACTAGTGTAGTGACTATATTTACTGCTAACTGATGTGTGAATTAATGAATCTATTTTCAGATGTTCTGGTTGGGCTTTAATTGAATGAATTGGGATACTAGGAGTTTATAGCATTTTATCTGTCTCAATAGGGTCCTTTTCAATCAATTGAACCTTTCTAAGTTCCCTTAAGTTGGATGCCGAAGCATTGAGAGTTCAAAGTCTCTCTCTGATCTCAGGTCTTCACCTTTGCATTTGAATCTTTTATGTTCCCTTTGTCTGAAGAGTTCAACCTTTAGGAGTTGGATCACGGGTGTCTAATGGCATGTTCTGTCCCTGGACCTATTTCCTAAGTGGTCATCTTGCAGGTCTCCTTGCCTTTCACTTTATTTCTCACCATTTCATACCATACTATCAACTTGAATATCCAATGCTTTAGATGACTAGCCCAATTGAAAGCATGTGTATTGAGTAGCAAGTAAACCCTTTCCTGACTCCATTGCCCAATGGTTTTTAGTGTTCCCTAAAACCATTTCTCCTTTTCATAGAATCCTCTTTATTTAGCCTTGCCTCATAGTGAACCCTTCATTTCCTGTTTCCTAACAACCAAACAAAAAACTAAACAAACAAATCCATGCCTATAACTAGCCTAAAACCTAAAAATAGAGATTCAAAGACATATACCTTTTCCTATCATAAAGAGATCCCTCTCTGGACCCAGGAGGGATAGATCCTGAGGTCTGAAAGTGGTTCTGAAGTTGTCTCATATTTTGGTATTTCCAAACTTGCCAAAACATGGGAAACCCAACATAATGGCAACTCTACTGGGGACTCTTTGAGTAAAACACACCTTTAAATTCTTCTAAGAACTCAAAGAAGACCATAGCAGCCTTAGTTTGGTGGTTAATCACTATAGTGGATAGAATACCCCCTTGAAACATTCTTAACCTTCCACCTGGCGACTCCATAGCTCCTTAACGATCAAGACTCCACTAGTGATCAGTAGACCTGCTGATTATCATGGTTTTCACAAGACTCCACTGGGAGACCAACCTCCATAGCAACATCAACCATACTAGAAATAACAAGTAGGACTAAGCTGCTTGTTTTGAAAACAACATTCTAGCTTCAAGAACCATTCACACAAGGGCTTATCCTAGCCCAGACCCACCTGAAATAGTTGACAACCCTGAGAGCATCCTCAGAAAATCTCCTACACCTACAAAGCCAACTATTTCTAGACACATCCATAGAGCTAACTCTACACCAGAAGACCTTACAGCTCTATCATACCCTCTTTTTCACCTAGACTCTCCAAGCAGATTACCTAGAACTAGGTCATTTAGTGTTTTAGGCTAGCCAGAATTTGAGTTCACTGGTTCACCATCTCACAGTGGTCGACACAGTATGGATAGATAGTCCCCTCCACCTACTCCCTGGGATATTCATTTCATTCAGAACTTGGGGTTTTGTCATCCTAAATCTGCTCAGTAAACTTCTGCTGGACCTAGTATCCCTGTCATCCACATACCTGCTGCACGAGCCAATCCTGTACCTTCACAGAACATCCTCATGGCAGCTTGGTATGCATCTCTGGTGTTACCACAAACCTTAGTACCCTACCCAATGATTATCAATCAAAGATCCCACATTTCACTGCAAAAGAGTCTACCGCAACTCATCATCATGTAGATAGGATGGAAGATTCCTTTGACTATATGGAGATAGATGATGAGACAGTCAAAATGAGAATATTTTCCTAGAGTTTAGGAGGTGAGGTGAAGAAATGGTTTAAAGTCCTACCTCCAAAAAGTATCCATGATCTTCCCTCTTTATATCAATCCTTCATAAACAAATGGGAAGTCAAGACCAACCCTCTCCAAATCTTAGAAGAATACAAGAACCTTAAAAGAAACGTAGGGGAGAGTATCCATGACTATTCTACAAGGTTCAACAGCATTTATAACGCTCTTCCTCCACACATGAAACATCCCCAAGGTATGGATTTAGTGAAATACCCTGAAGGCTTCGAAACTGACATGGCCTACCAGCTTAGGGAGAGAGATTACAACACATTGGAAGATATGAAAAAAGGGGCAGTAAGTGTAGAGGCTAACCTAATTGAGAAGAAAGCCAGAATGAGGGCTGAGAAGAGGGTAAAATATAGGGATGACACTGCAGCTTCCACATCTGATCCCAAGTATGACCATATAGCCAAAAACATGGAAAATCTGCAGCAAATGATGGAAAAAATGGTTATCTCAGTCAGTAATCAAAACATAAACCATAACCAAAACCAGAACTTTAGGAGAAACAATACCACTCCCAACAGACAAAGAGACTCAGATCAGAAAGTTATTCCCCCATTTCAAGATAAATTTCTGGATGAAGATCAGGGAATCATAGAAGAGTCTGAGGGAAACACAATAAATATGTTTGAAATCAAAAATTCAATCCACAACTGTTCCACAAAAGAGGATTAGCCCTCACCCTCATATTGGGATGAGGAAACATTAGAATCTAAGGATTACAGGCTCAGGTTTGAAAATGCTATCATGCAAGTCAGAGAACAATATGAACTTAGAAGAAAAAAGAACTTAGACAACTCCAAACCAAAGGCTTTTCAGATTACTATTAAGAAAATTCCCGAGAAAACTTCTAAAGTAACCACTGGAAGTAGTAAATCAACATCTGAGGGTTCTGGCAAGAACAAAGAAAAAGACAACCAAAATACCGAAAAACAAAGTCAATCGACTAGCAGCACTAGCACTGCAGCTAGTGTTCCTGATAAGACAATTCTTGACACTGTACATAGTGAGAATCTGCATGTTAATTCTGCCACTAAGATAGTGGCTAACAAAACGGAGTTGAGTGTCGCGAAGAGTCAATCCACCTTCAATTTGGAGAGTGAGATTGTGAAAATTAAAATCTTTGTCCCACTCTCTGAGCTGTCCACTCAGGATTTATATAAAGGCCAAATTTTGAAAGCTTTGAATCTAGGTGAAAACAGGGACACTATCAATCTAAGCGATGATCAACCAACCCTTCTGTTTGCTCCAAATATAGAGGGGAAGTTTCAGGAGGCGATAGTGCCTCATTTTTATATCAGTCTCAATATCCATGAAAAGATCCTTCACAATGTGATGCATGACTCTGGGGCATCATACAACCTAATTCCTAAGGTATTTATGGAAAGGTTAGGCCTAGAGATAACCGGTCCTTACAAATATTTGTATTCCTTTGACTCTAGCAGAGTAAAATGCCTCAGCTTAATCAAACACCTTTGTGTGAACCTGACCTAGATTCCAGCAAAATGTATGGTTATGGATGTTGTAGTGGCAGATGTGCCACCTAAGTATGGAATGTTACTATCAAGGTCATGGGGAGCCAAGCTGCAATGTGAAATGTATATGGATGGGGCATATGCCACAATCCCTGTTTTTAGCCAACTTAGGAGACTGTATAGAGAGTCACAAATGAAATTATTGGTCAACAACCCTGAAAAGCCTGAAAATTCACCTTTGTACTCTGTACACATGGATCTGGACTCATTTATCCTCTGCAATGATGAATCCTTAAAGGAGCCAAAATTAGACAACAAAGATACAAACCATGAGACAGTGCCCATAGATTTTGACATAATGACTACTCTGGAAATAGAAGGAAATGAATAAGAATCCTTCGGGCAGTGCACTGAAATAGAAACCCAGAGTGAACAAGAAACAGAGTGCCAAAAGCTGGCCAGTCATCTCTCTGAAACACATGCACATCATGAAGAACAAAATCCTCCATAGCTCAACGCAGACCCCGTAATACGACAGACCAGTGAAACCCATGTTAGGGAGGAAAATGATAATAATTTTGAAAATGATCCCTTATGGAGAATGAATTTCGATGGGTCTTGCACTAGAAAGACTGCGGGAGCGGGAGTGTGGTTACATAACATTGAGAATAACTATGATGAGATTCATGCCTATAACCTAAACTTCAAATGTACTAATAACGTCGCAGAGTATGAGGCACTCATCCTAGGCTTGAACTTGTTCAAAAAACTAGGAGCCCGTAGGATTGCTGCGCATGGAGACTCTGAGTTAATCATAAAACAAGTGAACGGTGAGTACACAGCTAAACACCCTAAGTTGAGAGCATAAAAAAATGATGCTATGTAATTACTGAAAACCTTTGTAGAGTACGAGCTAGTGTTTGTTCCTAAGAGCCAGAACGTTATTGCGAATGGATTAGCTTGCATAGATAGTTCATATCACAAGCCTCCCAATGACAAAAAAATCATCATTCAGATGAAATACAGACCTGCGATGCCTGAGAATGAGAAATATTGGTAGGTATTCAAGGGCGATAAGAAGATTGAGGATTTCCTGATAGGAAGGAATGAGTTTGAATTCTCTGATTCAGATTCTAAATCCGATGAAAACTGCTTGAGTGAAGAGCCCTCCGATGAATAAAAATTGCCCCATAACATTGAAATAAACACTTTAACTGAACAGATTGGAAATACAACAGAGGAATATAAGAATGTAGATAAATAGGAAATAGAGGTGTTTCAGCCAAAATATAAGAACATACCCCAAGGTCTGGCACCTTTAGAAGATCTTTTCGATTTCGATGATGTAGCGAAAAAACCCACCATAGAACACTTAGACACTGATGTTGAGGAATGCAATATAGGCACTGAATACAAGCCTAAGATGATAAAATTGGCCAATTCCTTGCCCGCAGACATGAAAAATAAATACATTGACTTATTTAAAGAGTTCATTGATGTGTTTTCCTGGAGCTATGAGGACTTAAAGGCCTATGACACAAAAATTATACACCACAAAATACATTTAAAAGAGAACCAGAAACCCTTTAGACAGAAGCTTCGCAGAATTAACCAAAACAACTGCCTGAAGTGGAAAAGGAGATTAAAAAGATGTACGAAGCAGGAATAATAGTTCCTGTGAGGTTCTCTGATTGGGTCTCAAACCTTGTAGCTGTGAGAAATAAAACATGTGAGATCAGACTGTGCATAGATTTCAGGAAATTTACAAAGCCTCACTTAAAGATAATTACCCCTTACCAGAAATGGAGCATATTTTACAGAGGGTAGTGGGGTCAAAAAGGATCTCCCTATTAGACGGTTTTTCTGGCTATAACCAATTTTTATTTCTTCCAGAATACCAACTCAAGACACTTTTACCACTCCATGGGGCACTTTTATGTATGTAAAAATGCCTTTCGGATTGATGAACGCTGGTGCAACCTTCCAATGAGAAATGGACATAGCCTTTTCAGAAGAAATAGGGCAATTCATTTTCATCTATCTAGATGACATAACAACCTACTCCAAGACTAATGAGGAGCATCTAAAACATCTAAGAAGAGTTTTTGAAAAATGTAGAAGGTTCGGTCTATCATTAAATCCAAAAAATAGTGTATTTGGGATGCAAGAAGGTAAGCTCCTTTGCCACATTATATCAGAGAAGGGAATTAAGATAGATCCATAGAGAGTTGAGAGAATACTTCATATCACACACCCAAGAAACGTGAAAGAGTTATAGTCCTTTATAGGGAAAATCAACTTCTTAAGGAGGTTTATTCCCAACTTAGCGGAGCACCTCAAAAATATGACAAAAATGCTGAAAAAAGGTGCAGGGGTTAAGTGGACTGTAGAGGCTAAAAAATATTTTGAATCAGTTAAACTTGCACTCACCAAGGCTCCTGTCCTAAATAGCCTAGATTTATCAAAAGATTTCTTGATATTTTCATTCGCCTTCGAGCATACAGTGGCTACAGTTTTACTGCAGAAAAATCCAGAGGGAATGGAATAGCCTATTTATTTCTTCATCAAAGCTCTGAGGGATGCACCCTTAAAATATAACATAATGGAAAAACAGGCCTATGCCTTGGTAAAGGCCTTGAAATAATTTAGGGTGTACATACTGCATTTTCACACCATATCCTATGTGCCTAACATAGTGGTTAAAGACATCTTGTCGCAAGATCCAGACGGAAAGAGGGGCAAATGGATCACTGTGATTTTAGAATATGACCTGGAAATAAAACCCATGAAACTGATCAAAGGTTAGGGCTTAGCTCAATTAATGGCTGAATCAAATTTACAAACCGTTGACATTAGCATGGTAGATTCCTTGGATGAACAAGAAGGATTGCCCGATCCTATTGTTGAAGAAAAATTTTGAAATTCTCCTTGGTATTCTGATATCCTGTATGTGGTCACAAACCTCAATTCCCCTCCTGATCTATCAAAGACTAAGGCCAGATTCCTGAAACCAAAAGCTATAAACTATTGCATATTGAATGAATGTTTATATTGGAAAAATGAAAATGGTATATTTCTTAAATGTTTGCCTGAAACTGAAGCTAGGAGAATTAAACAGGAGTTCCATGCTGGAGAGTGTGGAGGTTACTTGAGCTGGAAAGCCACTGCTAACAAGATACTCAAAGCTGGTTATTACTAGCCTACACTTTTCAATGACATACACAAAATGATAATTGCCTGCCATAAATGCCAGATTTTCAAAGGCAAGAGAAAGCTCTGCCCTTTACCCTTACCACCCATTACTGTTGAGGGTCCCTTTTTGCAATGGGGCCTAAATTTCATAGGGGAAATACACCCTGCTTCTTCTTCACAACACAAGTGGATCCTTACAGCCACAGACTATTTCACAAAGTGGATTGAGGTTGTACCTTCTAGGAATGCCATATATTTTGTCATCATTAAGTTCCTAGAAGACCACATCCTCTCTAGGTTTGGCTACCCAAGAAAAATAATCACTGATAACATTGCTGCTTTTGGTTCCAAGAAAATGATTGATTTTTGTCACAGGTATCAGATAGCACTTGGTCATTCCACTTCTTACTACCCACAGGGTAATGGGTTAGCTGAATCATCAAACAAGAGCTTGGTGACCATCATCAAAAAGCTGCTAGAAGAAAATAAGAAGTCATGGAATAGCAAGTTAGCACATGCTTTGTGGGTTGACAGGCTCATGATAAAGAAATCCATTGGCATGTCACTATATCATCTTGTCTATGGAACTGAGGCAGTGTTTCCTACCAGCCTTGGGGTACCAGTGATTAAACTTGTCCAAGAGATTCAGATAGAATAATACATCATGGTAGGGAGGATAAATCAAACAATTCATCTTCAACAAACAAGAGAAGAGGTTTATAACAGAGCTCTAAAAGTGTAGGAAGATATTAAGAAGTTATTTGATAAAAGAACAAAATCTTGTGACTTCAAGATTGGAGATAAAGTGTTAAAGTTGGACTCTAGGAGAGAAGACAAAGGAAAGCACATAAAATTCGACAGTTTGTGGCAGGGTCCTTACATCATACAGGCCATAGTGGGTCCAAATTCCTTTTTTTTGTAAGATATAGATGGTACAGAGCTGTTCGGGGGTCTTGTCAATGGCAGGATGCTCAAAAATTACTTCTACTGATTTCCAGGTTCACAGTTTTCATTTCCATTGTAAATACCATTGCAGTCTTTAATTTTCAAAGAAAAGAGAAAATGTTTCAAAAAACAGAGAAAGAGAAGTTCAGACATCTTCAAAACATGAACCTTTGAAGTGAAAATATTGGCTCTAATATGATCAAAACCTGAGCCAAAAGAAGCAAAGACAGCTAGTTCTAACATGCCCACAATATGAACCAGCAAAGGAGGAAAAAGATCAGCTCTAACAAGCCTAAAACCAGAGCTGAGATGAAGAAGAGGGTGAATCTAACAAGCTCAAAATTTGAGTCATGAAAATAAGAAGGATGCTTCAAAAGTTTCAATATTTCAAGCCTTCAAAATTTTGTTCCCAATTTTTTGCAATTTCATTCCATGTGCAACTATCTTTATGCCTTGGATACGCAGCAAACTAGACTGTCTAATCCTAGTTTGACTGTTTTTGAATTTCTGTTGTAGAATGTAGAGAAGAAATCTGCTATATAGTTTAATCCAAGCAGATATTAGATTTAGGTAGAGAAACATATGAGACCAACAGTTTAATTTGGTCTCATGGAGTAATAAGGGTAGAATAAGACTAGTTTGTTTTCTGCTTTCCAATACAAAATGATGAAGAAGGTCTGCAAATTGAAATGAACCTTGAAGAAAAAATGTTAGGATTATAGGATGGGTAGGTAGATTGTTGGGAATGATTTCTGGTGATTAATAATGTTTGTAAAGATGAATCAAAGAAGGAATATGGTTCAAAGATCAAGCATATGGCATACTGCAAAGATTTATTTTCTGAATTCTTGACTCCTTCAAGAAGAAGCCATCCCTATGTGGAGCCACTGTTAGCCACCTATGAATTTTTTGGCAAGCAAATAGGTGACTAAATTGTTTTATGAGACTTCAAGAGATACATTTCCTAGGAAAATCTCTCATCCTTGAAGCCTCCATGTGTTCATTACCTTTAAAAGGATCTTCACCGCTGTTTCCATCCAAAAGCCACACTGTCTATAAAAAATCGTGCTTAAGAGAGCCTTCATCTGCCCTTGTATCTCTGCAAAATGCCCCATCTTGGCATTTTTTTTCCTTTTACAAAATTTCCCCTTTAACCTCAAAATCCCTCATAAGTTTCCCAAACCATCAAATTCTTCCTTGTAAACCAAGTGAAATCCTTTCATTTGATTGTAACCCCCTTCTTCCCTTAACCAAAAGCCTAATTTCAACCTTAAAAGCTCTGTTTTTAGCTAAAAACCCATATTTTTCCATATGCTAACTAAGCAACTTTCGGCTAGCCCCTAACCACTTCCCCTCCATAAAACCTAGTGCTAAGACCAAGCGCTAGCCCGTAAGGTGCTTATCGCATCGGAGGATCGGAGCGGAATGCTTATTTCCTTTGTAAACAAAATCTTTGATGCGATAGTGTAATGGTTCTGTTGGTCTCAAGAACAATCCCCGCTGTCGATATTAATAGATTAGATGGTCCGCGCAAGTCTCATCGCGCCAACCACCATCCTCTACATCCCCCGATTTCGATATTTTGATTGTAATCTCCACCGTTGGTTCCCCTTTAATCCAATGGTGATTGCACCATCACCCGATCGGTAATCGCAAATTGTAAACGGTGCCACCCTCCGTCCCTTCCGATTGCGATCCTCCAATTGTAATCTCTGTCGTTGAATCCCTTGGATTCGATGGCCCATATTGAATCACCCTCCACCCATGACCGGGTCCCACCATATAAACCCATTTCATATGTTTTCCACGCATCTTCTATGTATTCCGTTCAAAGGTCCAAACCTTATGTGTCACATTAAAATTGTATCGTCCCACCAAGAATTAAAATTTTAATGTTTTACATTAAAGTTTTTCATTTCACCTGACTTTCATCAGTTCGATTTTCACTTTTTCACTGCATGTTCCCATCACTTTCCATTACATCCATATCATTCGCTTCCGTTGTGCTACCATCATCACAGCATTCCACCGTAGCCATCCTTCCCCTTGCATGGATTTCTTAACAGATTTGTGTGTTTTGCAGGTGTACAGGCGGTGAGAAACGCCATTGCTCACAGTCACTATTATAGTGACAAAGAGCGCAGAAGGATATCTTCTGAGCCTGATATTGCAACAAAAATGTTTGGAAAGGTTTCTATAGGAAATATTTCATTAGAGTACAGTGCTCAAACCGGTTAAACCTCTCTAGCATCATTTGAAGACTAGATTTCACAGACAAAGACAGTCATGAAGCGACAAAGAGTATCAATACAGGGTTAAAGGAGTTCTAATGTACATTATTGAAGATTTTAAGCCTTAATTCAGTGTTTTAAAGGAAAATCACCAGAATAAAGACCTCATGAATCACACAGTAGGCCTAAAGAGGCCTATAGCACAAAAAACAATATTGACAGTGTTTCACATCGACAGAAGCTTCCTTCTGAGAAAGTACACAGTACCCATACTATCTTTATTCTACATTGTGTCCATGAGAGGGTTTCCACCCTAAAAATAGTCCTAACGCTACTAGAGAATTTGTTATGCAGTATGGCAGAGCTCAAAGTCATTTATCTTCCCCTTTTTTTATTCACCAGAGTACTGCAGCAAAAGTACATCAGGAACATACCCGGAGTAAATTTCAGCCTGCCGAAGACCACTCTTTCTTCCAAAGAGTACCGAAGATTAATTCATAGACATTAAGACAGAATGGGCCTTGAGCCTCTTCCTATTCTCTATTTTAATGTTTCATTTAGTGTTTCATCTACCTCCTCTGCCTCTCTTTTAGCTATAAAACTCATGAAGAAAATTATTGTAAGGGTTGTTGATCGGATATCTGGGAATTGTAAGTTGTTTCTCTTGAGATATAGTTCTCTGTGTAAAGTTGTAAGATAGGCTGAGGAAGATGTTTTCAGACTGAATATCAAGCTATTGGAAATTTTGTACATGACTGGTGTTGCTCTTTAACATGACAAGCACATTTCTTTGGATCCTGATTTAAAGCAGCAGTGATTTCTTTCTATCTTTGTCTTTGTTTCCATTTGTGATTCATCATATTTCATTTCTTCTGGTACACATCAGAAATCTAGCATAGGATTTACCCTTGTATGGTACCCTATGTTTTTTCTCTCCCTACCTTTGATGTTTTCTGCTGTATGTGTTATCTAGGTGTTGATTTATGTTAATTTAACCAGTGTAGTGGCTATATTACTGCTAGCTGATGTGTGAATTAATGAATCTATTTTCAGATGTTTTGGTTGGGCTTTAATTGAATGAATTGGGATACTAGGAGTTTAGAACACTGTCTCTGTCTCACTAGGGTCCTTTTCAATCAATTTAACCTTTCTAAGTTCCCTTAAGTTGGACGCTGAAGCATTGAGAGTTCAAAGTCTCTCTCTAATCTCAGGTCTTCACCTTTGCGTTTGAATCTTTTATGTTCCCATTGTCTGAAGAGTTCACCCTTTAGGAGTTGGATCACAGGTGTCTAATGGCATGTCCTATCCCTAGACCTGATTCCTAAGTGGTAATTTTGGAGGTTTCCTTTCCTTTCACTTTCTTTCTCACCATTTCATACCATACTATCATCTTGAAGATCCAATGCTTTATATGACTAGCCCAACTGAAAGCTTGCGTATTGAATAGAAAGTAAACCCTTTCCTGACTCCATTGCCCAATGGTCTTGAGTGTTCCCTGAAATAATTTCTCCTTTGCCTAGAATCCTCTTTACTCAGCCTTGCCTCATAGTGAACCCTTCCTTTGTTGTTTCCTAACAACCAAACAAACAATTAAACAAACAAACCCATGCCTATAATTAGCCTAAAACCTAAAAATATAGCTTCAAAGACATATACCTTTTCCTATCATAGAGAGATCCCTCTCTGGACCCAAGAGGGTTAGATCCTGAGGTCTGAAAGTGGTTCTGATGTTGTCTCATATTTTGGTATTGCCAAACTTGCCAAAACATGGGAAACCCAACGTGCCCAACACAAATGGATCCTTATAGCAACATAATATTTTACCAAATGGATAGAAGCCATCCTTTTTAGGAATTCCACTGACTCAGTTATCATTTCATTCCTTGAAAACCATATACTGTTTAGATTTTGTTGTCCTAGAAAGATTATATTAAGTCATTCTACAACTTATTACCCCCAAGGTAATGGGTTGGCAGACTTGTCAAATAAAATTTTTGTGAACATAATCAAGAAGTTGTTGGAAGAGAAAAAAAATCATGGCACAACAAGCTAGTACATGCATTATGGGCAGAGACAGATTAACAATTAAAAAATCAATTGGAATGTCTCCCTACCAGCTAGTTTATGGAACAAATGCAATATTTCCAACCATTTTAGGAGTGCCAGTCATGAAGCTGATCTAAGAAGTACAGTCTAAAGATGATGATATGACAAGAAGAATACACCAGAATATACATCTACAACAAACCAGGGAAGAAGTATACATCAGAGCACAACAACTACCAGAAAACATCAAGAAGTTGTTTGACAAAAGAACCAAGGAAAGTGACTTTAAAATTGGTGAAAAAGTATTAAAATGGGATTGAAGGAGGGAACATAAGGGAAAACATAGAAAATTTAATAATTTATGGCAAGGCCCTTATCTTATTCAATCTTCTATTGGAAACAATGCATTCTTTCTGCAAGAATTGGATGGAGTTGAATATTTTGGAGGTCTTGTCAATGGTAGGATGCTCAAACATTACTTCTGTTAACTGATATTTTGATTTCAAAGCTTTTTGTTCATTGTATATAACACTTCTTTTAAATTTGAAGAAAAAAGAAAAAAAAATATATACAAAAACAATAGAAAAAGAGAAAAGAGGGAAGATATAAAAGAAGAAAGGTACAACCCCATACCAAGAAAAGAAAAGGAAAATCTGAAAGTGTGCAAGCCTAAATGCCACTACTTAAAAGAGACCATTGCTATTTAGTCATACAACCTAATCATGACTAGATAGATTTCAATTTACTGTTGATAGGTTAGTAAAGAAGATGTTGCAAAACAATGAAATCTTGGCTTATCAGCAGAATAGATTAGGATAGAAAGAAATGGCTCTAATCAGACCAAAAATTGAGCCAAAGAGAAGAAAAAAACTAGTTCTAACATGCTCAAAACTTGAACTAGGTAAAGAAGAAGACAACTCAAAGAGATCAAAATCAGAGTTGAAAGAAAGAAGGAAGGATTCTCATTGTTTTCAGATCTTAAGTCTTCCAAGTTTTGTTTTAATTTTCTGCAAATAAAGGTCTATGTGTAGTTTTTTTTTGATGTCATAGCCATCATAGCAAATCAGACAGCTTAATCCTAGTTTAGCTGTGTTTTCAATTTCTATTTTAGAATGTAGAGAATGCAGAAATGTCAGACAGTTTAATCCTGATAGATAGTAGATTATGTAGAGAATTTTTTAGTCCAATTTCCTAATCTAGACTCATGGAAGTGATAATGGTAGATTTAGATTAGTTTTCTTGCTTTCAATAAAATAATAAAATGTTGATGTCAAAGGGTTTGCAAGTCCAAGTGCACCCTGCTGAAGAAAAAATGTTAGGAAGTAGGCTGTGTAGGTAGAATGTTTGGGATAAAATCATTTTGCTGATACAAAGTTCAGATCATCTTTTTAAGCAGCATGATTGAAGAAGAAAAAGAATTGTAAAAGTGCAGGCATTGATCTACATTATAGAGACAAATTTATGAGGTTCTCAACACCTCCAAGGAGCTACCCTCCCCAAGTGGAGCCATTGTTAGCCATCCATAAAAAATTTTCATATAAAATGATGGCTAAATCAAGTTCCTAAGTTTCCAAGAAACAAATTTCTGCAATTCTGTGAGTTCTTGGAACTTCACTGCGCCTCACGTCCAAAAGAACCCATCTCACTATTCTCTTCACTAAAATAATCCTTCAACATCCTGATGTTTCCAAAGAAAAACTGTTTTCTAAGGCCCCATTTCCATCATTTCATTTCCCCATCTCATCTTCACAATTGCCCCCATATCACTCATTTTTCCCCTTTACTTATCCTTCACTCCTTCTTAAAAAAACACCCTTATTTACCCTTTTTCCCACTAAACCATCCTTTTAACCATGAAAAACCCTTTACTAAGGTTTACGACCCTCCTATTTACTTATTGGAACCTTTTTTAGGCTTCAAAAACCCTCTTTTGGCCTAAAAATGCGCCCTTTTTTATATAGGCTTTAAGCCCCTGTGGGCTTAACCCTACACCATTTTTCTTCATATGACTTGAGGGCCCGACCACCTGTTAACCCTCGACCCCTTTTCCTTAAAGCCCTGACTCCCTCTATTCCCATGTGACCTTACTTCTCCCCCTTCTCTCTTTACCCCTCCGCCCTTATTATTTTCATATCCCAAGCCTTATTAACTCTTGAAACCTTTAAAAATTCAAAGGTGGGCCCTTTTCTCCCCCACCCCACCTTACTTTTCCTCGGGCCATCTCAGTTGTAGATCTAACCCCTTGGCCTCGATCCAACGGTCATCCCCAACCTTCCATTTCACCTGCGGGAATTTTCAATCCACGGTTTAACACCTAACGTGCTCCCGCAGTTGACTTGGTTGACTGCATAGAAACTCAAATGAATGGCTGAGATTCACTGTGGAAGCATAAGGTATGAAATTGGTCTGTACCTTCATGTTCCCCCCGCAATAGATCTTAGCTGTTGATCACCACTGATCTGATGTTGATCATGTTTTCCCCCTCTCCATCCTTAGTTTCTTGAACTCCTTTGATCATTCACCCCTGCAGTAAGATCTTGCTGTTGATTGTGTTCATCTGATGGTCATCACTCTGCCCCTTACCATTAACCCTGCACATCACACTACTGCTTCCCCACAGTTTTTCTGACCTCATCCATTGGTCCCACCTATCTCCGATCGCGCAGCTTTTCAACCATCGAGTGCAACCATGACCGTCGATCTGGATTGCCCAGATCGGACGACCCCAAATCCTTTTCGCACTCGATCTTCCCAAAACTCCTCAACGTGCATCTTCCGCATGAAACAAGTGGTTTCATGGGGGGCATGTGTCATCCAATTGACCATATCATGTTTGATTTGCAGAAAACCTCTTACCACCCTTTACTTGCGCGAAAACCATTCGTGGTTTTCCAAAACTGCTTTTCCATTTTCGCACCCATATTTGAATTTTCTGCCATTTTTTCTTGGTTCCTCCTTTGGAACCCCTCCCCTGCACATCTCCCTTCCTCTGAAAATTCTCCAACACCCATCTTGAAGCCTTTGATTGCATTTTATTCAAAAAATGCAGGTTTTCATAATATGTTGTATGTTTGAGTGCATGTTTAATGGAAGCCCGAAGTCTGCAGGCCATCCCACAGCCTATTCAATAGTCTTTCTATCTTTGGATGAAAATCCAAGGACCAAATATATAAATCAAAAAGGAGATTTTCAAGGATTTAGCATGGTTTAATCGATGCATTCATGAAACCCTCCAGTGCGGAAGCCAGGCCACCTATACACAAAGGAAAAATAATGAAGATCGGTGAAGAAATAGTGAAGATCAAAGAAAGGATTAAAGAAAAAAATATGAATATTTAAAGCTTAATCCACAGTTAAAGGATAAATCATAGTGATAAAGGAAAAAAAAAGCCTGAAAGATGATTAAAGGAGGCCTAAAACTATATCAAAGGCTGAATCAGTGTTTAAAGCCACAAAGCATGACAAGTCAGCAAAAGACAGCCTTAATTACCAGATCATCAAGGCTATTTACTCCCCCAAAGACTAAAAATGCCACCTACAGGCCTATTTACTCAAAAGCATTCAAAGTCAATGCACAGTCAGAGATATTTTCCAAATGCAGCTCAGAAAGTAATTGCCAGCCTACCAAAAGCCTCAAAAGTCAACAAAAGTGACTGAAGTAGATAAAAGTTAATGTAAAAATCAATTAACAGAGTTAAGACATTAGATATCTTCTGCATTAGGCCTCCCAAAGGTCAAGAAGCATTTACTCTGTATTAATTGAATAATTAGACCTTCTTTTCACTCCACCTCCTCAATTTACCTATATATATCATATGAGGAGCTAGTATTTGTGTTGGTTGAATACTTGTTGAATGTAAATAGTTGTTGAGGCTACTGAAGCTCTGTTAGTAATTGAAGAAATATAGGCTTAGAAGAGAACTTTAAAGTTGTAAAGACCTACTGGACTTGAATATTGTAACTGGTTTGAACATCAAATATACAAGCTGATTTATGGGATCCTGGTCTATGTCAATGGTGATGTTTTTCTTACTGTAATTGTTGTTTTTCTTATGTTTCCATACTGTCCACTTTCTCTGATAAATAACAACAAATTTAGATTAGGATTTACTGTAAAAGGTACCCTAAATCTCAGTGATAATCTTTATCTTTGTGTTTTCTTCTAATTGTGCTTTGAGGATGATTCAATAGAGTATAACCAGTGAAGTGTTGGTGAGCTCATATTTCCTAAGTACAACTTCAGATATTGTCTTTGAAAGTTATTGAAAAGTATGCTAATTAAATTTGAACTAGAGAAGTTTATGGTTAGCCCTGTCCTCTAGTTTATCTCCAACAGTTGCTTTGAAAATATCCCTTAAGAGTATACCAAAAGCAGGATAGGTTCAAAGTCCTTACCTAATCTTAGGTTACTTTTTATGTTTATCTTAAATGTTTTCCTTTGAGAGTATGCTGAAATCATGATAGGTTCAAAGTCCTTACCTGATCTTAGGCTGCCCTTTGTTTTCTTATCTATTTGCTTCTTTCACCACAATTCTTAGTGTTCCATACCACAAAATCAATCTAAAGAGATCCTTTGATATAGATGACTTGCCCCATGCACCACTCTTGAAACTTTTTGTGCAATTAAATCCTTTTGTGAGTCCATAGCCCAATGGATTGATACTGTCTCTTACCTATCCTATCAGTTGAACCATTCTTTCAACCTGCTCACACCTTTACCCTTCAAAAGACTTCCTTTATTTGATGATATCCTACCCAAGAAAAAATAGACAAATCCATTGAGATTCATAACTAGCCTAATATCATAAACTAAGCATAAAGAAACATCTTTTGAAAACACATATAGAGAGATCCCTCTCTGAATCCAGGAGGGCTAGATCCTAGGATTCCAAAGTGGTTCTGATGTAGGCCCTACATTGTTTGTTCTTGCCAATCTTGAAAACTACAAGAGTCCTAACACCTGACACCAATGTGATTTTGGGTGTTCAATGGTTTATTACATTGGGGAAATTCACCACTGATTGGGAGGCTTTGAAAATGGAATGAGTTGACAAGAAGAGTGGTGAAACACAAATTATCAAAGACATTCATACATATCCCTCACATACCACTTCCACACAAAGAATAAAGATGGATTTGCGAAGTGGAAGCAAGGACCTTACAGTCCCATCTATCATGCTCATGTGATTGTTGCATGGGACACTCTTATCTAGTGGAAAACCACCTGGGAGGCCACCTGATTTAGTTTTTGTGGGAGATCTCTCACCACATGATGTTCCAAATTCAGATCCAGGAGGGATGGGAGCATTGGAAGACAATAGTATAGCACTAGGAGACTTGGGTAAGTTCAACAAGGAGGGAGATTTTCTTCTCTTATCATCATCACCCAGTCTCAATTCTGATTTTGCGCTGTGGGAGGAGGAGAATGGGAGAAATTTCCTTCCAGCATACACCTTTTGCATGGGAGATGTTAAGGAGGAGATAAGAAAAATTACATTATCAACACTGTCATTGTTGGGCAGTTTAGATCCATATTGGAAATCCCGAATGCTAGTGGATTATTCCAAGGATCTTCACACTTGTATGATACTTGATGACCATCTGCATGAAGAGGGATATTTAGTCCAAGGAGGAGTCATCTATCATCATGGTAGGATATTATTTTCTAGAGCCTCCAAGCTCAAGGAGAAGTTACTACAAAGAGCTTATAAAGAGTTCTGTTTCAGCCACATGTATTCCATGAAGATCTACAACATCATCATGAGGAGCTTTGATTGGGAAGGCTTGAAAGAAGAACTACACCGGCATTTTCAAGAATGCATGAACTATGTGGAGTTGGGGCAGCAACATGACTCTATGAAGGAGTTATTTCAGACATCTCTAACTTCTCTTGAAAGAGGAGATAGATCCATGCACCACTCGATTTATATGAGGAGTCTTGTTGGTGAAGAAGTTGATCATGTAAGGCATGTTTTATTTTCTAATTGTATACATTATTTCAGCATGTTTATGCAGGCCATGGCTCCAAGGAGTAGTAATACATCTTGTAAATATCATGGCCAACATTGGGCCACAAAAATTTCTGAATTTGGCCACTCCCTTCATGAGCAAAGAGATATTTTATATCATGATGAGTGATTTCCTAAAGCACCAAACATATCTCACACTTTCAGCCATAGTGAGATAACATGGGCAGCAAGTAAGTGGTGGGAAACTATTTACCATATATTTATCGGATGCAGGCAGGAGATGCACTGCGTTGGTTCCATATGTGGGACTATGACCCCCCTCCACATGCTCAAGTTTCTGTTTGTATGTATGTAGTTTTTCTCCCATACATTGATGACATACTTGTAATTTTTATGGGAATGTATGGAGGGAGGATGGGAGGCATGTATGTAACACATGGGATGGAGACTCTCTATGTGTCTTATGCTACATGTTTCAGGGAGAGCATTGGTTTAGCCATGTTTGTTTCATTTGAGTTATTGACTCCTTATGGGATGGACTATTTATATCTCATGAGAACTTTGGAGGAACAATTCATGGAGGGTTGGATTGGTGAACATTTAGCTTGTGGAGGAAGCTTAACATACGATGATGGTGTCACTAATGGAGGGGGAGAAGAGTTGCAGCACTCATCTTATCAGTTTCTTGAGGACAATCAACATTTTGGAGGGGAGGAATGTAATATTCCCAATTAGTCCACAACTAATGGGAATATTCAATTTTGTTTTATTTTTCTGTTTCATGAATAAATGTGTAAAGGAGGATCAATAAAACTCCTAAACAGTAATTAAATCAATGCCACATGTGAACAAGGCTAAATTTGGGCTATCTAAATAAGCACCCTTATGTGTGAAAGGGGCTGAAACTTTTGACTGGGTCAACCATGACAAAATCTACAACACTGTCTTGGAGGAGTGGCCATAAATGAGGCACAACACAGTCTTAGATGGAGGTGGATCATATGAAAGGATCTATTTCATTGAAGGTGGTTTATGGTTTTATAAGCTCTCAACTTATAAAAGGAAGAGGATGGAAACATGAGAAGGTTGTTGAATGTTATTTCATTTCTGAAGTATTGTCTGTTTAGACATACTGCTTTCTTTGGTTGTTTAGCCTAGATTGCAAATCTTGTTTAGTATTGGGTGTTCTTGGTTGGGAATCCCACCTCTTTCCTTGAGAGGCATCTTGGAAGAGTATTGCATTTCTTGTCAACTATCTTGCTGAAGGCCAAGCTTCTTCTTCCAACTACAATGTAGATCCTGTTGAGGGCTTGGTTGTATTTGAAAGTTGTAGCAAGTGGAGGCCAAATATACTCAGATCTAGACCATTCTAGTGCTCCTTTTTAGCGGGGAAGTATTCTATCCCATTGGCAAGAGAGTATTGAATCATTGGAGCTACATTTTTCGATCTTAGCATCAGGCCAAACATGTTCTAAAGCCTAAAATATTGTCTTGCTTCCAGAACTGTGTTATTTGTGTGGGTACTATTGTAGGGTATTTTGGCACACTTTTTGGAGAATTGGTTTTCATGTGTTGGGGATCTGCCCTTCATGTTTGAAAGATGTTGTGGACAGTTTTGTCACCCCTAGAGACAGTCTAGAGTTGCCATAGACCAGTGCCTAGGACATCTTAATATAGCAAGGAGCTCATCATATAGCTTGGGTTGTCAATCCAAAATCTCTCTTAATATCTCTTGTTGAACAAGGAAATTAGTTTAGAATGGGACCAATCTCTCTCAGAAGATGATACAAAGATAATAATAGTGTAGGAACATCATGCAAAACTCCAATACAAAAGCATCAGACAGTTAAGAGACAGCTTATTGTAAAGAGGGCCAGTTCAAATAATATGCCACAGAAATCAAATATCAGAAAGTGGATGCAGTGCAGAAACATGGAGAAGATACTAGTTAACATGAGACTGATACCCAAATACACAACAGAATCACATATGGGCTTATCCAACTAAGAATCCATACATGACAATGGCGTTTTAAAAGCACCCTCCTCAAGTAACTAATATAACAGAAAATATGGATAATATGAGCATGGAACAATATATCATGACTAGGCCTATTTAAAGCGCTTGACTAACCCCAGTATGGGCATCAACTATGATGAATCCTTACTCAAGATTAGTGAGCCACTCACATTCTAGAACATGATACAATAAGATAAATAGCATGAAATGAGATGTTGTATTAACACATAAGAGAAAATTACATACTGTGAAATACCAAAGACCAGAATCCTCATTACAGTTATAACTCCTCCTCACTGAGACCCTACGGGCTCTGAACCTTCATACAGAAGTATTACAAAATGTATACAAAAGCCTTTTCACTGCACAGTCTGCTGATAGAAATCTGGAACCCTTACAATGTTTTTATTTCTAGTTTTTATAGAGGAAAGAGAAAACTCTAGAGAATGAGGTAGGTGATATACATTTAATGGTCTCATTTAAACAAATTTGAAGGAAAAGCTCGCCTGTGCTATTTGGCGGTGATGAACTGATGCACGTACTCAGCTACTACTTCCTGAAATAAATGCTGAAGATAAAAATCTCCTTATGAAAAAGACATAAATAATAAAATATACAAATGCTATGTACTTGGCTGGAGGAGGAAAATCTGCTTGTGATAAAACCTTGAGGTTGCTTGCAAGAATAAATGAACTGGGAAGAAGATCTCTGTAGAGGCTCGGCATAAGGGGAAATCTTCATGACCCTTCTGTACTTTCCTGAGAAGAAAATTAGCTGAAATACAATCTGTAGGATATGATTTTTATTGTATTGTACCCTCAGCTTGATCTAGGAAATCTCTGATCCGATGCCTTTGCTTTTTAAATACCACATATGAGCTCATAATCTTCAATGGGGTTGTTGAAATCTTTAATTCTTTGCTGATGTTCTTTGCAGGAACATTTATATCCCCATACACTAAACTGACATCTTTAGATTGTCCTTAGAGGGTTCAAAAGATTTTAAATTCCTGATCCTGCGATAGATGTCTTATCATGGCAGCTTTCAGAACCCTTCTTCATAAATGGCAGCTTCAGTTGAATTACTGTCTGAGATGCTTTATCGCTGCAGCCAAAACTGTGAATCAAAACAATCTTTTGGTTTGTTGAAACCCTGCAAAATTCACCAACACATTAGAAAAACCAGGTAGAAGTGGGATGGACGAGGAGGTGTCAATGATAATGGCGGTGAGGACATGGATGACTGATAGGAACATGCAGGGTGGTGGAGAAAATACGATGGAGGCCTTGATAAACAGACATAATGTAATCTTTCCGCGTAGAACAGTTTAAACCTGATGAATGAATAAAACGACAAATATGAATGAAAACATATGTGTATATATATATATGGCAGGGGAAAACACCATGGACACGCAGGAGTGTGACACGTAGATGATATTACGACAAATGTCGATGAAAAGGGTGACGTGGCTGCAGAGTCAACAGACGGGGAAGACTAGATTCTGGGCCGTCGGATTTGAAAACAGATCAACGGCTCAGAGGCGCGGGAGCGATACGACAGTGGGCCATGGGACACAACAGACATGGGATAACGCGCGGGCATCTTTGGAGGATATCTGTCGTAGGATGGAGGTCAACAGATCCAATGGCGTGGGTGAATTCTGCTTCCTGGCCATTGCCCAACCTTTAACGCGCGAAAAAGTGGTTTTGAACGCCGTATAAAAGACACACGACGCGTTTTCAATGGAATCGCTGGCATTTGGTTTAAAACCGCCGGCTTGGTGGAGGTGGTGCGGAATTAACCACTGGTTTTCATGCACGGGGACCACCACGGATGATTTAATTGCGGGTCGTCGATTGGTTTTGATCGGACAGTTACAATTGCACCCGCAAATGTTTATTGTTAAGCCCCCCTTTCCTTCTGGAATGAGGTTTTGCGCTCAGGACATATGGAAACCAAAACATGGAGGGCTAAGATCTTAGGACTAGGCCCGATAAACTTTAAATCATGGGTTTTAACCTTGGCACAGTGTATTTTATGAGCGGAAAAGGTAACCATAGACAAAATATGGAGGTTTGTGGCTGCAAAAGATGTTTTAAACAGACCCAAGGGAAACTGGTGGCCAAAATTTAAATAGGGGGGGCTGATATGCACAACATCGGCTCCATCTGGGGACGACGTGTTCATCCCTAGACATGTCGAGAACACGCAGACCACTGAACATTTCTATATGTACATCCTATTTTTCGATTCCTCTGCGTTTCTTGTAGGTATGGCTTCTACCCATTTTGTGAAATAATTTGTGGCTGTTAGTATCCATTTATATTGGCCACTTGACAGGGGATGTATTTCTCCTATGAAATCTAATCCCCATTTCTGAAATGGTTCATTCACATGAATAGGAATCAAGGGTAGAGCTACTAATTTCTGTCTTTCTGCAAATCTTTGACACTTGTCACATGCCCTGACCCAAGCAAAAGCATCTGTAAATAATTTTGGCCAGTAAAAACCAACTTTCAGGATTTTATGAGCTGTAGCCCTCCAGCTGTAATGTCCTCCACATATTCCCTCGTGAAATTCTGTCATTATATTTTCCACTTCACTTTCTGTGAGGCATAATAGTAATATACCTGAAGGGTCTCTCCAATATAGCTTTCCATTAGCAATTATGTATTTCTGTGATTTAATTCTTACAGCTCTATATTTTATCTTATCACAACTTGAAGGGCAACTAAATGTTAAAATATATTCAACTATTTCATTATACCAAGGGCTAGTGAGGTATTTCATATGTACCTTTTGAGTGGCCATCTCTAGTCCTTGTTGTTCTTGTCCTTTCTCATATTCTTCATTTGCTATCATGGATAAATTAATGCCCAAGGCTTGATGATTTGATTCAGATATCATCTTAGCAAGTACATGTCCTTTAATCAGCTTGGTAGGCCTTATGTCCAAATCATACTCCTGTATTTTTGCAATCCATCTTCCTCTTTTTCCTTCGCTATCCCCCTGAACAAGAATGTCTTTAACAGCTGCTGCGGGGACATATGCAGTAATGTGAGATTGCAAAACATAGGTTCTAAAAGCTTTGAGGGACTTTACCAGGGCATATGCCTGCTTCTCCAATATATTATATTTTAATTCAGCATCATGAAGCACTTGACTGAAGAAATCTATAGGCTGCTCATATCCGTCCTCATTTTTCTGCAACAATACTCCAGCAATTATATGAGGTGAAGCAAATGAGAATATTATAAATGATTTTGTATAATCTGACCCAGCTAACACAGGGGCTTCAGCAAATGCCTGTTTTATCTTGGTGAATGCATCTCTAGACTCCTGGGACCATCTTAGTTCATTATCCTTTTTCAACATATCAGTTATATGCCTAACTATCTCAGCATAGTTACGAATAAACCTTCTCAGAAAATTAATTCGGCCTAAAAACACCTATACTTCCTTCTTATTCCTGGGTAAAGGAATACTGTTTATTACTTCAACTCTCTTAGGGTCTATTTTCACACCATCTTTAGTTACAATGTGCCCTAAGAGTTTTTCCTCATCTAATGCAAATAGAGATTTTTGAGGATTGAGGGATAGGCCATACCTTCTGCATTTTTCAAAATTTATTCGTAAATGCTCAATATGATTATCATCATTCTTTGAAAACACTGTGATATCATCAAGATATACCACCAAAAACTTGTCCTGCTCTCCAACAAAGGCTATGTCCATGGCTCGCTGAAAAGTAGCTCCTGCATTGATTAATCCAAATGGCATCCTGGCATACATAAATGTTCCCCATGGTGTAGTGAATGTAGTTTTCTTCTGATCCTCTGGGAAAACAGCTATCTGATTATAGCTAGAAAAACCATCCATCATTGACATTCTGGATGCTCCCACCACTTTCTGTAGGATGTAGTCCATCTTAGGCAGTGGATAATTATCCTTTAGAGATGTTCTATTTAAATTCCTGAAATCCACACACAGCCTTATTTCTCCATTCTTCTTCCAAATAGGAACAAGGTTTGCTACCCATTCTGAGTATCTCAATGGCACAATTATTTTGGCCTTCAGTAGCTTCTTGATTTCTTTTTCAATAGAGGGAAGTAGCAGAGGATTTATCTACCTGATTTTATGTTTATAAGGTTTCGCGCCTTCCCTCAAAGGGATTTTATGTTGCATTATATTAACATCAAAAGTTTTTAGGTCCTGATAGGACCAAGCAAATACATCTTTATAATATTGAAACAACTTCAAATATTTTTCTTTATATTCTTCCGGGACCCTTTTAGATAGTTTCACAATTTTGGGATCAGAGTAAGTACCCAGATTTAAATCTTCCACTTGATTTTCTTCTATCACTTTGTTTGGCTGCAATGGAATATCATCTTTGTTAAATAACCTTTCTAGAGGCACCAGACCTCTAGGTATAACATTTCCTTTCAGCTGCAGCACCTTATTTCCTACTATTATTTCTTCCCATTTGTTTTCTGAAATATTTTCAGCTTCCTCTTCCTCCTCATAATCATCAATTTCCATATTAGAGAATTCTCCCACTATCTCCAAAAATCTCTTCATCTGTTCATCATCTTCAAATAACTGCCAGTGCTTTATATTATCTGGAATAGATGGTCTGTAATGTACCTCCACTTCATATCTTAAAAGTGGATTCTGAGGAGAACAAAATGTACTGGCAGCTACAACAAGAGAATCTTCTATTCTGTTTTGCTCCCGGGGCATGAACTGTATGTTAAATGCTGAGAAGAAATTCTCCACCATGACCCATACTTCGTTTCTGTAAGCTCTCAGCCAAGGATGCTTGGTTTGGCATTGATTTCTGATCTGCCTTACCACCAGCTCAGAGTCTCCTATGACTTTTAAACTTTGGATGCCCATGTTTCTAGCTGTCTGTAGTCCCAATAAAAGTGCTTCATATTCAGCTACATTATTTGTAGTCTCATATTCCAATTTAAAGGATAGTGGCACCCATTTCCCTGTGGGAGAAATTAATAATACCCCAGCTCCATTGCCTTCACTTGAATTTGCTCCATCAAAATGCAAAGTCCAAATTTCTGATTCCTGATCTTCTTTAGGCTGCTCAGTTTGGATTTGACCAAAAAGGGGCTCATGAGCATAATTTTGATTTTCTTCTAACATCAAACATGAGAAGTCTCCCTCTTTGTTATAAACTGGGGAATTCTCTGAGCAGTCAGCCTTAGTTACCATTTTAACAAATCTAGTCTCCCTGTATAACCTCCTTTCCTGGCCTCCAAAGATTGGGACAGTAGCATATGTTAAATCTAATTTGATTGACCCACCAATTTTTGTACCCCAGGACCTTGACAGCAGCATGCCAAAGCGGGCTGGGATATCAGCAACCACAATGTCCATGACCACACTCTTTGCTGGAATTTGGGCCAAATTGACCACTAAATCTTTAATCATTCCCAAGCATTTAACTCTTTTGGAATCAAATGAATATAGGTCTTTGTATGGTCTTGTAATTTGCAGTCCTAGTTGTTCCATGACAGACAGAGGCATAAGATTATGGGAAGCCCCATAATCTAACATACAATTGTGTAACAGCAGGTCATGAATAACTAGAGACACATAAAAAGGAGGAGTAGAGGGGTATATCTCCTCGACATGTGGGGCAAAGACTACCATGGGTCTTTCTTCTTGAAGGTTTAAACTATCAGGTACAATTGGTATTTCAGGAGGGAGCATGAAGGAAGTAACTTGAGACTGATATACAGGCTGTTTTAATAGTTCGGTCAGGGGGACTGGAATCTTAATTTTCTCAAGTTCTTTTTGCAGATTGAAAGCAGGTGGGGGATTTTCTATTACTACTTCTTTTGACTCTGTATTTTCAGCTGGAGATTTAATTTCTGTTGACACTGGCTCAACATTATGAGGACTGACTATTTTTGAAGAAGAAGGAATCTGGTCATTAGGCTGCACGGGAGCATTTAGAGGACTCTTACCTCTTTCTATGTTTCTCTTTGTTGCTAATTCCTTCTGAGTAGGTGCTTCTTCCTGAGGTGGCTCCTCTTCTTGTCCTTGAGTTCGGGTCCTCTTCCTTGAAGACCTGAGATTATACTTTACATTGAATTGTGCTTGCATGAAATCAGCAAATTGCTTACAATAATGGTCAATCTTTGCTTCTTCTTCTTCGTCTTGCAATGGGAATTCTACATCATCATTATTTGAAAAATCAAGATTTGAATCTTCTAACCCATAAGCAGCATCTTCAGTGGAGTCATCCGTTGGACCTTCCAGGTACAAGGGATGTGGTACCTGGTCTTGTTTCTCTTTTGCTTCTCTCGGCAATATCTGCAATGGTGGTCTTTTATATTGGGGATTGTATCCTCTGTTTGGAGCATTGTAGAAATTCTTGGGAGCTGCATTTTTAGCCTCCAACTCAATTTTGACCATATTCTTTATCATTTTGCTTATTTCGTCCATTTTATCTAAATCCTTTTCCTGATTAGTGGTGGAAACCTCTTCTTTACCTCTCCTCCTAGTATCTTGTTCAATTTTTCCCTTCAGTTTCCCAGTGGAGGCAAAGTTCGCTTCCAGCTCCAGAGCATCTGACTGAGCATCATCTAGGGTGGCAGGTTTTCTTTCCCTCAAGGAGAACCCAAAGTCAAAATCAAAGGCTGCTATAAAAACTATCTTGGCAGCAGCTTCATGGGGCTTCATTTCAGGAGGCAGGCTCAAATATAACTTGTTGAATCTTTTAATAAACTCTGACACTCCTTCATTTTGCTTCTTCTTCAAAGTATTAAATTCTGTGAGACATTGACCATAATCTTTCTTTTCTCCCCACTTTCTGAGAAAAGTATTCTCCATCTCGTCCCAGGTGGTCACAGAATGATTTCCCAATGTCGTGAACCATTTTCTGGCTTCACCCTCCAAAGATTGTACAAATAATCTTAAGACCACATCCAAATGTTCAACATTTAAGTTTTCTGCAAAAGAGCAGAAGGTCTCAAGATATTTCTGAGCATCAATTTCATTTTCACCATTGAATCTCGGCAGTATCTTCAAATAATCCTGTGGCATATCATTTAGCACTTGAGGTAAGGCCAGTGGAGCATATTTGTTCAATAGAAAAGCAGGGAATTTAGCCATTGGAGGAGGTGGGGGTTGTGCAACAATCTGAGATACAAATGAAGGAAGGGGAGTAGGAGGAAGTGGAGTATGAATAACAATGGGATTATATTGTATGGAAGCCTGCGGCGTCGCTGGGAATAGTTCACGGTTAACAGCAGTTACTTCGGTAATTTCTTTAATTTCCTCAGCCTCAGGAGTAGGATGAGAATCTTCTTCAATCCAGGCACTTCCTCTACGTGGAGTTTCTAAGTAAAACTTGGGATTTTCTGTTCTGATCTCTTGAGAAGATGAGGGCAGATAATCTTCAACGGAATATTCAGGTTTTTCAGCACGAACTGATTTCCTCTCCTTCCAAACTCTTTTATGAATGATCCTTTCTGGGTTAGACACATAAGGTGTCTTTGACTGAGATGTATCTGACCTCAAATGTGGCTTACGAGGAGCCAAGACTACCAATAAATTTATCAAGTAAAGAACAGTGGAGTCGCCAAGGTGAGAGATACGCAACTCTTCAACTCTCCGTGCTCACCTGACTAGAGAGTGAAAACAATTTTTCAAGGCCAAGGGAAACTGATATTCTCAAATTCGATCCCTGGCAATGGCGCTAGAAAGATGTTGTGGACAAATTTTGTCACCCGTAGAGACAGTCTAGAGTTGCCATAGACCAGTGCCTAGGACATCTTAATATAGCAAGGAGGTCATCATATAGCTTGGGTTGTCAATCCAAAAGCTCTCTTACTATCTCTTGTGAAACAAGGAAATAAGTTTGAATGGTACCAAACTCTCTCAGAAGCTTATACAAAGATAAGAATAGTGTAGTAACATCATGCAAAACTCCAATATAAAAGCATCAGACAGTTAAGAGATAGCTCACTGTAAAGAGGGCCAGTTCAAATAATATGCCACAGAAATCAAATATCAGAAAGTGGATGCAGTGCAGAAACATGGAGAAGATACTAGTTAACATGAGACTGATACCCAGATACACAACAGAATCACATATGGGCTTATCCAACTAAGAATCCATACATGACAATGGAATTTTAATAGCACCCTCCTCAAGTAACTAATATAGTAGAAAATATGGATAAGATGAGCATGGAACAATATATCATGACTAGGCCTATTTAAAGCACTTGACTAACCCTAGTATGGGCATCAACTAGGATGAATCCTTACTCAAGATTAGTGAGCCACTCGTATTCTAGAACATGATACAAGAAGATAAATAGCATGAAATGAGATGTTGTATTAAAACATAAGAGAAAATTACATACTGTGAAATACCAAAGACCAGAATCCTCATTACAGTTATAACTCCTCCTCACTGAGACCCTATGGGCTCTGAACCTTCATACAGAAGTATGACAAAATGTATACAAAAGCCTTTTCACTGCACAATCTGCTGATAGAAATCTGGAACCCTTACAATGTTTTTCTTTCTAGTTTTTATAGAGGAAAGAGAAAACTCTAGAGAATGAGGTAGGTGATATACATTGAATGGTCTCATTTAAAAAAATTTGAAGGAAAAACCCGCCTATGCTATTTGGCGGTGCTGAAATGATGCACGTACTCAGCTACTACTTCATGAAATAAATGCTGAAGATAAAAATCTCCTTATGAACAAGACGTAAATAATAAAATATACAAATTCTATGTACTTGGCTGGAGGAGGAAAATCTGCTTGTGATAAAACCTTGAGGTTTCTTGCAAGAATAAATGAACTGGGAAGAAGATCTCTACAGAGGCTTGGCATAAGGGGAAATCTTCATGAACCTTCTGTACTTTCCTGAGAAGAAAATTAGCTGAAATACAATCTATAGGATATGATTTTTAATGTATTGTACCCTCATCTTGATCTAGGAAATCTCTGATCTGATGCCCTTGATTTTTAAATACCACATATGAGCTCATAATCTTCAATGGGGTTGTTGAAATCTTTAATTTTTTGCTGATGTTCTTTGCAGGAACATTTATATCCCCATACGCTAAACCGGCATCTTTAGATTGTCCTTAGAGGGTTTGAAAGATTTTAGATCCTGCTCCTGTGATGGATGTCTTATCATGGCGGAATTTAGGACCCTTCTTCATAAATGGCAGCTTCAGTTGAATTACTGTCTGAGATGCTTTATCGCTGAAGCCAAAACTGTGAATCAAAACAATCTTTTGGTTTGTTGAAACCCTGCAAAATTCACCAACACATTAGAAAAACCAGGTAGAAGTGGGATGGACGAGGAGGTGTCAATGATAATGGCGGTGAGGACATGGCTAACTGATAGGAATGTGCAGGGTGGTGGAGAAAATATGATGGAGGCCTTGATAAACAGATGGAATGTAATCTTTCTGCGTAGAAAATTTTAAACCTGATGAATGAATAAAATGACAAATATGAATGAAAACATATGTGTATATATATATATGGCAGGGGAAAACACCATGGACACGCGGGAGTGTGACACGTAGATGATAGTACGACAAATTTCGATGAAAAGTGTGACGTGGCTGCGGAGTCAACAGACGGGGAAGACTAGATTCTGGGCCGTCGGATTTTGAAAACAGATCAATGGCTCAGAGGCACAAGAGTTATACGACAGTGGGCCACGGGACACAACAAACATGGGATAACGCGCGGGCATATTTGGAGGATATCCGCCATAGGATGGAGGTCAACAGATCCAATGACGTGGGTGAATTCCGCTGTCCGGCTATTGCCCAACCTTTAACACGCGAAAAAGTGGTTTTGAACACCGTATAAAAGACACGCGGCGTGTTTTCAATGGAATCGCTGGCATTTGGTTTAAAACCGTCGGATTGGTGGAGGTGGTGCGGAATTAACTGCTGGTTTTCATGCGTGGGGACCACCACGGATGATTTAATTGCGGGCCATCGATTGGTTTTGATCGGACGGTTACAATTGCGCCCGCAAACATTTATTGTTAAGCCCCCCTTTCCTTCTGGCATGAGGTTTTGCGCTCGGGACATATGGAAACCAAAACATGGAGGGTTAAGATCTTAGGACTAGGCCCGATAAACTTTAAATCATGGGTTTTAACCTTGGCATAGTGTATTTTATGAGCGGAAAAGGTAACCATAGACAAAATATGGAGGTCTGTGGCTGCGAAAGATGTTTTAAACAGACCCAAGGGAAACTGGTGGCCAAAATTTAAATAGGGGGGGATGATATGCACAACAAGATCCATTGGAGGGGATCTTCATATTGCATATTTTAGATCAGGTCTATATGCCACTGAATTTCTGAATATTTCTACATATCGGCAACATTAGATCTCAGATCTTCTCCATGTACTTCATGTATTGCTGAAAACCCCAAGGGAAATTTAAAGAAGAGCATATCTAGTGTACAGATCTGATAAAGATCTAACTTTTCATACACAGATTTGCTCTAGATCTGAAGTGTAATCTATAGCTATTTCAACCTATAAAATAACGTTGTCAAGCTCTTTTCATTCTTAATGTATGGTTGCAACACCTCTTTTTGAGGGATTTTTTCCATTAAAGTCTTTTATTTCATGTTGTACATCTCATGGGATATCTTGTGCATATATTTTGCTGATGTAAATGTAAATAAAGAGCCTCCATATTGGCCTCCTAATCTTACTTAGATGATCTTCATTATTTCTCTGCATAACTATTCATATATTTTTGCAGTCCCTATTTTGGGATATCACATGCTTCGATTCCTTTCCACAATCCCACTATCTCATCAAATAATTGTTCTAAATAAACATCAATTGTATTTGAAGTCACACTTTTTTCCCCTACTATAATCAATGACAGCATCAAGAAAAATGGCTTGGTTTCTAACCATGGAGGAAAGTTATAATTTATTAAAAACATTGGCCAAGTTGAAAATTTAGTTCTTTCATATGAGAAAGGGTTCACCCCATCTAGAGATAAACCCAGTATTATACTGTGATGATCTTGGGAAAACTCCGGTGATTTGTTGTCAAATTTCTTCCAAATCTTAGAACCAGCAACAAATTGTTGTTTTCCATCGGTGTTCTTGTTTTGGGAATGCCATTGCATTATCTTGGCAATTTCTCAACATTTGTACATTCGATGAAACCGTGGGATTAGTTGAAAGTGGCGAAGAACCCTTCTTGGTGTTAAATTTTATTTCAACCCTAGTCTATACCTCCCTTCTTTACATTTTGGAAATTTAGTATCACTTGTAAGTTTTTTGCAAAAAAATACACAACCATTGACACATGTATGGATGTTTTCATAGCCTAAGCCTAAATTAGTGATTTTCACTTTACATATTCTTTGTTTTGTTGGCAATGTGGAGTAGGGTGGTAAGAATCATTGTAAAAATACCAATAAATACTCAACACTCTCATTTTTCCAACCATGCACCACTTGCAAGTTAATAATTAAAATTATTGTTGTTAAATTACTTAAATTGCAAGTACCATACATAGGTTTTAAAGCATCCTCCATCAACTTCTGCAATTCATCCTTGAAACCCTCATTCAATATTCTATCAACTTCAGTCCCTTCATAAAAGGTTCCTACCTTTTCATTTATGTTTTTTACCTCTTCATCTATTTCAAGTGCCTCTACATCTCTCATGCTATGCAATTCTATCCTATCTGGATAACAATTTTGAGGGAAAGGGATTATATCGCTATGCCCATATTTTAGCATATGTTGAAAATTCACACTTTTTCTCATCTTCCCACCACGACAATCATTACATGGACCTGCATATTTAAGCAAACTCTTCTCATCAACTATTCTCTCATCATGCGTATGGTATTCATCCGTTGTAAAAATTGGGCATTGACTCATCTTCAATTTTATGCATTCAAAGATGAAACTAATATGTTAACTCTTTACTTTCAACTGTTTTTCGAACTTCATTTGTAAAAGTGAAGTTTCAAATCCCGTTTGAGCACAAATGTCAATTGTGCAAAATTTTTAGAAAAAAAAAAATAGGAGGATAATAATACACATTTTTAGCAGTTTGAACACACCCATACACAACAATCACACAATCAAACAAAAAAATAAAGTCATATTTGAGAGAAATCCCGTGGATTAGCACATGTTTGAGGAGACATTTCTGTTGTATTTACACCTTTTGAATGCAGATCTATCAACATGAAAATGAAATTTTTTGGTTGATATATTAGAATTCTTAAGGGCTCATCCCTTGTGACTATTTTAAAAAAAATATTACAACAATAGTGAGGAGAAGAACACACCAATGGGAGTTGATTTAATAGAAAATAGGATGCATTAGTCAGCTACAAGGGAGGCATTGATGTAGTGGCAGTTACCAGTTGTACATTATCTCCTTTTAATCCTATTTTTTACATGTTTCCAATGCTCATTCCTAGAAAATGAGGGAACTCCAATTAAGGAAGTCACTTACCTATTCATGTAAGCATGACGAGTTAAAAATTATCACCTTTTTGGAACTTGAAGGAGATACATTATATTTTTGGCCACTTGCATGGAGGGTACATTAATGAAGTATTTACACCACATTATCTCCTTATTCCTAGCATGGAAGAGGGTACATTTTTTGGATACTTACATTATTTTCTAATCTTGAAGAAGTTGAACCTATTGGGTGCGGGAATCACAGTTAAGAAAACTCCTTTTAATTGTCAACCTGAGGTTTGTAAACTTAGAGATGAAGCATAGGAAATGGGAGAAGTGGTATGAACTATTCCTATCTATTCCTAATTCTAAAATCAAGATCTTGCAGAATTGAAATGAAATATCACACAACAATTTACACCAAAGAAGCTCTAGTGTTGGAATGTGAAAGAAAATACTTTGCGAAGAAATCAAGTGAAGGAATTTTCACTCTTGCTGTAAAAAAACTTGATTTCTGAAATGAAATTATATATTTTTCTCTAGTATGGGTGTTGGAAGGTTCAAAACTGGGTCCTTTGAAAGATTTTCCTTCTTAAGGATTCTCCTTCCTGCACGAAGTTGTTAATCATGTACTCCTGCAATATTCTTGCACTAGTACAAGTACATGAGTTAGGTGCGGGAAGTATATTTTTCACTTGCACTGGAGATTTATGTATTTGTGCAAGGACTCTAAGCTTAAGGCCTTGAGCAATTTTTTCCTGTAACAGGATATTGGTTCCTATACAGGAAGAAATATTCTTACACCAAGTTTTCCAATTAATTTCAAGAAAATAAATGGGCATGTTAATCTATGAAAGAAATTTTCAAAGGCAAATTAGAATTCTGAAATAACTTGCACATGTAAAAAAATTCTTCAACCAAACTGAATCTTGTAGTGAAAATAACTTTAAAATAAAGCAAAATTCAAAATTTAAAGCAAAATTTCTTCAATGGAATGAAATAAATAACTCAAGCATGACAACAGGCTTTTAACACTGTGATAGTTACTCACATAAACCAGATCTGCCTCTAATATCTGTAAACTCAGAAAGGATCACTTTAATTGTTCATATGTACATTTTAATTCTTTCCTTTTAGAAATATGAAGTGTAGGCACAAATCGATGTGTTTTAACAACAATCGTTCATTAGTTAACAAGAATATTTTAATTCCTAGGATTTTAACTCTTTCTATTAAAAATACTTATATTAACTAATGGATATTTACTTGCATAAATAAATCGAATTATTGTGAAGGACAGAGATGAAATAATCCTGTTGTGATGAACCAAAAGGAAAGAAATTGCAGAAATTATAAATGCACTAGTGTGGTTATGTGCTTGCACTACCCCAGGCGGAAATCAACTAAGATTCATAAAAAGGGAAATGACTGAAAGTAAATCTAACTTTAATTAATAAACACACCACAAATCAGTCACACTTTAATGCCAATAAAATGAAACCATAATTCTTATGAAGAAATGAATTATAAATTCAATCCACACCTTGCATAAATAAAATGTACACACACACCTTTAACTGAACGAAAGCACGAGAGGGCAGATGAGCTGGGTTGGATGGGCCCTAGCCAACCAGATCATTTCTTGTTTTAGGAAACGTAAGGCTTCAACACTCAGAGATGCATCAGTGACAGTTAAAAATGTCGAATGTAAACAACATGGCATAGCTCCCTGTATTAATTTGATTTGGCAAAAGTACGTCATAAGTATGGATCCAACCCAGAACGAGGGAGACAACAAAGAATTACAAATTTTCCATAGTTATAGTAGTATGGCTATCGATCTCTAATTTCGTATCTGAAATATATATTTATACAACCTTTCGGCCTATGGCCATAACAAAATTACATACTGTCATTCTAATTCCAACCTTTCGGTTGAACGAAATAACAACTAGTTTTACAAAATAAGCCACTGGCTATAATAAAATGCTAAACTATTCATTGGTCGATGATCCAATATTTAATCATATCCCTGATTATTCTCCACTCTGAATTCCACTCAAGATGTCTGCAACTGAATGGGTCGAGCTGGAGCGAAAAGCCCACATTAGGTAATGAGTTGTTGTGGAAGTCTAGGAGCGGTCGGCTGCCAATGGTTTAGGAATCTTCCTGCACTAGACCATGCTAATTCGAGATTAATACATTTGACTATAAAAATACTTTAGGAAGAGAAATATTAGTTGCGAGAATATAAAAGGCATAAAATATATTTAAAAATGATTAATTGAGTACTTAATAAACCTTCAGTATGAAATATAAAACTATTGCAGGGATAGGACAGGATTCTTCAACTAGTGCAAGTATAAGGAAGTTTATGAGGATAAAAAAGAGGTTTATGATTGTGATTTTAAGGTAGGAAAGGGGTTAAAACTGAGGAATTTTTTCCTACTAACATCCTCCCATCCCTAATATTTTGTGTGTCCTCACACAATCTTTACCTGCTACAAAAATTAAAAGGTATGAAGTCTCCCTTTAGTCCTGGACTTGTATACTGAACCCTACTTCCACTATCCTTATTCTTTAACCTCAAGCCTTCTTAAGCTGCTAGGTCACCTTTTTAAACCTTTTATAGCATTTTAAGGCCTGAAATTTCGATGCCCTAACCTGTCATTTTTTCTCTCTAACTTCTTCTGTCAATTCTGTTTTGGCTTGTTTCAGTGCTATGCCATGCTCCTTCAAGGCTTGGTTCAATGTTTCCAGGCCATGAACTTTCTGATCAAGTTCTTCTATTTGAATACTCAGATAGAGGGTGTTTTTCTCTATTTCCAACTCATTTGGTGCAAGTATATTCTTCGCAACTAACTCTAAACATATACCATCATCGTCGTGGTCAATGTTATCTTTGTCGCCCCGTTTCTATATTTCAATTTCATCTAGGGCTTCAGTGCCTGGAACTTCAATATCACCAAGGATCTTAGTATCCTCCATGTCCATCTCGCCAATGGCTTCAATACCCTACACATTTATCTCCTCAAGGGTTTCAGTACCCTGTTCATTTATCTCATCAGGGGTTTCAATACCCTATTCCTCAAAATTATTGAGGGTTTAAACAAGCTATGCCTCACCATCTTGACTCTCTGTCGGTTCCTTGCTTGTGCTCAATGTCACTTTCATTTTATTTAATGTATGAAGGAAGACTGCCAAGGGTATGTCATCCTCCTTCTCTGCATGAACCTCATTACCCTCAACATGAGCTGATGCCTCTGCAAGAACTGAGAGATTATGAGCTCCTGGTGAAGCTGGTGGTGACTCATCCAACAAAATCGAGGAGCTGGACTGATTGGGAATCACCCTCAAAGAGGAAGTCCCTCTCTTCATTAAGTTCTGGTTCGTTATTATTACTCTAGATGGAATGAATTTGGAAGGGCACTTCACTGCTTTCACTAATGTTTTCTTACTTTTTTTCTTGGTATGGTGTAGCATCAGAGCTTCTGATGTTCTTTTCTTGCATGCATTCTTCTTCTTAGACGATTTCCCTATACTTTGTCCCTGGAGTTCCTTCAAAAATACCTTCCAGGTTATTCTTTTGGCCTCCAACTCCATCCTAACTAGAATTTTAATCAGCCCATGATGGTATAGTTTGCATGCGACCTCATTCACCTTCCCTTATTGAACGCCTTTTTCCATCTTTTCCAAAATTCTGAGCAGGAAATAGGAAAAATTAATGAGTTTCCCTGACTCAAAGTGAAACAGCAAGCGAATATGGTAGATTAATGTTAACGAATACCATCCCTCGCATGTAAGAAATTTCTGTAGTATGTATAGGAGGTCTTGCCATTTCCCAAGAATGGCGCTACGTGGGATCCCCTTCTTCTAATCAACTTTCAACTTCCATTCGAACACAAATTTGTGCCACCTTTTCTTCTCTATTTTATCCTTTTTGAACCATTGTTCTCCTATGGTCGATAGGCCTATAGATTTATCTATGGATTCCTCTGTGACCTCAAACTCTAGTGAGCTGGCCTTGGCTTGGCCTTCCTCAAACTTCCTTGAAAATTCCAATGACACCGTTGTATTGAATCCATCGAATTTTTGCAAAAATGGGATAAATCCCAATTCTTGCAACAATGCAAGACTATTATGATAGTTGTCTTCTTAATTTCCTTCATAGAAGACGGTTCATTTCTCACAAGCACCATCTCTTTCTGAATCCTCCCTAGTTCTTTTTCAAGAAAAAAAAATCGCACCGAGGAACTAAGAGGGGTTGTCAAGAATTTTATGATGATGGAGCCATTCTCCCACTGCCTTCTTGGCCTCCTCTGTCCAATAATGCTTCATTAGTATTCCTTCAGTACCGATGTACACAAAAATTGGTCTAGTACATGTAAGCGATGATGATTGGAAGAGGCAGAGGAAACGGTCATGCACGGTCGAGTTATAAGGTAAGGCCATTATTGATAGGTGATGCAAAATATTTTCAAAAAGAGGTATGTGTTGGGTTTTGGATGGGTTCGTACTATCCCACATTTGCTTCATAATTTTACATAAGGCATGCTTCAGTACTCATTAAAAAGATAAGACTTCATGACCTAAAATATCTTGTACTTAAAATAATTTCTTCCTAAATTAGTAAATGAAAAAGTAAAGTCTTAACCACAATTTAAATAATTATATGCTATGATCCATTGATGGGGAAATCATTCTGTATGAAAAAATATTAAGAGATAAACTTTCTAATGCACATTTTTGCATCAGACATCCCTACATCATATTAATCATTCTTGCATGTGTTTTCAACATCAGGCGCGTGCTTGCACTGATTGTGCTTGCATTGAATTTTCCTGCACCACAATGTGCTTGCACTAGGTATCTCTGTAATATCGAAGAGGGAAAGGGACCAAGATAAATTTTAATAGAATACAATTCATTGGCTGGAAAAATTTTTCCTGATTATATAAGGAAATTTTTATTCACCGTTCTTTGGTGTCAAGTATGCCTTTCGATCTAACTTACAAATTTATATCAGATATTGTAATTGATCCATGAGGGAAAAAAGGAAGTGGGAAATGGTAATTTCTAGAATGGGAAGGAATATCATGGCACATATTATAAAAATGAAACCACCAAGAGGGATAAATGAAAAAGGGACTTTAGGGAAACAATTAATGGGAAAAAGGGGGAAGTACGAAATCAGATAGCGATAGTTTCCTTAGAAGAAAAAGGAGGGTAATTCATTGCAAGATTAGAAGAACAAAAATATCATGAAATTAAGAAATGAGAAATTAAATAAGGACGTAATTTAACTTTAAGATCTTCCTACACTGGTGCCGGAAAAAGTAAATGCAACGGGAATTGAGCTTTGTTTGAATAAAAATTTCCATGCTAGCTACCCCAAACTTCGGTAAGGGCTTGGTTCCCATTTGAACCGAATTCTTCTTGGTGACATCCAACATATCTAAAAATCAAACAACATTCCATTTTTATTGAAATTTTGATCTCCTTGCCAGCATGCTGGTTTTCAGGTGGATCATTTTGCGATCATGTCAGTCAAATTATTTTCATAATTACAGGAATTTTTTTTTTCTTTTTGTTTTTCTTTTTGTCATTTTTTAATTTTTATTATATAATTTTATTTTTAGGAAAATAAAGAATAAAAATTTCAATAGGTTGGCATTGCCACCTACCATCTCCTTCTCATATTGTTGTTGGACTTGCTAAATAAACTTTACTTTAATTAGGGGCTGGAAATATACCTTTAATCTATGCCCATTTACGAGGAACATTGAATTCCGTCCATCAATATTTTTGATTTCTACCACTCCATTTTCAAATAATTTGACCACCTCATAATGTCCCATCCATAGTGTATGGAATTTCCCTTTAAAATACTTAAATCTGGAATTGTAAATTAGTACCCAATCACTTAGTTGGAACTACTTCTTTTGGACGTATTTGTCATGCCACTTTTTGCACTACTATTGAACCAATATATTATGTTGAACAACATCCCTTAAAAATTCATCTAAATCATTCAATTGTAGGAGACACTATTGTTGTGCTTCGGAGAGGTCTAGTCCCAACTGGACTACAATCCTCAAGGCCTTGATCTAGAATTCTATTGGCAAAAGCACTTGTTTCCCATATACCAGATCATATGGTGTATGTCTCGTGTTGTTCCTCCAAGTGGTTCGGTATGCCCACAAGGATTTTTGTAATCTGTTAGCCCAATCCTTTCTATGAATGTTCACTATATTTGTGAGGATGGACTCAATTACCTTGTTTGTGGACTCTACTTGGCCATTTTCTTGCGGGTGATACAGTTTGGGTTTCCTATGTCGAATTTTGTACTGCTCTATCACACCCTGTACCATATTAGAAATAAACTGAGGACCATTGCTAGAAAAAATATCTCTCAGCACACTAAATATAGTAAATATTTCAGTAAAAAGAAAATCAAGAACAAATCTTTCAGTAGCAAAAGAAATAGCTTTAGCCTGTACCCATTTTGTAATGAAATCTGTACAAAAAAAATATGCTTTTTATTTGATGATGTCAGATTTATTGGTCCTACAAAATTGATAGCCCATTTTTTAATGGGCTCAATCATAACTTGAGGACATAAATGCATTTACTTAGCTTGATTAGGTTTTCCCATTCGCTGAAAACTACCACATCGCTTGACATATTGTTTGGCATCCTTGAATAAGGAGGGCCAAAAATAGCCAACTCGTAAAATTTTGTATGACGTCTGCTTATCAGCAAAGTAGCCTCTACAAGGTTCGTCATGAGCATATTTTAATATTTCAAACCCTTCTTCCTCTCTTACACACCTTCAAATAATGAGGTTCGGCCCAGTGTTTTAGAGGTCTCCTTGAACCGAAGAATATGCAACAATTTTCTATATAATATTCCTCTTTTCATGAAAAGATAAGTGAGGTGGTGTCTTTTCGATGACCAAAGAGTTATTTATGTCAGCGAACCATAGAGATTCCGTTGACACAACAAAAAAAAAATTCTTCAGGGAAATTATCATCAACAAGATTTACTTCACTAGGATTATTCAATCTTGAAAGATAATCTGCTACTACATTATATTTTCCTCGTCTATCAACAACAATAATATTAAACTCTTATAGTAATAATAACCACCTAGTCACTCTACTGCTAGTTAAGGGTTTATTCATCAAATATTTTATTGTGGATTGATCAATGTGCACAAATACTCCATACCCTGTAATGTAGTGTCTGAATTTATTAATAGCCAAAATTACAGCTAAAAATTGTTTCTGAGTAACTATGTAGTTTAATTCAGCCTGTGACAAGTTTTTACTGATGAAGTAGATAGCATAGGATTTTTTTTCCTTATTCCTGTCCTAAAGCTGTGCCAATGGAAGTATCTAAAGCATCAGAGGAAATGTGGAATAGCAGGGACCAGTTTGGTCCTCTCAAAACTGGTGCATGTACTAGTTTTTCATTCAATGTCTCAAAGGACTATTGGAAAGATGTGGACCAAGAAAACTCACTATCCTTAGCTAAAAGTCAGAAAAGGGGGGTAGCTATCCTAGAGAAGTTATAAATGATCCTCCTATAGTAGCCTGCATGTCCTAGGAAACCTCTCACTTCCTTTTGAGTTTTGGGTGCAGGCGACTCAAGATAATTTCTATCTTTGTGGGGGCTCAACCTGGATACCTTTGTCAAAAATGAGATGGCCAAGAACTACACCTACATTGCACATTACTTTGCACTTTTTATCACTCAAGGAAAGATGAGCTTCTTGGCACCGAGGAAGCACATTTTCTATATTTTTGAGGCCCTCCTAAAATGTATCACCAAACATAGAGAAGCCATCCATATAGATTTCCACACACTCAAGGTCAACACAAATGACCAAGACTGCATTTTGAGAGGTAGCCTAGGCATTACATAGCCCGAAGGGAAGCACTCAGAAAGAAAATGTACCCATGGACATGTAAAGGTGGTTTTGTCTTGATCCTCAGGTTCCATATGTATCTGGTTATAACCACTAAAGCCATCTAGAAAATAAAAGGACTTCTTACCAGCAAGGGTATGAAGCACCTAATCAATGAAAGGAAGCAGGAAGTAATCCTTAAGAGTGACTTTGTTCAATTCTATATAATCAATGCAAATGCGTGATCTCCAATATTTTTCCAGGACTAACACCAATGGGGAAACCCATTGGCTGTCGGAAATAGGATAGATAAAATCAACATCTAATAGTTTTTGCAATTATTCTTTTACAACATCTCTTAGAGCTGGGTTCATACGCCTTTGGGGCTATCAGACAGGTCAGGATCCATCCTGAATATAAATACGATGAGTACGGATTTCAGGAGGGATGTCTTTCATATATTTGTAACCCCATGCAAAGGCATCAATATGGTTTCGTAACAAATTCACAAGCTACTCTTGTTGGGATGATTCCAAGTCTGAATTGATATGAAAATATTTTCTTGGACTAATATCAACAAGAGTGGTATAGGGCTCAAGAGTACGCACAGACGTTGCTAGATATGGTGATGAGGGAGTTTTAGAATTGTGACTTTCCTGAAAATATAGACTAAAAATTTGGCTCAATGACTCAAAATTAGGCACGGTGTCTTTATTTCTTAGGAAGTCATGTATCTCACTCTCCTGTGAGGACTTAGCACAATGATGTAACATAGAGATAGATTGGGTCTCCTCGTTTTTAGGTCCCTGTAATTTGTTAGATTGGTGAGAAAAAATGAACAGGGGTAACATAAGACTAGTCTTCAGAGTCTTAGGACCTAGCCTTCCTAGACTCAGAGAGGGCTCTCTCTATTTTGTGCAAAGGATGTGAACTTGTTTGCTTTTACTGTTTGATTTTAGGCTAGTTGTTAAGTTTAGGGTTTTTTTGTTTGTTTTGGTTGGGTAGATGCTCAAGTGGAATAGATGGAGTGAGGAAATATTCAATTCATTGTGCTATGGAGTCTAAAAAAATTCATGGAAAGTTCAACAATGAATCAGGGTGCATCATTGGGAAAATATAAAATGGTCAAATGGATTTTCAAGGTTTATGTGAGATGAAATGAACATCAAGTTTGTGAAAAAAGTAGGGCAGAGTGCAGTTAAGAATACTTTGTCAAATACTTTAACAAGAAGGGCCTTTAACACTATTAATCATAAATAAGTAATCATAAGACAGGGAAATCCAATAACTCTTTGATTAAACTCAAGCAAATAAGCATTTAAGACAAACAATCTAGTGAACTATAGAAGGCAAGAAACCTATTTAACTTCTAGTGATTTCACCTTCAAGGTTAGAAAACATTTAAGATAGACATATAATATAGATAAAAGAATAGGGAACTCCTAAACATAATTTATCATAGCCATAAAAACCTCCAAAGCAACCTTTCAAGAATGGACACAGGGCATGATCGAAACATAACCTCTTTAGCAAAGCCTAATTAGTGATACTTTAAAGAAAGATATAAAAAAAAATGTTTTAGTGACATCAAATAAGTAGGGCTAACCATAAAACATATTTGATATATACTATATTGAATCATTCCTAAGATAAGCAAGCTTGAATGGGTTTAGAGAGAAACTAATAATTCTCTAAACTAACCTAGCAGAGGGAAACATAGAGGCAGTGAAGAAGAAACAGAGCTAAGTTGCTTTTGAAAAACATTTCTTAGTCTAAAACCTTTGTCCTACTGCAATATAAAAGGATTTAAAAAAATGATACATAAGAAAACAAGAACCGAATAGAAGCATATCACCATTAACCATGCTCAGGGATCCTGCAAGCAAACCTTCTCCATCATCAATCAAAACAAGGCATCCACAAATTCCACAACACCAATTTCTCTTCAATCTCCAGAAAACTATGTATTTCTCTCAAGAGTCATTAAATGCCAATATTTTACAATAAGACCCTCATGCTCTATTTATCTAGCAAAGGAGGAAAAAACCCTAAATAGGATTTGAAAATGTCAAAAACACCCATAAATGTCATTTATGTCTAAGAGACCATGCCAGGCCCAAGACACAAAATATCTCATGAAATAAATGAAAAAATAAATATTAGCACCTAAATTTGGAGTGATTTCCCTCAAAAAAAACTAAAATATCATTTTTCCATAAATTAGTGTCTTTTGTTGACTTTTTTCACATTAAAGGCGTAGCAGTGAGGTCTGAAGGCATAGCACATGCACACGAAAACTGGGTCCACTTGCAACCAAGTTTTGATGACCTTCCCGATGTCAAAATTTGCTCTGTGATTGCTCGCTAGAAAGCTTGTCGAGTATAATTTCCAAAACATCCCTTGGTTTTCGATTGGGATCCATTAACCTATCCAAAAATTGAAACTCCCAAGGCTGCTCAAGGCATAGCGCCAGTCCTGAAAACAAGGTAGAAAGGTGAAAAATGACATGTTTTTGGACCGTTTGAGGGACCAAAACTACTCCAAATTCTCTGAGATTTGCACTTGAGTTGAGGATTCCAAAAATTCAAATTTTTCCTCCTAAGAATTCCTGAGGTGAAAGTGTAGCGCCAAGGGTGTTGTGCCTTCAAGCCTTAAAATTAGCAAAAAAAACAAAAATTATCAAAAAGTTCCCAAATTTGGTATATATCTTCCTTATGGGGTTTTGGAGGCCTGTAGAGAAGCTTCAACCAATATTCCAAGGTTTTCTTGGTCTTTTGCCTCTTTGAGTGATTTTATTTCAGCAAGGGCTCCTTTGAGCTTGGCGCTTACAACTTGATTTTGCAATGCATAATGCTTGGCCATCTTTTTCTATAGGCCAAGGTCTCTTTTTGTCTTCTTTAGCTACTTGTTTTCATTATTATAATACTCAATGTTATACATTTCCATGCCAAGGCATCTTTCTAGATCTATGATCTCAGCATCCTTTCTTTGGAGCAAGATGCTAGTGTCCTTTTCCTTATCTTCATTTTCACTGTCAAGGTCAATGATGTCAAATTCTTGTTCAAGCTCATGCTTATCTTTCTTACCTTCCTTCACCTTTTGCTTGCCTTTATCTAGCTTCTTTGTAGAAGTGGAAGGCATGGCCACTTGCCTTTTATAGGTAGCAAACACATGCCTTTCTCCTCTTTGATATGTCAATGGAAGAGGATTGATTGTGATCATTTTGGTGTCTTCATCATGGCAACCATCATTTGTTTCCATGTCTTCCTCTTCATTACCTTGACTGCTACTTACCTCATTATCCATGTTTTCTACTTCATCACCGTCCTCTTTGTTTCCAACATCATCATTGCCTCTATCACTATTAGGAACCTCACTATTTTTACTGTCATGGTGGCTCTGAGTTTTATTGCAGTCCCTAGCATCGTCATCATGATTTCTTCTCTAATTTGCATTTTTACTACTTTTTGCACCATCATTATCACTGTGAGGCTCACTGTTTTCACTGTTTTCATGACTGTCATGATTGTTTTATACCTCACTGATGCTTGCTTCATTATTCCCGATATCAATTTCACTGCCCTTAGATTCAGTGGCTTCCTCTTCATTAACATTTTCTGTCTCATCTTCATTTTGGTTTGATTCATTGTCACCCTCATCTTCATGGTCACTTTCTTGTTCATTGCCACTTCCTTATTTTTTGTCCATAATATCTTCTGCCTCTTAATATTCTTCCTCTTTCCTTTCCTCTTCTTCATCATTGCTTGATTTATCTCTGCCCCCTCCTTCATTTTCATTTGATGGTTCATCTTCATTTCCCTCATTGTCTGATGCATTAGGAGAGGGTGAGGAAGGAGGATGGGATGATGAGAGAAAATTTTGAGAATGATGTGGCTGTGGGTTTTTGAATACCTCATGAGTAATGAACACCTCCCATGGTATGCCCTTTTTCTCCAACTGATGTAGCACAACCATCTTGATCAAGGAGTGATGTAACAAACCTTGCATTTTCTGGGAGTAGTTCCTCTTTTTTACAACAGGGGATGTCTTATCAATACTCCTATATAGGTAGTAGGGTAAATGAAGCATTTTAACCCTATTAAAGTGCATTAGTAATATGATATGGTAGGATTAGAGCCTAGAGTATCTCCCTTCACATGTAAAATATTTCATGATGACCCTCATCAAGGGTGCATATGTCTCTAGCAGGTGTGAATAAGGGAAAATAGATTTGCAGCGTCCCTTGTTTATGGGTTTAAGAAATGGCTCATAGCAGCTCATGTCCAAATTTTCTCTTTTGAACCATTTCTCACCAACATTAGGAATTCTAGTGGCACTAGAAATAACATCTGATGACAGCTCAAAATCCACCCTTGCAAGATTCACTTGTTTATTTTGTAGGTTGAGGATAAAAATCCTAGTGAGCTCAGGGTGACTCTGCACCTGTTAGACCTTTTCAAAAAAATAAAAACACCATACATTTTGGAAACATGTGATTATCATAGGAGAGGATTTGATCTCCATAGTGTCTTGGGGTTCAAATCTATTAACCTTCCCACCTCTGTGTTTTCGCCACCTAGACACTTGGACTTCTTCACTACTAAAATTCCCTCCTTCCCCTAACATTTTGATTACTACTATCTTTAAACAACCCTAGCTCTGCTTGTGAAACCTTGGTATGAGGACTGATTTGGAATGAGGGTGAAAGGAAACCTTCGAAAGTGAGTGAGAGGAAGGTGTAGGTGTATTACTAAGCCCCTTAATCTTTGATGAAGGGTTAATCTTCAACTTACTTTAATTATCCTACTTCATACCCTACTTGACTGATATATTATTTCTTGGAGGTTTAAACAAGGTTTAGCATGAATATTTAGGGTTTCTAATCCTTAGGGTTTGGCCAATTTCCTTTAATCATCAAATCATCAAAATTACTGGAGGACAAGGCTAGACATCGACCTAACAACTCTTAATGCCTTTGAAAGTGCTTTGATGTAGTTTGGAGGAGTATTTCTTGTTTTTTTTTGGCATTTGGAAGTGGAGGAGGAGCTTATGGAAAAGGTGCAGTTCTTGCACGCACAATCAGGTCCTTTCTACCCAACGTGTAGCACCTACATGTGTTTCTGGGTCTACCTTCCCAACGTGTAGTGCCTGCACGCAGAGTCGAGTGTTGGTCTCTCTTGGGCATAGTGCTTGCACATAGTTCGGGTCGGTTCAGCTCTCCTGAGCACAACGTCTGCATGTTTTTCTGCCTGTCGAGCCTTCCCTGGGTGAATGGGTAGCACCTGCAAGAATGCGCAGTGCAGTGCAATTTTGCACTGGAAAACCCTTAGAAAGCATAGCGCCGAGAACTAAACACATAACGCCGGGCAGACTTGCTCAATTTTTGACTAAAATGCCCAAATTTCACCCTTGGATGTTCTAACTATTTTTGCTAATGCATAATGAGCTGGGTGAAGGGAAAAAAAGGTCCTTTATAGCTGAGGAAAATAAATTTAAATTAAAGAACCATATTTGCTAATGTTTTTGAGCCTTTTCATTTGAATGATCTTCTTTATATTTTTGTTGTAGGTGGCTTAAAAACATTTAAAGTGGCTCTTTTTCCTTTTGGTGGTAGCTTTCTAGAAACATGAGAGGGTCCTTTTTAGCCTGAGGGTGTGTTTCATTCATCTTGTCATATCAGAAACCCAAAACTGCCTTCTCTGCCATCTTGAAACCTAACACATCCCTTTTGTTCATTCAGTAATTGTAGGATTCTTAAAACATTTTGAGGGATTATTTTCCTTATATTAGCACTGTCAAAACCCCTTTTTTATTACATTGTGAAGTTGAAATGATGTTTTTACCCCTTTTGACATTTCTGAGTGTGGGTGACCTGAAAACATGGTTTTTTCCCTGCTCACTGATTCTTTTTACTTCTTTTCCCTTTGAAATAGTGAGGAATCTCACCTTGGAAAACTCTGGGGTGACACACACAGTGGTCCCTTGAAATCTCCTTCTGCTATCATGGAGGCCCAACAGCTTCATTTTACCTTCTTTTGGCCATCTTCATTTTACCTCTTGTGACCATCTTTGTCATGAAAAACTCCTTGGAATGAGTTTGGAATATTTGCAAACAGTGATACCCTCAGGAAACCTTTTCTGCCATTATGGAGTCCAAATTTACCATTTTACCTTCTTTGATCATCTTACCAAAATCCTAGGTTTATGGGATGCTTGAGAGCAATTATCAGTGTTTTCTTATAAGTTCTCTATATCCCTTTCAAGTTGATTCATTTCTGTCCAGTTCACCTCACCTTTTTCCCTTTTTCATTTATAATTTCTAAGAAATATCTTCCATGCTTGGTTCATTTGGTGTGCTTCCTCCATATGTTCTGCTGCATTAGATCATTGCTTGGCACACTACTGGCCCAATCAGGCTTAGAAACCCTCATTTTCCCTGAACACAATTTGCTTCCTCCCTCTTTTCTAGTGAATGTATTTAATGAGGATTAAGCCTCTTACTTTACCTATTCTCTACTGATAATCACTTTAACACTCCTGCAGAAATGTCAAAATGCATAGTTGCCCTTTGCAAAACTTGAACTTGATAAGGTGGTCTTCCTTGGAGATTTTTCTGATCTATCTTGGACAAATAGGTGCTGACATCTTTTAATATTTGATTTAGCTTCTAGCACATGAAAAATAGTGCTTCAAAACACCAAGGATAACCCTATAGCCAGTGAAAACCTAATGACCTAGTGGGAGGCTCCTTTGACTTGATCTTTGGCTGAAAGCTTGGCTTGGGGTCTTCAGGTGTAAAAAACATATCTTTTGAAAAATTGATGTATTAAAGATCCAAAATCCAATGTACTTTATTTATCTAAAGAGCCTACAAAGATAATTTTTAGACCATCAATGCTTGGGGCACCTGGTGAACATGAGTAGGAGCAGGTTGTTTGGCAATCCTAGAGGGAAAGTGGAGGGGTGAGGTAAAGGAAAAATAGAGTTTTGAGGTTATGGGTGGGAAAATAGGATAAAGATGACTGGAATGAGCCCATGAGGGGTCTTTTAGGAGTGGTAGGATGACCATGTAATGACAAAATAGTAGAATAGTGAAAATTTTGGTTTAAGGATAATGAAGGGAGTGAGATTTATAAAACTCACAATACTCATGAATCTTGTTTTTAGAAATCTAGGAAAGGAATTTAGTCATCTACAAATAGAAAAAATTACTGATGACTAACACTTGTCACTACTATAATCTAGCCACAAGGTGTCTTAGGGCTCCTGCATGGATCTAGCAGGTGGATATAAGGTGACCTTATTCCTAGAATCTCCATGGGAAATACACATGTTACCATAATGACATCCAATGTAAGCATCAACCATAGCAAGCCATGATCATCCCAAGATTAAGGGATGTACTCCCACATGATTCTTTGGCTAAATCAAAATGAAGTTTGCGGGATATTCCCAAAAATCTAATGAAACTATCACATCATCCAACACTCATTCTGGCTTGATTTTAGATCTGTCTACCAATTCAAGCACAGTGGGAGTAGGAAAAATATGGACCAATCCAAGTTGATCCATGGTTTGCTTGGTCATGACATTAATTGTTGCCCCTAGGTCTATAAGAAAATTAGAGACAAGGAAATCACTTATCTGAACAGAGACAACAAGGTTTCCAGGGTCACTATATTTTTCCATGCCCATACATCTCATCATTAACTCTGCTTCTCTTGCAACAAATTGAATGGTTTGGGGTTCAAATATTCTCCTTCCTAGATTCTTGAGATAGAGATAACTAATTATTTTTGTACATATGGGGATCTCTTTGATAGGTTGGAGTAAAGGTACGTTTATAAAAATATTCCTAAGCTCATAAGCCAAGCTAGACTCTGGAATGGGGCCATTCCTCTCCACAACTAGCCTCTCTAGATAGGGAGACTGGTTTGAAGAGGATTACCTTGGCTCTGAAGCTACGAGGATAGGCTGAATGGTGACATCTCTCATAGAATGGTAAATATTTTCCTCCTCACCTTTCTCTTCGATAATCACCATAAGATGCTTCTGCTTTTCTGAAGTTACTATCTTCCTCAATCTCAATTGGAGATCATTGACTCCAACTGGCATAAACCGATATCTGGATGGAAAAAGCGGGTTCATAGAATGGATCATTTGTACCGTTTTTTTATTTCTATTTGGTATGGGTTTGGTAGGTTGTTGAGGAGGTCGAAATGGTGGAGGTAAAGGTAATGGTGGCATAGGTTGAGTTAGCTAGGGAGATGATGGTTGTGGCATTAGGTAAGGTGCATATGTTGGTGAGTATGATTGCATAGGTGTAAGATAGGAATGGTGTGAATTTTGTAGCCCTCTCCATCCTTGTTTCCAAGATTTGGAGGGTTGTCCATAATGATATTTTTTCCCATGGTGCCAATGTTGAGAGTGAATAATGTTAGGATAGGAATATGGATGTGCATTATAACCAAAAAAATGCAGTGGAAGTTCAGGAGCCATACCTGCACTTACCTAAGGTTAGTTTTTTCGTGCTCACATAGCATGCAATGATTCGACTTCAGGTTGTCCTCCCTCAAATACAGCTTTCAGCCCATGTATGGAAGAACATTTTTTCGTGGCATGGTTCTTTGCAAAAATTGCAAATTTATTATCTCCTTTAACATCAAGAGGACATTCTCTTAAAATATGTTTTTTTCTACATTTTGGACAAAAAATAGATAATGACTCTTGTTCATCTACAAGTTTTTTCTGAAATTTCAAATAGTATATTTCTTTGCTAACCTTGTTCATTATTTCAATTTTCATATTGTCCATTTTTTTCTCCAATCCAACGATCATAGCATCAGTAGATTCAGTTTTCTTATTTTTGTTTCAAACTCCTTTACCGGATCTATATTGATTCCTTGAGAATTTCCTTCACAAGTCACAGATTTTATCAAAATTTTTCTAGGAAATATCTCCTTATCCTAAGATATTTAAATTATTCCTAGCACCATCAGTAATTCCACATAAGAAAAAGGTCCTAATGGTACTCATATCAAATTTGTGTTTTGACCTTTGAAGGATATATATGAATATCTCTAAGTAGTCCTCTAGGGTCTCATCATCATTTTTCACATTAGTAAATATTCTTCTTGAATATCTCTAGTTTTACAATATTCCTAATATTTTTACAATAACACTCTCTTCATCTATTGCAAATAAACTATAGTGTCGCCCCCTAGTCCCATGAACCAGCGTAGTGATGCATCCTTGAGCGTTGTAGGAAACAACTTTAATTTCTTACATCAGATGAATAATCATAACTCCCACACAAAATGTCAAACTCAAATAGAAAATATTATGGGTCTCCATGTACCTTACCATATAAATGAGTAATATTTGATGGTGGTATATTCTTCATTTGCACAATTACGTAAGGATCCACAATTGGAAATCCAAAAGTGGATTGTTCCTCATTTACCTAATTTTCGTCAGTTCTCTCAGCATGGTCCTCGCGACCGAAAATTTTTGTTCCTCCAATCAAAATGCTTTCAACAGGATAAGAAGGTTTACTATGGGTTCTAATAGTCTCCTTCTTCCCCCTCATGGGTTGTGTCACTCATGGACTACTGTTTCCAGATTCCAAGTGGAAATTTCTTGCGCGATGAGTTTGGGTTTGTTTGGAATTTATTCTTGCAAAAGAAGGCCCAACATGAGAATTTTTTTAAGATTTAATAGTATTTCCTCGGCCCTTAGTGGGCTTCATACCCCTACCCATTTTAGGTATTCATTTCAAAAAATGACAAAACAAAAATTCAATAAAATGCTGCAATTAAAAAGTAACTCAACACCTATAAATTCCTTCAACCAATAGAAGCACACTGTAGAAAAATAATAGAAGACTTACCCCTATTGTAGAAAAATGGAAAATTATTACCAATTCAAATCACCTCCCCAGAAATGATGCCAAAATGTTGGGTGCGAGAATTTCAGCTAAGCAAACTCCTTTCAACACTTAATTGTCAACCTGGGTTTCGTAAACTTAGAGACGAAGAATAGGAAATGCCAGAAGTGGTATGAAATTTTCCTATATATTCCTACTTCTCAATTAAATATCTTGTAGAATTGAAAAGAAATATCACACACCAATTTACACCAAAGAAGTTCTAGTGTCAGAATGCAAAAGAAAAGACTTTGCAAAGAAATCAAGTGAAGGAAATTTCACACTTGTTGTAAAGAAAATTGATCACTAAAATGAAATTATATGTTTATCTCTAGTATGGGTGTTGGAAGGTTCAAAAGTGGACCCTTGGTAAGATATTCCTTCTTAAGGATTCTCCTTCCTGCACCAAGCTATTATTCCTGTACTCCTGCAATATGCTTGCACTAGTACAGGTACAGGACTTGGGTGCAAGAAGTATATTTTTTAGTTGCACTTCAAATTTATCTCTTTGTGTAGGGGCTCTAAGCTTCAGGCTTCGAGCACTCTGTTCCTGTAATAGGATATTGGTTCCTGTATTGGAACAGAGATTCATGCACCAATTTTTCCAATTAATTTCGGGAAAAGAAAGGAGTGTGTTAATCTATGAAAGAAATTTTCAAAGGAGAATGAGAATTCTAAAATAACTTGCACATGTAAAATAATTCTTAAACCAAACTGAATCTTGCAATGAAAATAACTTTGAAATAAAAAAAACTTCAAAATTTAAAGCACACTTTCTTCAATGCAACGAAAGAAATAACTCAAGCATGACAACAGGCTTTTATCCCTGCTATAACTACTCACATGGGGCAGATTTGCCTCTAATATTGTAAACTCAGAAAGGTTCACTTTAATTGTTCATATTTACGTTTTAATTTTCTTTTACAAATATGAAGTGCAAGCACAAATATATGTGTCATAACATCATTAGTTCATCAGTTAACAAGAATATTTTAATTCCTATGATTTTAACTCTTAGTATTAAAAATACTTGTATTAACTAATGGACATTCACTTGCAGAAAAAAATTGAAACCTTGAGATGGAAAGAGATGAAAAATTCTTGTGGTGATGAACTAAAAAGAAACAAGTTGCAGAAATTATAAATGCACTAGTGAAGGAAAGTGCTTGCACTACTCCAGGAAAAAATCAACGAAGATTTGTAAAAAGGGAAATGACTGAAATTAAATCGAAATTTATTTAATAAACATGCCACGGATCCATCACACTTGAATGTCAATAAAATTAAACTAGAATTCTTGTGAAGAAATTAATTATAAACTTAATCCACACCTTGCATAAATAAAATCAACACATACACCTTTAACTGAAAGAAAGCACGAGAGGGAAAATGATTTGGGTTGGCTGGGCCCTAGTCAACCACCTCATTTCCTGTTTTAGGAAACGTAAAGCTTCAGCACTCAAGGATGCATCAGTGACAAATCAAAATGAAGAATGTAAAAAACATGGCATAGCTCCTTGTATTAATTTGATTCAGAAAAAATATATCATAAGTATGGATCCAACCCAGAACGAGGGCGACAATACAAAATTAAAATTTGCCAGAGTTATAGTAGCATGGCTATCACTCCCTAATTTCCTATCTAAAATCTATATTTATACAACCCTTTCGGCCTATTACCATAACAAAATTACATACTTTCATTCTAATTCCAACCTTTCGGCTACAAGATATAACAACCAACATTACAAAATAAGCTAATGACTATAATAAAACGCTAAAATGTTCATTGGGTGATGATCCAATATTTAATCAAATCCCTGATTATTTTCCTCTCTGGATTGCTCTCAAGATGACCACAACTGAATGGGTCGAGCTGGAACAAAAAGACCGTGTTAGGTAACGAGTTGTTGTGGAAGTCTAGGAGCGATTGACTGCCAATGGTACAGGAATCTCCCTGCACTAGACCATGTTGATTAGATATTAATAAATTTTCTTATAAAAATAATTTAGGAAGAGAAATATTAGTTGCAAGAATATAAAAGGCATAAAATCTATTTAAAAATGATTAATTAAGTACCTAATAAATCTGAAGTATGAAATATAAAACTAGTGTAGGGATAGGACAGATTCTTGGACTAATAAAGGTATAAGGAAGTTTATGAGGATAAAACAAAGGTTTATGATCATAATTTTAAGGTAGGAAAGGGTTTAAAAATGAGGCATTTTCTCCTACTAACAAACCCTAGTGGAAAATATGCCTTTGTAGTCATATTTGTTATTCCTATATTCATCTATAATTATGTGACTGGACTTTGATACTCATTCAAGACCTTCACATGTTGTAATAATATTACCTAGGATAAAATGTATCTTAATAAACTACATTTTATCAATAAAAATGGTTCAGGTTGCCATATTATTAATTATAAGACACATTAAAAAGTGTGATAGGTCGAAAATTGCTCACTATGTTTATCTTGATGTCTATCTTGAAACTTGTGTAGTTTATCTTGTTGTTGAAGTTAGATACCTTGTCTGTGTCTCAAACAATTAATTTGCATACAATATACTCAATATTATCCCACATTTCCTTCAATATATGTGTGAATATTAAATGGGGAAATTTTCCTCCAATTACCATTATGGAAGAATCATATAGGAACAAACAATGATATGATGTAAATGAAAAGACAATCCCAAACCTTCCTCTTAAATAAGAAACACGGTTTTTTGAAGGATACATGGTAGATGAGATTGGAAAGAATCCAATATTGTCAAATCTGTGCTTTTATGAAAATAATTTGATGACCAAGAAGCCACAAAAATAATTTTGATGCTAGTTGAACCCCAACAACTTGGACTGGAGTTGTAACATATAAATATGATTCATAGACACATTTAGCAAAATCAAGCATAGCTCAAGAAATTCTAAGACTAGACAAAGATTTTTTGTTATAGACAACATTCATGTATGTCATCTAGAAACTTTGAAGTGGATTGATGAAGACCATGTAATAAAGATGGATTTGATGTTTCTCTTGTTCTAGCCATGGCCTTCAAGCTTTTTAGCACATGACAGGGAAGCTCTATCTATATTGTCAAAAATATTCTCATGTTCCTACTACTCTCCCACCACTAACTTTATCTCCAACATCGTGGCACAAGAAATTAATGTCCAATGTGCTAACAGTTTCTATTCTTACAAATATGAATGGTCATAGTGGAACAATTTCTAATTTGAATGAAATTAAAACATAAACATAAGATAATATAATCATTATATATAATTTGGAGAATTTAACTTGTCATAAGTAAAATTTTATTCCAATATCTCACGAGTATTCTAGAATATATCTTAGTCATTGACAACTTCTTTGCAAATCCCATATTGGGAAAAATGTTCGATGTGACTAAGGATAGGTATAAATTACAATTCATGGTTCTTCTCTAGTGTTAAATATGATAAGTAGATGACGAAACTTATTACAGTAGATACATGGACTTTGGGCATGTCATATAACTTCAAATGGAGGTATGATTATAGCACAAGACTTGATACATATCACTAAATGCTAGCCATCTTGATATAGTCCTTTAAGCCTCCTAGAAAATTGTAGTAAGGTTCAAATAGAGACTCGCACATATTATTTTAACTATGGACATATTTTGTACAGATTTGGTTGGACTCTACTAATTTTTCAATGTTATTGTTCATGGTGGAAATCAACACCTATAGAAATAGTAAATGAAACATGAAGTAATTAGAGCATGACCTCTATTAGGTGCAAATAAATCCTCTACCAGATCTCTTAAAAAAGGTAGTTTTTTAACCCTATTTTTATGATATTAACTTCAATATTGCGTAGTTATTTCTATTATAGTTGAGCTCCAATCAACCTTTATGTTTCTTTTACATGCATATTATTGGCTCATTTCTGCAACCATTGTAAATATATCTAGTTGGAGATGGGAAACATCACTATTGATGTCAAAGATTAAAATTAAATATAAAGCAAGGAAGCTTTATTGGCCTTCTCATAGATTAATGGCAGAAGAAATAGCCGAAGAAATCTCATAAATGAAGTATTTTAAAGGTTCAAGATGTCTTTCATGAGTTTATGAATGTATTGATCATTTTTTCCTGGGATCTATGCTTTTATTACAACATTTTCTCTCCTAGTTATGATTTTTTATAGCTATTAAAGTGAATGTGATAATATTTGAAATTAATATTTGATGGAATTAGTCGTAAATATTTTTAATACATTAGTACATGTTGTGACTGTGATATTTCTATCAATGTGGCTTATTGATTGAAACTTCATGAATTAATTTAATCTCTGACACCCTGAGAACTTCTAGGTTTCTAATGATATATTTAAAAATAGTAACATTGAAGATGATTGTCTGATAATATTAAATTCGTAGAAACTTGAAATTATAATTTTAATCATTACCATTCAAGGATTTCCTACATATTTATTTTTATTTTAGCTATAAGCACCTACATTCTCATCATGGTTTGGGAGTTCCACATTGTTTGTGACTAAGGTCTAACAAATGTTTTTTTTTAATCATCACAAAATAGTGTATGTCAAGCATAACTTTTGGGATATTTGGAGTCACATCTACATAATAGTTACTGCTGAATTTGACATTCTATTTGTGAGCAATTCCCATTGAATAGGGGCCACTTCTTGGGACATAGAGGTGATTAAATAGTGTGGTGGAAAATATCGAACTATATAAGATTGACAAGTATCTCATTTCTATGGAAATGGCATACACCATTTAATGTGGATGCTCTTCATTCATATGACTAGGATAAGAACACTTACATAAAATTTGGCAGCCCATATTTCATGCAACATTAGCATTTTTCTGCAAGGATTTAAAATCTCTTGAGATCAGGGTCGATCATATAAACTAGCACTATTAGTAAATGTATGGAGGACATCTTTGGCAATGTAGGATTTAGAACTCATGCTTCTCTCATAAAAAAATTCATCTCCATTTAAAAAAATGTAGCCTTGCATTTTATCTCTGATTTGTTTTAATCTTTGTTACTATACCATTCATGATTTTCTAGCTTGAAACTTCTGTGAATACTTCTACATCCTTCTAAATTAAGTATATTTGAAACTTCATATCTTGGAAATGATAATTGTTTCCCTTTTCCTTTGTCATGGTTTCTCTTATTTGTAGCTTAAGGATCCTCATTCTCGAAGAGTACATAACTCAGAAAACCTAGATCACATTACAAAGGAGTAGCATATGTTTCTAAGGTTTGTCCATAAGATTGTTGAGGTCAAACTTCTTCTCTAAGAAATGCTAGAAATCCACATCTTTGTCTAAATTACTGGAATGAGAATCATTAGGGTAATTTTGAGGTCTAAAATGGGCCTCCTAAGAAAAATGTACAACGAAAATAAAATTTATAAGAACCAATAGGATTCAAGATGATGATGTCAACCATGGGGGATGATTCACCATTTTTTAAGTAAAAGGGTGAAAAGATTAAAAAATAATAAAACTACTTTTTCAACTCGTATTTTAATCTTATCTCCCAAAGTTTTTACTCAAATTTTGAGCGGGAGTACTCGTTGGATGAAAATTTTAATTTCTCATCCAAGGAGTACCCATGTTGCATACTTTTGATGGACCCTGCTACATGAAAAATTATAAATACATGAAAAAACATGATTGCAATCACATTTTTCATGTATTTATCATTTTTCGTGTAGCGGGATCCATCAAAAGTATGCAACATGGGTACTCCTTTGATGAGGAAATAAAATTTTCATCTAACGAGTACTCCCACTCAAAATTTGAGTAAAAAATTTGGGAGATAAGTTGAAAATACGAGTTGAAAAAGTAATTTTTTCTTTTTCCCTCTAAAATTTGAAGATGTACTAAAATATTATTTTATTATTTCTACTATTATTTTATAATTTCCTTAGGAGGCTTATTTTAGACATAAAATTTTCCCTAATAGTCATTGTCTATTGTGAGGATTCTTTTTTAGAGTTCCATCAATTTTCTGTCTTTAAAATAGTGTTGAAACAACCACTAGGAAGCCTAAAACAGAAATAGTTTGACTCCATAGTGCAACCATCCAATACCTTGGAATGACAACCACAAGATGGTCAGTATCATAAATTTTAAAGTATATTTCATCTTCTTGCAAGGAAATTGTTCCCTGATTGAAATATTTTATATTCCTAATTATCTCCTTTTTTTATATTTAGAATTTCATCATTTTTATCATGATTTATGTTGTCACAAGAATCGCTTTTCTCCAACAATATTTTTAGTATGTCCTCTGGATATAATCTCACCATATATGGCTATTATTTTTAATAAGTGCAAAAAGGACAATAACAACAAAAGGACAACAATTTAGATATTATTTTCAATAGATGTTGAAGTAGCCATCTTTGTACCAGTGTTGCTGCCTTCTCTATTGTTAGATGGATTGTGACAACACTACTTGCTAGGGGAAGCTCTTATGGGTGCTATTATGATAGGTATTAGAAATTTTTTTGATGCTTTGTCTTTTGGATAGACCAATGGACATAATTGCAAGCTCTACTCTGATCCATGCAAGAGGTTCACACACATTTCTTAGCAAGCATAAATGTTGTTTCTTTCTCGAGGTTTCCCATTCACTCATCCAATGTGTTTGTGTTTCCTTGTAAGGTTCCTTTTTCAAGAATATCACAAGTCTATGCCAGAGATGGAATGCGGGGGAATTTACCAAATATGGAAGTATAAAGCTCAAAGAAAGAAAGGGGAGCAAGGTCTCAACCCCTGGAAATAATAATACATCAATCCTTGGGAGGATTGGCTAAAATATACAAAAAGGGAAAAATGCCACAGTTGCTGCCTCAAACTGAAATAACACCGCATCTCAGAAATGGATAGAAATGAATGGAAAATGTTGCATTTACTGAATGGATATTTTAGGGGAAAGGCTGATCCAATCCCTGAAGATTTCTCCCTCCAAACTAGTGGTGCAAACCCCACTGCAATTCTTCTCAGAAATAACGCAGTTAAGGGAAGGAATTGCACTGTAGATAATGGGAGGAGATGGGCCTAATGCAAAAATGTTAAAGAAAGATTTGAAATCTCCTCTGGTGGCTTCCTGGATTCAAAGAAACTCTCTCCTCTGAAATCAGAGCTCCGGAAGTGCTGCTATGGAATCTCCACTACAGCCCATCAACATAATGTTTCCTGCACTGCTGAAAATGCTATACTGAAGGGAAATGCTTTGGCCTTGAACCAAAATGTGGAGGATCTAAAGAAAAAACCTTCAAGAGGCCTCTCAAGAAGGAGGGAATCCTAAACAGGAGTTTCCTTGTGCTGAAAAACACAGCTATCTCAGTTAAGCAATTGAAGAGAGCAAGCAATTCGAAATATCCATGAATGAGAAAAATGGTTGTTTCTTCCTTATTTTATGTCAATGAAGGATCCTTGGCCATGGACCCCACACATTAGGGTTTCTTCCTCCTCAAGCAATTGTGTTGGCTTCCCAAGCAATCCAAACCTCTATCTATTGTGTAGTTTGACTTGGTCAACATGACCTAGCCTCCTTGCAATTATCCCTTTTCACACATGGCTGTGCAAGACTAGATATAATGATTCTTCTCTTTCATTTCATGAGGGATTTTATTGATATTTTATTTATGAATGGGTATCTTTGCCCATTTTATTCTCCTCCTAAGTGAGAATGGAAAAAATTAATGTTCCATAAAAATTGGGAACATTACAGTCCTCCCCTCTCAAAGATTTCTTTTCCTCAAGCCAGTACAAGGATAGACTGATTTAATTCCCCTTAATTTCCTAGTAGCATCCATGCATGATAAACTCCTCCAAGAAAAGGATGTCATATCATCAATCAATTTTCTAAGTTGTCCCTCCAACATATGTAATCTAGCCTTTGGTGAGCATCCCCAAATAGCTGTCATGTAGAAACAAATATCCATGAAGGAAATAATGGGCTGTCTAAGGGCCTCCTTGAGGCATGAGATCTGATATAAATTGGGACTCATAATCCCCATATGAATCTCCCATCCCCAAGAAATCATCCATACAACATGAGCCGTCTCCAAACATAGCAAGTCATAGAAACTCTGTCCACCTTGAGCTCCGGAAAAGAAGGTGGGCTGAAAATCTGAATATGGAAAGCTCCATAGCTCACTCCATGCTATACTCCCCTCCACCTATGATTAGTGTGGAGTGTGTGCTGATCAAGGGCTGAAAATGTATTTCCTCCGAGTAGCAACATGAAGAGAAATCCTCCAAGGATCTCTCTTCCATCAATGAAAATCCAGCTGGCCCAAGATATGTCATCCATGATGAGTAGGACATGATCATAATAGGATACCACAATGACATGTTTTCTGTAGGTTATACCATGTGTAGCAAGGTAAAAACTATGTCTCATATGCCTACAACTCAATCTCATCCACTGCAGCTGCAGAAAATAACATGGCAAGCATTGTGTGGAAAATATCACCTCTACTACTGAATAGTAAATAGATGTCTGAATCAGCAATACATAATAAAATACATGCCCATATACATACAATGGATGGATATCATATTAAAACTCATGGACCACCTCAAAAGAAGGAAAATAGGTGGTTGTGGTGGCCATGTCTCTCCTCATGTTCCCCTTAGAACATGCCATGCAAAAACTGTGGGAATCTCCTCCCCTCAAAAACACATTTAACTCATGTGTCATTTCACCAATCATGATCCCAATAATAAAATGGACAATATCAACAAATGGAAACATTCTCCTCATCAAAATAGAGGAAGTACTGTTGGTTTCATATGGTGCTAGAATGTACCAACAGTCTCCCAAGAGTGCATAACGTAGTTTTGCAAACTGCTGCTTAGGAAATGTACAAGGAAAAATGTTTTGAGATATAATGCTAATAATGGGAATTAGCTGAACATGAATAGGATGGAAAATTTTTTTCCCAAGGCCATGAAAAATATGGTGGTCTCCATCATATGGGTTGGCCCAACTCTGCTCATGGAGTAACATGAAAAATTTGCCCCTTTGAGGAGCCATGCACTGCAACATAATGATAAGAGGATGCAAATCAGCAAATGAAAATACAATGCTCTTACCATCGGCTGGAAGTAAAATGATAGATGAATCTATGCATGTGACCCTGCTCCCAAGTGACAGTGCTGTGAGCTCATGTAAAAGGGCTCTTACCCATGCCAATTTCTGTTTCTTGACATGCTTCTTTTCAAGAAAACTTCTGGTGATGCTGCTGAAAATGTGAAGCTTTTCCCAATATGGAAATGCTTCCCAATCAATCCAAACTGAGGAGTAATACTTTTGCACTATGAGAGTGCCCTCCTCTACTCCTGCTTGCTGCCTCCTCATGCTCACATCATGTAACTCATGTGATGAAGGTATCATGACTGATATATATGCCATATCAACACCATGGATCCCTACTCCTTGATTCTAAATGATGTAAACACCCTTCCACCTCTTCCCCACTCCTATCCTCCTGGAAAAAGAGTACATCAAGTGATGGCCAAACTCCTTCAAGAGGAGCCAGCACAACCAAGCCTCTTGTTGTCTGGTATCATATATTTGAAAGTGGAAAATAAGCCCCTTGATTCTCATCCACACCCACTCATCTCTTTGTGGATGTCCTCTCCTTCTTCCTCCTTTGGTACTCCTCCCATGAGGGCTACCATTCTCCCAAGCCATATCTTCCCCTTTGCATTTCATGGAAGGTTGAAATGTAGCTCCTTGGAGACCTCTAGGAAAATATCTCTCACCCATGGCTATGTTGGCTCCATGAGGACCCAATTGTGATGGAGTTAATATCTCCTCCCCACCCATGTCTAACAACGTTGCTAATTCCTCCAATATTGTAGCAGCTATTTCATCCTCCGGTTCAAGGTTTGTTCCTTGATTTATCATGAAGGTGCCATGTTTTATTTCATCCTCCAATGGTTCAAATCCCAACCTCAAGGGCTGAATGAGACTCATCAAAAGTGCTTAACGATGAAGGTTTATCTCTTCTTTAAACCATTTTCACGGCACAGTGAAATCATGGTGCTCTGGAATAGCAAAAGATGTAGATCCTGGGACCTTTAAAGATGAATTTCCACAATTCTTTAAGTTGTTTGCTGGAATGAAAAGTGGAACTTCCCTCATACCTTGATGGATCCTGGGGTATTCTTGTCTGGCTACAGTAGTTTCCTCCTCTAATGCCATGGCTTCCTCCTCCAAAGCTGAAAAAGGTTGTTTTTACTTTTTCCTCTCTCCATCAAAGGTTCAAATCAACCTTTCAAAAAGTCTTCAAAAGAGCTTACCTTGAATGGACCAAGGGTTTGAACCACCAAACAGAGGCTTTACCCTCCATGTGCAGTGCAGAAATCTCCACTGCTTCTTCCTCTACCACTGGATGTAGCAAGAAAAAGGCTTCTAGCTTTTTCACCCAAGCTCTAGCTGAAGTGTCCCCATCAAATGTAGAAAATAGAAACATATTGCCTCTGCTTTCTCTTATATTGCAGGGAATTCTCTCCTCCTTCTATTGAATAAACTATGGGAACGCTGTAGCTTCCATGAATGCTGCAGAATGGAATTTATATTCATCCAGGTATTGATTTTGAACCAGATGATCCAAGCATCTCTCATGCTTGTTTCATTTTTTAGAACAAGAAGTGCATGGACCTTCCTCTTCTTCTCTTTGCTTCTCCTCCTTGGGGAGGCTCTCCTTGTTTCTGAAAATAGATGAGATCAAGCTCATCTTCTGCATCATCATCTTCTTTTGTTCTCTTTCTTTCTTGGGCTTTGAAAGCCACAGGCTGAGCCAAAAGGAGCTCTGATACCACTGTAAGGTTCTTTTTTTAGGAATATCAAAATTCTGTGCCAGAGATGGAATGTGGGGAAATTTACTAGATATGGAAGTATAAAGCTCAAATAAATAAGGAGGAGCAAGGTCTCAACCCCTGGAAATAATAATACATCAATCCTTGGAAGGATTGGCTGAAATATACAAAAAGGGAAAAATATCGGAGTTGCTGCCTCAAACTGAAATAACACTGCAACTCATAAATGGATGGAGATGAATGGAAAATTCTGCATATACTGAATGGATATCCTCCAATGGATCTTTCAGGGGAAAGGCTGATCTAGTCACTGAATATTTCTCCCTCCAAACTAGTGATGCAAACCCCACTGCAATTCTGCTCAGAAATAATGCAGTTAAGGGAAGGAACTGTGCTGTAGATAATGGGAGGAGATCGGCCTGATGCCAAAATGTGAAAAATATATTTGAAATATCCTATAGTGGCTTCCTGTATGCAAATAAACTCTCTCCTCTGAAATCAGAGCTCCGGAAGTGCTGCTATGGAATCTCCACTGCAACCCAGCAACACAATGTTTCCTGCATTGTTGAAAATGCTATACTGAAGGGAAATGCTTTGGCCTTGAACCAGAATGTGGAGGAGCTGAAGAAAAAACCTTCAAGAGGCCTCTCAATAAGGAGGGAATCCTAAACAAGATTTCCATTGTGCTAAACAACACAGCTATCTCAGTTAAGCAACTAAAGAGAGAAAGCAATTTGAAATATCCATGAATGAGCAAAATGGTTGTTTCTTCACTCTTTTATGCCAATGAAGGCTCCTTGGCCATGGAACCCACACATTAGGGTTTCTTCCTCCTCAAGAAATTGCATTGGCTTCCCAAGCAAGCCACACCTCCATCTATTGCGTAGTTTGACTTGGTCAACATGACCTAGCCTCCTTGCAATTATCCCTTTTCACACATGGGTGTGCAAGACTAGCTCTAATGATGCTTATCTTTCATTTCATGAGGGATTTTATTGATATTTTATTTATGAATGGGTCTCTTTTCCCATTTTATTCTCCTCCTAAGTTAGAATGGAAAAAATTAGTGTTCCATAAAAATTGGGAACATTACATTCCCCTAGGTGGCCACATTGTTTTCTCCAATGGGATTTGTTTCAAATATTCAAAAAAGATCTTTTTAATTTGGTCATGATCAAATAAAGCTGGTGCAGTTTGGACATGTATAAAATTAGCATTGGACAAAAAAATTAATCTCAGTCACATTGTTCCTATTGTGAAATGTCTTTGAAGGGAATTTGTGTGTGTTCTAAGGTAACTTCATCCCCCTAAACAATTTTTTTGTACTTATTTTGGGTTTGATCGATTTTTCTCTCTAGAAACTATGGGGGTTTGTTTCATTCCCAAAGGTAAGGTTTAGAGAATATGGTTTCAATTGAAAGTCCTTAGATACCACCCTAATCAACACTGGATAGAAAAATTTAACACAAGAAGCTAAGCCGGATGAGAAACATAAACCCCCTAATCACTCGACTATAGTTGATTTTTTGAAGCATAGAAGGGAAGATAGATCACATGACCACTATAATGCAGGTCAAAAATGCTCATGTTGGCTGGAATAGGTGAGTAAAAAAGGAATAGTTGAGTAAATTTATTAGAGCGAACAACGCCCTTTTTGAAACTATGGGTAAACATTGAGATCAATGTTAGGTTATTGCGATCTCGCACACTGATAGAGATTAGTTACTGCAATCTCACTGACTCACTCATATGAGGATAATTAGCTAAGAAGACCATATTACTCACGAGGAAAAAATATGAGGAATTTAGAACAAGTATGGACTACCTTAACAGAAAAAGGTATTGCCAGATTTGCTATAGAGGAAAATATTCAAAGTTTTATTGTTAAAATCGGGAAATATCATATAGCAAAAACTGAAAGTGGGGATGGTAGCAGGTTAAACCATCATAGATTCAGAAGTAAAAATTCACTAAGAAGAGGAGTCCCTTTTCCCACTCTACTCTACATTAATTTCCAGGCGATCCCTTAGCAAAATAAAATAAAAATTTGTATAACGAACTCCAAAAGCCATAGAACGAACGTAGGAAATAGCAAATAGTACAAATGTGTGAGTATAGAAAAACATAAACCTATAAATCCAAATAATTTGTGATTCCAACTCCAAAATTGCAGACTTCAATTGTTAATTTGTTGTTTCTCGCCTCTTCAAAAGCCTCCAAGTTCTCTCCAATTCTTTTTTATCCATGACAAAAGTTGTAATTTTATAGAAAAAACTGTAAGTCCTAAAAAGCTTTAACCGAATCATCAATTTCTCTCAAAATATACCAAAACCCTCCCACCAATTACAAAAATTTGGTGCCAAAGAACCAGAAAATCCATTTTTCATTAAAAATTTAGAACCAGGGTAAACCTCTTCCTGGACCTCTTTGGGGACCTCTGCATCATAGTAGAATAGCAGGTGTGCATTTGGCAGGATAAGAACAAAACATTTTCACGTGCGGTAAGAATCTCGATTTGCAATTGGTGAGGTAAGAATAACAATTTTTCGAATCTTAGTTTTTGTTCTTGGGGATTTCAAATCCAATTTCAACTTTCATTCAAATAGTTTTCAATTTCATAGTTACTTTCAATTTTAACAAAATGGGAATTCGACTTAATCTATTCACTATTAAAAAATAATTAAAATATAAACATTAAAATTTACTAATTTAATTATTAATCAAATATAAAACCTTTAAAACCAATAAAACCACAATATATTTCTTTATTTAAATCTTAATTTCATATAATTATGTAAATTATGCATGAAATGAAATAAATATGTTCATTGGATTCACTATTAAAAAATAATTAAAATATCAACATTAATATTTACTATTTTGATTATTAATCAAATTTAATACCAATAATATTGTTTTATTTAAATCTTAATTTGATATAAACATGTAAATTATGTATTAAATGAAATAAATATATTCATTCGTACAATTCTTATACAAATTGATAAAACTAAACACATTTATCCATTATTACACAATAAACCATACTTAAATAATTTGAACGACATATTTATAATCATTAATAAAGATTTATATATTATTAAAAAATTAAATAAAGTTCATAGCTAAACAATTAATAGAAGTTCATAATGTCATTAAAAATTAACCAAGGTTCATATCAAACACTTAATAAAAATTCATACTCCATTAAAAAATTAATTAAGGTTCATATCTAAATTAACAAAGGTTCATGCACTCCCCAATGGGGGTGAGGTCTAAGCAACACATGTAAGGTGTCTCGCATGAGTATATACAAGTGGAGTGAGGGTGAATAAGGGTCATTCCGATCCCTTCACCAGAACACATGCGGCGAGAGAGGTAATGGCTTCATGTTGTCAATTCGTGTGAAGCATTACTACGCGTTGGAGTTCAGGGGTGGTGAAAGGTTAAGGTGATGGAAGATGAGGGAGCCCGACATTAAACTCCTCACTATGGTTTGGTGTTGGTATTGGTGGTGGCCTCCAGGGAGGAAGTGTAAATGTCTCAAGAAGGTTTACGGAGTGAGTGGCTTATGTGCTCTTGTCGAATTTGTTGGTGCAGTGTGTTCAATTGGTCCCTACTTCTTAGTTTCTTAGCCATTGTCTACGTTAGGGTCGACGATAAGAAGTTTAAGGGAAGTGAGCTCACCCATTTCCATTTTTCTTTCCTTTCATGAAAAGAGAGGAAGCTAGAATCTGTAGTCCAAGAAAACACAAGGGTGGTGGTGGAAAACTAGTTTCTTTTCCCAATTTCATGCCCTTTGGTGTGGGCGCTATGTTGTTTGGTGGATTGGTGTGTGGTCTTTGAGCAGAGAATTTGGAGGCTGGTCGCTTCTTAGGGGAAAGTTTCACTTAGGAATCAACTACTTTTTCATCATTCATTTTTTAGGTGCCTGTGTTGGTTTGGTGGGTGGTGGTATTTTATTTTCCTAGTGGTGGAAATATTTATCTTGTAGTGGGAGGCAAATTTTTGCTTCCCTGTAGTGGTCGATGGTGAAATTTGGGTCCTTTTCTAGTGGTGGTTGTTTTCGCTGGTGGGTGGGATGGTCTTTGGACTCTACACATGGTGGGGCTCCTTAAACTTGGTAAATTATGAAGCCCCTGGTGTGGTTTGGGCTTCTCCCTCCCCTATCATCCATGACCCTGTGGGGGTGGAAGATGCGACAATAATCATGGCGGCTCCACGTTGGGATGGCAGTACTATAGGGTGTGCACAACTCTCTAGTGTGGGTGTGTGTGGGGGCCATGGAGGAGGTAGGCAGGGGGTTAGCATGGGTGGGGGTTCAAGGGTTTAAAATCAGAGTCGTTGGTGTAGAGGATCTCGTGGTGGCAAGGGGTGTTGAACCCTTAGTTAAACTGAGAGGGGGGGGGGGTGCGGATCATTTTAACAGATTCATAGACTTTTAAAAAAATTTCATTAAAACTTATTTACATCTTCATTTCATATTCAACTTAATATGTGATTAGTATTAGAATGTGAGCAGCAAGTATTAATATAATGTAACAATAGATTTAATATGAGAGCAACAAGTATTGAGAAGATGAGATAAACCACATCAACACATAAACATCATGCACATAGACACCAGATATAAGTGGAAACCCATAAAGGGAGAAAACCACATCTTATTATTGTTGTGATGCAAAGGCAAGCTCCAACTCCCTCTCACCACTAATTTTCTATAGGCACCGACCTACAGGAGGCTCCTACCTCAATTCTGCAAGCTACAACTTGCAAGGAAGCTACAAATCCCATCTATTTTTTGCAGGCACCAACCTACAGGAGGCTCCAACCTCGGTCAGCTACAACTGACATTTTATCAAGCTACAAATTGATGTGGAAGCACCAACTCCCATCTATTTTCTGCAGGCACCAACCTACAGGAGGCTCCTACCTCAGTCTGCTACCACTGACATCTATCAGGCTACAACTTGATAGGGAAGCTCCAACTTCCTTACTCTTTCAAAAGAAAAACACTTGCTGATTTACCTTGGATATCAGATCTGTTTTGTACCTTCTCTTCTGTTGTTCAACAGTCCTCATATCTGTCCTTATATCATTTTTGCATCTTCTCAGATTCACTATCAGCTCCTCCTTCTTCTTTGCTCAGCTCCTCCTTCTACTCTGCCTCACTGCTTCATTTCTGCATTCTCTGACTTTTCACAGCATCTCGTTCTGCTCCTCATTCTTCTTATCCTCTCTTCCTCAATTCCATACTCTGCATTCTCTATATTCACTCTCTCTGACCTCCTTTATGCATATCAAGTTGATATTATATATAGAGTTCATCACATGACCTTTTACATTCCTCAGGGAATTTGAAGTGAATAATCTTGACTTTTTTCCAAATGCCTTCTCATTTCTTTTACCCGCTCATTCAAAAAAATATAACAATATGCATTAATTTCAATACTACAGTGAGAGTTTTGTTTTCCTACCGGAGACTTGACAATGCATCACAAACTATAAAAAATTAATTACAACATTTACATTCACATTTTCAATTACACATTTCAATTTCACTCAGCTCCTTCTCTGGATTTGGGATTTACTGGATTTGTCTTTTCTGCTGCTGTTAAGTAACTGATCTGCATACTTCTGTTCATCATGCCTGCAAAATTCCCTATGAATTTTTCAGTTTCTACATTCTTTGTTTACCTCTGTTAGGCCCACATTTTCATCCCTGTGTTTATTCACCTGTTCACTGTACTTTTGTGCACCTGCTGCATATATAACTGTTTTTCCAGCTTTATCCTCAAATAAATATAAATCTATGCAATGTCTGTTCATTATTAATCTCTGTGCTCGGGCTACCTGCTTACACACTACACTCTCTGTCCATATAATATATTTTCAAATCAACCCCCTTCATAATTTTTGGATCACTGTACATTTTTCTACAACTGTCTCTCTCTCTTTCATTGTATTTGTGTAATTGTTGCACATATAACTGTCTTTTAATATAACAACTGATTTTAAATCTAGGCAAACTTGAATTAATGTGGAAACTTCATTTTTCCATGGTTATAAAACCATACGTATAAATTCATTCATATTTCAATCTTTACAATATTTCATACGGGGCCATATATATCGGGACCCACATATTCCAAAGTCTTCAAAGTGAAAATGCCTTTTGAATAATTTTTACTAAAGAACCTTTGGTTTAATCAACTCTCAGAATCTTCAAAACTATGGTTAAACCATAATAAAAAACCCAACGTACAATATTTCAGATTAATATTCAAATATTCTAGCCAAGCCATTACATAGAAGTCTCTGCATATACTCGCTATTGATTAGGCATCACGCATATGCAAATACTTTAATAGCCTCACCATATCAGTGTATTTCATATCTGAGCCCACACATTACATCAACCATTCATATGTGCCTTATCATATAATATATATATACCAATCATATCATAATGCTCTGTATTATAAAGTGAACCATGCAACATATATGACCCTTTCTTGAACTTCGAATTCAACGGAATTTAAACGAATGTTTGAGCCCACCTTCAGATAACGTACCTTGGCGTTATGTTTCCCTTTTCATCCGACGGTAGAGAGCACATCGCCTCACTCCACACAATTTGATGAATATCACTCGGTGAAGATGCACGGATGATAACGCACGATGGCACGCAATGAGAGTGGTTTGGCATATTTGTTCAGGGACGCATGTCGCCCGTCCTATGGAATCACTCCAATTTCATAAATACTGCTTTCCCGATGAAAGAAGTGTGATGAAAACTGGAATCCTTCCTTTACTGTTCACTCCTCTCGTGGTACCTCTCCTTCGCTCAAGGTTCCACTCCCCCTGCTCAATCACTATAAATCGACTTATTTGTATCACAATTCTTCATGACGACTTCCGTAAGTTAGTGCGGTGAACCGATCTCTTGGTATCGATTCAACACTGCAGGGGCTTCATTTAGACAATATATCTGATGCAGTCCCTATAGCTGCCTCTATAGTCATGGCCTGGCTATTCCTCCAGGAGCGCTGATTATTTTCCTTAACCTTATCTGTAGTCATCTTTGTTTCTTGTAGAAACACTAAATCAAGCTTCATCATTGGAACGCATAAATAATTAATCTAATTCCTCCATAATATATAACATAAGAAATTCACACCAGATTCCCTTTGCGCCCTTAAATTCATTCTTCCTTCAAACCTTCAGACTCTTGAAACCCATATTCAATTTTTCCATAATAATGAATTTTCCTTCTATAATATTTTCCCATACTCAGAACCAGTTTCTCAAATCAAATACCTCTACTCCTTGACTAATGCTGCTCCCTGCTCTTGAAGCTCCTTTGCTACCTCTCCAGATCTCCAATCAACTGGCCCTTCTAAAACTACCTCTGCTTCATGTCTCATGCTCTCTTTACCTGTTCCAAGTGCTCCTCCTTTTCCATATCATCTGCAAACTGTATTAAACCCCTAATTCAACTCCACTACTCTGTCTCTAATTCCTCTATTGCTTCTACTTAAATTCCTCTGTTTCATCTGCTGCCTCTGCTACCTCTCTGTCTCCTTTTCCATATGGATAGTTTAGGTGCTGCTCCTATCTTTACCTTTGCCATCAATGCCAACATTTCCAACGGTCTCCCCCTTTGGAATTGATGGCAACACATTAATAATTTCCTTTTAGAAGCCCCTTTTTCTTTTCCTCCCCCTTTGACATCAATGGAAAAGGGTTGCTCATTTCCTAGTTTTCTTTCTGCATTTCCTCTCTCTGAGTTATGTTTAGGCCCTCTTCTACTGACTTTGTACCATGCTTCTCCAGACTGATGTACAAGACTTGTTGAGAGAACACTTTGAGGATTATAGAACTTGAATAAACACTGTAAATTGATACAATTCAAACGCGTAGACTTCTTTCACTTGTATAAAGTTGAAAGTGAAGATAATGACACTTCATAGAACACATTGTATTAGCTTTATCTAATCAGAGATGCATCATTGAATTAAACCTAAAATACTGAGCATGCTTCAAATATACTTCAGTTTCTAGTATTATCTTCATCAGAAATACACATCTGTAGACAACATTTGTTCAGTTGTTATGATGCCAATATATCTTTTGTTGTTGTGGTTCACCTGTACTACCTGTTGTTTGTAATCTGAGCTAGACTACTGACAAGGATAATACACTTAAAGACTGAAAGGTCCTTCTTGCTATTGTGAAAAATGAATCAAACCAGAGTTTACAACTTATTGTGAGATTAGGAAATATCTTTCAATATAAGAGACCAAATGACTTTTACTTCTTGCACACTGTACTTTCAAAACAAATCCTTCAATGTATTGGTCAGTCTTATTTATCAATCATGCAGTTTTATTTATGACATAAGGAGGTATGTATGTCAATGATAAATCTCTCTTTAAAGGTGGATTACCAGTAAATCCTTTGTGCTGAAGTAGGATTTAGATGATTTAAAAAAAAATATTTGAGCTTCAGATGGTAATCACAGCTAGTCCTTTATTCTTCAGATACTTTGACTATTCTATTAGAATGAACTTCCACAAAAGCATATTCAAGATGTTTAATTGAAAACTCAGCAAACAGACTTCACACAGTTTTGTAAATGATCTTTAAAAAAGAGGCCTTGAAGATATACATGTACCAACTTTAGGAAGGCATGAAATTATATATAGAAAAAGATATTGCTTCGGTGCTCAATATACTACTTCAAGTGTAAATCAGATACTAATCCTTTAGCACTACTACTGCCCTTTTCATGATGAATGCAGATAACCCTGGGAAGTTTACCTTGATGCATTCTTGCCATAGTCCTTTGATCCTGAGGACCTGTATCATACTACTGCTCTATGACAACACTTGATATTCTGTTGATAGGCATGCTGCTTGTACCTAAACACCAATTGATATTACTTTGATAAACCATGCAGATATTTCAATTCAGCTTGCACATTAACCCATAATTGATGCATCCTTCATAAATTATATTATTGATCTTTCCACTGTTCACACCAACAATCATCAATATATTGAATCTGATCTTGGCATTATTTACCACTCTTCTTTTTCTGTCCTTCTGTTCCAAAGAAAGCCATTGCATGTTCCTTTCTAGGACTCCTCTAGAATCATTGCTGCTTTATATTCAATTCAAGTGTTCTAACATAAAGATTTTTAGGAAGACCTCTTCAATTACTTTTCTATGAATCTTCATGGGCTGATTACTCAAATATTTATTACTCACTTAACTGCATTTCTCCAAGTGGACCTTCTGAAAGATGTAATGAACTGATGATAGGCACTTTTCTTACTGATCCTTCTTAATGTGATACATTGTTAATTATAGCAGTATATGGCATAGTGTGATCATCACTTTAATGTGATAAAGTCTTCTTAGCTTATATGTTCATTGCTAAGGTTTCCTCTATCATCATGGCTTCTTGCTTTCTTCTCTTCTTCCATCAATCTGTCAGCTACTTAATACTTTAGATGATCTTCTTTCTATATAGTTCTCTTTTAGAGGAATTTCCTTTTTCTTCCTGATCTCATAGCTATTCTCATTACATGGAGCTCTTCTTAGACTAATTTCATGGGGTCTATATATGAACTGATCTCCCCCTGGGATGTTGCTTCATATTTGTCACTGGATGGATTTTTGCTTTTCTTCCTAGAGCAGCTCCCCTTGAGACTATGGAGGATTTGTTATTTTATTGAGATAATAGGCTCCCACTTTCTCTTTTCCTTCCATACTTTATTGGGGTTCTTCATAATGTCTACAATTCTTTTAAATTCATAGTTTTCTTTGATTTTCTTTGATCCCATCATCTGTCTAGAGTTCTTTAATGTATATGGCAGATTAAAATCTTTTGCTTTGTGACCAAGTTTGAGGCATACATAACATCTTATTTTATCATAGTACATTTGAGTTGATGTATAATACTTTGTTCCCCTTCTTGAATACATTTTACATTCAACAGATTTATGTCGAAAATTATTGCATGCATAACAATGGCCATGGAAATGATTTGTGTACTTGGTGGAAGATTGTCCTTTCCATTTTCTTGCTTGAGGGGTTCTTCTATTTTGCTGCATCTTTTGCTGGTTGGAGTTGATAGGCCTTCTCTTAAATTGTGCTGCATTATGTCCTGTTTTATGACAAGAGAAACATGTGCTATTTTTCATAGGAGGAAAGAACCTCCTTTGACATCTTCCAAATTTATTCAATTCATCTTCAGGAGCATATGAGCCTTTAGCAGCTGATTGTTTCATCTTCTCATTCTCTGTCCTACCATGTTGCTGCTTGATTCTATTTGTTTCTTCACAAATATTTTTCTTGCTCGCATCTATTTTTGTAGTAATCTGTTGAGCTGCTTCACTGTCCTTTACAGCTTTTACAAATATGATTTTCTTGTTAGCTTCTGCCTTGGACTTACTAGTTTCTCCTTCATATCCTATCCCAGTGTTTATGAGAGGTGACCTTTGTGTATTTAGAATCTGGTCCAACTGTCCATAGCCTTTCATTAGAGGTGTATTCATTAATAGTTCTCTTTGGGCTTTTTCTAATTTCTTTCTTAAGCTGACTACTTCTTCTTCCAATCTTTCACATTCCTGACTTTTCTCTCTCATTTGTTGCAGCAGAGTGTCTTCTACTTTCTTTGCCTCTTCAAGCTGTGTCTTCAGGCCAATAATTTCTTTCCTATCTTCATATTCTCTCTCATCACATATTTGTACCAATCTCTTAAGGTCTTTGTTTTTATTCTTCAATCTTTCTATTTCAGTCAGAGTTGTGTCAAGTTTGGCTTTTTCTTCAGCTGCAATTTCTTCATGGCTCTTACTACCATTCACACTAGCAGGTACCTCATTTGATTGAACATCTTATTTTTGACATGAATTTCTCTTTTTCTTAATTCTCTTCTCCTTCTTGACAATGCAATCCTCAATGTCTACTCCATGCATGAAATGCAGTCTATCCCAGATTTCTTTTGCTGAAGTTAAATCCATTATTAACTCAAGATCCTTGTTATGAAGATTGTTATATATCACACATTTTTCCTTGGCATTCCTCTGTTGTTCTTTCACCGTGGGTGAGTCTTTGCAGTAACCATGACATACAAGCTTCCATACCTTAGGTTCATAGGCCATTAAACCTATTTTAACCTTATCTCTCCATTCAGGAAAGTTTGTTGTATTTAACACAGGTGCATTTTGATAGTCCATGACTCAACCAGATCTCCTTCAAGCTATTAAGCTTACACCAAAGGAACCAGCTCTGATACCAATTGTTGAACCCTTAGTTAAACTGAGAGGGGGGGGGTGAATCAGTTTAACACATTCATGGACTTTTAAAACTTTTTCATTAAAACTTATTTACACCTTCATTTCATGTTCAACTTAATATGTGAGTAGTCTTAGAATGTGAGCAGCAAGTATTAATATAATGTAACAACAGATTTAATATGAGAGCAGCAAGTATTAAGCAGATGAGATAAACCACATCAACACATAAACATCATGCACAAAGACACCAAATATAAGTGGAAACCCATAAAGGGAGAAAACCACATCTTATTATTGTTGTGATGCAAAGGCAAGCTCCAACTCCCTCTCACCATTGATTTTTTGTAGGCACCGACCTACATGAGGCTTCTACCTCAATTCTGCAAGCTACAACTTGCAAGGAAGCTCCAACTCCCATCTATTTTCTGCAGGCACCAACCTATAGGAGGCTCCAACCTCAGTCAGCTACAACTGACATTTTATCAAGCTACAACTTGATGTTGAAGCACCAAATCCCATCTATTTTCTGCAGGCACCAACCTATAGGAGGCTCCTACCTCAGTCATCTACAACTGACATCTATCAGGCTACAACTTGATAGGGGAGCTCCAACTTCCTTACTCTTTCAAAAGAAAAACACTTGCTGATTTACCTTGGATATCAGATCTGTTCTGTACCTTCTCTTCTGCTTTTCAACAGTCCTCATATCTATCCTTATATCATTTCTGCATCTTCTTAGATTCACTATCATCTCCTCCTTCTTCTTTGCTCAGCTCCTCCTTCTACTCTGCCTCACTGCTTCATTTATGCATTCTCTGACTTTTCACAGCATCTCGTTCTGCTCCTCCTTCTTCTTATCCTCTCTGCCTCAATTCCATACTCTGCATTTTCTATATTCACTCTCTCTAACCTCCTTTATGCATATCAAGTTGATATTATATATAGAGTTCATCACATGAATTTTTACATTCCTCGGGGAATTTGAAGTGAATAGTCTTGAATTTTTGCCTTCTGCCTTCTCATTTCTTTTACTCGCTCGTTCAGAAAAATATAACAATATGCATTAACTTCAATACTACAGTGGGAGTTTTATTTTCCTACCGGAGACTTTCCAATGCACCACAAACAATAAAAAATTAATTACAACATTTACATTCACATTTTCAATTACACATTTCAATTTCACTCAGCTCCTTTTCTGGATTTTGGCTTTACTGGATTTGTCTTTTCTGCTGCTATTAAGTAAATGATTTGCATACTTCTGTTCATGATGCCTGCAAAATTCCCTATGACTTTTTCAATTCCTACATTCTTTTTTTACCTCTGTTAGGCCCACATTTTCATCCCTGTGTTTATTCACCTGTTCACTGTACTTTTGTGCACCTGCTGCATATATAACTGCTTTTCCAACTTTATCTTCAAATAAATATAAATCTAGGCAATGTATGTTCATTATTAATCTCTGTGCTTGGGCTACCTGATTACACACTCTCTGTCCATATAATATATTTTCAAATCAACCCCCTTCAGAATTTTTGGATCACTGTACATTTTTCTGCAATTGTCTCTCTGTCTTTCGTTGTAGTTGTGTAACTGCTACACATATAACTGGCTTTTAATATAACAACTGATTTTAAATATGGGAAAACTCTAATTAATGCAGAAAATTCATTTTTCCATGGTTATAAAACCATACGTATAAATTCATTCATATTTCAATCTTTACAATATTTCATACGGGGCCATATATATCGGGACCCACATATTCCAAAGTCTTCAAAGTGAAAACACTTTTTTAATAATTTTTACTACAGAACCTTTGGTTTAATAAACTCTCGACATCTTCAAAACTGTGGTTAAACCATAATAAAAAACCCAACATATAATATTTGAGATTAATATTCAAATATTACGGCCAAGCCATTACATAGAAGTCTCTGCATATACTCGCTATTGATTAGGCCTCACGCATATGAAAATACTTTAATAACCTCACCATATCAGTGTATTTCATATCTGAGCCCACACATTACATCAACCATTCATATGAGCCTTATCATATAATATATATATATATACCAATCATATCACAACGCTTCGTATTATAAAGTGAACCATGCAACATATATGACCCTTTCTTGAACTTCGAATTCAACGACATTTAAACGAATGTTTGGGCCCACCTTTAGATAACGTACCTTGGCTTTATGTCGCCCTTTTCATCCAACGGAGGAGAGCACGTCACCTCGCTCCACACGATCCGACGAATATCACTCAGCGAAGATGCACAGACGATAACACGCGATGGCGCGCAATGAGAGTGGTTTTGCAGATTCGTTCAGGGAAGCGTGTCACCCATCCTATGGAATCACTCTGATTTCATAAATACCGCTTGCCTGACGAAAGTGGTGCGATGAAAACCGGAATCCCGCCTTTACTGTTCACTCCGCTTGTGGTTCCTCTCCTTCACTCAAGGTTCCACTCCCCCTGCTTGATCACTATAAATCGACTTATTTGTATCAAAATTCTTCATGAAGACTTCCATAAGTTAGTGCGGTGAACCGATCTCTTGGTATCGATTCAACACTGCAGGGGCTTCATTCAGACAGTATATATGATGCGGTCCTTATAGCTACCTCTATAGTCATGCAATGGCTATTCCTCCAGGAGCGCTGATTATTTTCCTTAACCTTATCTATAGTCATCTGTGTTTCTTGTAGCAATACTAAATCAAGCTTCATCATTGGAACGTAGAAATAATTAATCTAATTCCTCCATAATATATGACACAAGAAATTCACACCAGATTCCCTTTGCACCCTTAAATTCGTTCTGCCTTCAAACCTTCAGACTCTTGAAACCCATATTCAATATTGCCATAATAACTAATGTTCCTTCTATAATATGTTCCCATAATCATAATCAGTTTCTCAAATAAAATACCTCTGCTCCTTGACTAATGTTGCTCCTTGCTCCTAAAGCTCCTCTGCTGCCTCTCCAGATCTCCAATCAACTGACCCTTCTAAAACTGACTCTGCTTCATGTCTCATGCTCTCTTTGCCTATTCCAAGTGCTCCTCCTTTTCCATCTCATCTGCATACTGTATTAAACCCCTAATTCAACTCCACTACTCTGTCTCTAATTCCTCTGTTGCTTCTTCTTCAATTCCTCTGTTTCATCTATTGCCTCTGCTACCTCTCTACCTTTATTTCCTTATGGATAGTTTAGGTGCTACTCCTGTCTTTACCTTTGCCATCAATGCCAACATTTCCAACAAGGGGAATTGCGGGTTTGATTGCTCTAAGATAAACAAGGGGCAAAATATTTGGCATTGCTACTTGGAAAAATTTTGTGCCTTATCAATAACTTGATGGAAAGAGTGGACACAACTGAGAGAGTCCATAATGAGGAGCATGTAGAGCAGATGGAAACATTGGACCGATTGCATTATTTATAGTTCCTAGTCTAGGAGAGACTGGTAGTGGTTTGGCGAGGCCAAAATTAAGTCACTCATGAGAAAGTAGAAAATATGGAGACTTGTTTGGCACACTTTGAAGGGAACATTCAGTGTGACTTTTGTCCTCCACCGTCTCCAAGAACAACCCAGAACAACCTTTCATCCATCACGTTGGATGAATAGTATGATATATGTTGTTCTTTATGTTATATTTTGTTTTGGTGCTTCTAGCCCAATCGTTTATGAAAAATGTCCCTAGTCTCTCTTTTCTATTTTTGTCATGTGGTGCAATTTTTTGTCAACAAACCCAGTCGGGGTTAGACCACCTGTTTTGTAAGCGGCTATATGTGCTCCTTTTTCCTACATGAATAGAACATTTACTTACAAAAAAACAAAGGTTCATACACCATTAAAAAAATTATTAAAGTCCGTACTTAAATTAATAATGGTTCATACCTATTTACTAAATAGGTCTATAAATATATATTTTAGGTTTATCTATTTAGTTTTTAATAAAATGTAAATATGACGATTTTATACTAGATTTAAATGAACTCACAGTTTTAACATAAGAAAGGTTATAATATTTACCTATTTGTTAAATGTAAATATGAATATTTAACCTTAGATTTAAAACAACTCACACTTTTAACATAAATCAATGAAGTTTAAAAATTAAAATAATTTATGGCCAAAGATTAAATATAAACATAAATATTAATTTGACTATCTAAATATTACCTTTACTAAAATTATAATGAAGGCATTAGTGTAAAGTAGATATATGAAACATGAAATTGTGTTAATTCTAGATGAATCCATTTGCAGTGTTAAACTTTAGAGACAAAAGGGTATTAGAAATTTTAACACTGTATATTGAGAAACCCCTTTGTCTCTAAATTTTAACATTGCAGATGAATTCAGAGACCCCTGTAGTGAAATGTAACACGTTAGTATCAAAATTACAATTTACCATTTATGAAGTGACACAATTTAAAATTACTGACATAAATGACTAATTCATATACTTGTTGCACTTGTTATTTGGTCATATTTTTATTCTTGGACTATAATAGTCATTTACATTAATCATTATTAATTTTGTCACTTATTATCTAGTCGTATATTTTATCCCTAGGCTAAATTAGTCATTTAAGTTAGTTGCTTTTAGTTTAGTCACTTATTATCTAGTCATATATTTTATTCCTAGACTAAATTAGTCATTTTTAGTTCGGTCACTTAAAATTGGTCAAATTTAGTAGTAATTAACTTTAAGTAATTGAGGTGACTAACTTTTCTAGTCCCTTGGTCATTAATTTCATCATTTTGTACTAGTGAAATTTCATGTAATAAAAATTAATAACGGAAAAAATAAGACCACGGTTAAGGGACACTTATTCCAAGCTTAATGTTGGGCAAATATGTCCTAGTGGGCATCACTGGATGTGTTTATGACTAAGCGGAATTTGGAAAAGGAAATGGCCAAGGAATTAAAAAGGAAAAAAAAAATTGGCACATTTATTTATGAAAATAAATGAAATTAGGAGAAAATGAATTTGAAAGGTCACATGTTGCATGTGAGGAGGAAATTGAAGGAAAATAATGGAAAATTGAAGAAATTAGAGGCATGAATGATAAAAATACCTTAGAGCATCGATTGCTAGTCGTTTGTCACTTCATTTTGAGATTTACAATCAAAGAAGACGACAGTACCAAGAGGAGAAAAGATATCAATTAAGCAAAGGAAAGAAAAGCAAGAAAATGAAGGACAATGAAAAGAAAGGGAAGCAAAGATCAAGCAAGGAAGAGCAGGATCAAGTAGCTTCAGCATGAATACTTGCAGGTAACATATTGAATGTATGATTTCCTAGTTGGTTTTGACATGAATGGTGTGTGCATATTGCTATTTTGTTCTTTTTTTGTCGATGGCATGGTTTTTCTGGGTTTTGACAGTGGTTTTGAACCTTGGCTTGCCTTTTTACAGATATCCATGGTGTGATGGTATTGTTCTTGGTTTTTAGCTTTGGAATTTCTAGATGGTTTTGGAATTCATGGAAAGGTGTCCCAAGAACATTCCCAAAGGCCTGGGAATCCCTTGACTGGTTTTGGAAAGAGACACAGTAAATCCTGAGGGTGGTATCTCAGTAATGGAATAGTGATCCAGTGTGGATTGCGGTAAATCCTAGAGACAAGGAGATGGAAAATTCCTCAATGATAGTGATGAGATATAGAGGTATTCCAAGCTCATTTCAGTTTTTTGATCTTGGTGCCGATTTAGGTTAGATAATGGTATGTTGAGGGTGGAGGTGGTTTAACCTATGGATTCCCTTGGTTTTTTTTGGATTGATTTATCCATCAGATACCACATTCATGATCGGAATATGGTGCAGGTGTTACTGGCTAAAATAAATATTTGGTTCAACCATGTATATGGTCAGGTGATACATGGAATTCTCGAACCTCGTTGGCTTCTGCCTATGTTTAATGAAAGCTATGTTCTCTTTATTTTGTACTTGTATTTATGTGGCTTTAACGGTTGTTATCTTATGGTTATTTACATGGTTATATGATAGTTTTTAACATGTTTATGTGATTGGTTTGACTCATGGTCCATTTCATGTTTTTACTTGTAACTGAAAGAGCAATGGATGCAAGACCTAATTAATGTTAAGATAGCCAATGGGAGAGGGTGGTGATTGTTCTTGATAAGTTTCATATGAATTTCTAGTCACTTATTCTCATTCTTATATTCATGACCTGTAGGTTTCATATCTACCAACTGTTTAAAAAAATTTCAGTCACAGTTGGGGATGGTCAAGCCTCGTCCTGTTGTCATTTTTTGGTTTAAAAGTATTTTCCTTGTGTAATTTATGAATTCTGAAAGTTACATGAATTTATGAGGATAGGTATAGCCCCAGCCCTTGAATCTAGGCTTAAAATTTGTATTCGCTCGCACAACACTGAGTGAAAAATTCCACAATCACACTTATGTAGGCCTCTAGGAGCTAGTGGAAGGTTCTAGTCGCACTGATGCCTTGGAAAAGGAGTGACTAGGGGTAAAATGCATGGAAAAGTCAAGTTGGCTTATGGGATGGACACCTAGAAGGGTTGGGTTTCCCGAGGAGGGTTCTTTGGCACTTGAGGGAAGTGAGTAAGTTTGTTTGTTGACTCCATTTCCTTAAGTTCACCTAGGAGGTCGAGTTTTGTCATAACTTTCCCTCATCTCTTGTTTACCCCGGGTAAGTCGATGAAAGTGCGTAGATGTTAGGGGAGGTGCTCATTAGACTTTACCCCATTTTCTATTTTTTATTCACCCAATTTTCTCTATGAGTAGCAATAATAATTTTTCACAATGTAACTCAGGTCCTTTAAGAGTGTGTCTTTTCAAAACCTGTGTCCTAAGGATTTCTCCCACATATTTTACATAATTTCCTTTCATCGGTTTTTTAGTATTTCCCGCTACTAAATTCTAATAAGATCAGTTGGTTTTTGTGATATATCGTATTATGGTTGGTTGGATTTAACTTGATATTGGATTATGAGTTTTCCAATATAGCCTTAATTTCCTTATCTAAGCAATGAGTATTTCACAATTTTCCTCGATTTAGACATAGCGACCACCCCATCTAATACATCCTTGGGTAATGGAAAATATAAAGAACAGAACCAATTAGAGTACATTGAAAATAGAAATCAGGACAAGGGTTTTTTCAATGATGGCACACAAGTCAAGGAGGAAGATCTCAATGCCTCTAAAGAATTGGATGTCAAAATGTATGTTTTTATTGTGGGTGGGCATTGCATTGGTTATCTTTTTCCCTTTTATTATTCACTATTCATTCATCTTGGTTCACAATGATTGATGGAGGATTGTGGCCACTTGAATTTTATATTGCTTGTTCTCTTGAATTCAATGACTGGGCCATTGACATATTTTTCTCTCGCTTGAGGTTTCTATCACTACCTAGTTGGGAATTCCCCCCCCCACATGATTTTGAATAAAAGACCTGTTAGTGCTTCTTCTTATCCACTATCATGGTTAAAATAAACACATTTTTTCGCTTTAAATTGTGATTTTGATTTTTCATAGGTGAAGCTTTAAGGCTTAGACATAACTCTTCCTTTATTCGGAACCCACATGATTGTTTTATTGATTTTTGTCGGGAAAGCATTGGTTCTTAAACATAACTTCATGATTATTTGGAACATAGGTGTTTGGGATTTTTATTTTTCATTGGAAAATCTTCAAGTATTAAACAAAATTCCGTCCTTATTTCAAACTTTCATTATGAATGTGAATTGGTGGGTTCACACTGTTGGCTTACACATTTTTGATATCATATTCTATCCATTTGCTCATTTCATTTGCTGGAAGAGGATTCCACTCACCATGGGAAGGTCTCGAGTTTGATTTATAGCCCGTCCAATTTCCAACTTGTTATCAGAGCTACTTGATGATGTTGATTGGTAGGTGAATAGCAGGGGTTAGTGGAATTACATGTATTCTAATTCCAACATTTAATTATAGAATTCAGGATCGTAAGAATTAGATATTCAAGCACATGAAAGGCATGATTAGAACCTGTTCTATGCTAAAAAATCACTCTAGAAATAACCAATCACTAAGGATTATTACTTGTCACTGGAGTGTGGAAATCTAATGCTTATCGGGCTCTATACCAAAATATTTCATTACCGACAAACATTGTTCATGTGATTTTATTTATGTACCTTATTAGGTATTTAAGACTTCATTGGTTATAATCCTCTAGTAATGAAAACCTATTAAACATGATGTAAAAAAGTAAAATGCACAAAATTAAATACTGACAACTAGAAGTAAAAGTGTGCGAGGGAAATAAAGAAAAAAAGGAAGTAAACTACAATAAATGCATTAATAATATATCAAAAAAAAAATTCTAAGCAGACCTAGAGATATATTATAGGTTCTTATTTACTATAAGAATCTTTAAAGAAGTAGCTACAAAGGTCCAATGAATTACAGAATCCCAAAATGCAAACTACACATTTTCTTTATACCCTATTCTAGTATAGAACTTAGTACCGAATTAAGTATAGAGAGGATGGAAATTGAAATTCTGAATAAGTGTGGAATTAAGTATGGAAATTATGTAAATTGAAAATTTGAATATTAGAACGTGTTAAGAAACCAATTTCAAATTTGTTTGACTCTTAATCCTGAGAAAAAAATCAATTTGAATTTAATCATGTTGAAATTACTATACTAACAAAACTAAAATGTAAGTCTAATATAAACTGAGATTTATGAATGTAAATATCCAAAAAAATATATGGAAAGAAATTGAATTTGACTAAAATTCTACTCAAAGAATATAATACACGACATTACCTGAGTCGAGGGGCCATTCGTGCAATGAAAACATGTCTGGAAACTAAAGTAGATCGGAACAATGTATAGAGCTTCAATAATTAGTTCTTCATTACAAGAATATCAACTTCAACTTACAAACAAAAGTTCAAATCTATTATAAAAGATAAACACAAAATGATGGTAAAATTCCTCTTTGCATCCTATCCTATACTCTATGCCTTTTTAGGATTTATTATAGATAAAATCTAGTGAGGAAGGATAAGGTCCAATCCCCTAAACTCAGAAAACAAATTTACAACTTTATATACAATCATTTTTTTTTGTAATTTTATAGAAATTGATGCTAAATAACCAGCCATATCTTCTCGACCCTGGTGTATTTTGAGGATAATTTTCAATGGAGCATAATTTTTCATATTATAAAAAAATTCCTCTCTTAGAATTTCCTGATTCAATTCCATGCCCTCAAAAATTGCACCCGAATATGATTTTTTATATGCTTTTGCCAATCTGGGTTTTGCAGAAATTTGTACAAAACTTCTTCAAAGAACCTATTGTAATTTTGAAACTGTATTGAGTTTTTAGAAATGGTCAATTTCTATGTTTTTCAAAAATCCAGTTGCCATATTCTTGATATTCACTACCATATGAAAATAAATCGAGGAAAACCATGGCAGTTTAAAAATTGTTACTTGTTTTTAGCTATAGATTAAATCATGTACTAGGATCTCAAACGTGTGAGATGGGTATATTACAAGGAATGTACCAACATATTAATCCCATTTAACACCTAATTTACTAATATTTGAAAAATAAAAACATATTTTATAATTTTGACTATTTTCCCTCCATTCGTGCAAGTGCAGAATTACGTACTGAATTACTAAACTCATACAAAGATAGAAATATTCATAGTAGAACATGGTTCTTCGTGACATAACCAAATTAGTAAAATTTCATTGATAAAAACATATTAAAAACTCATTTAATCATTAAAAATACAATAAATCATTAATAATTAACCACAAGGTAAAAGGAATTCATTTAGTGAAAATAGAATATGTTATAAAAATATGAATATGGCTTGTAAATGAAAGATTTTGATATCCAATATGATAACATATCTAGGGCCCAACATTCCCCCATTCCTAATAATTTTCATGCCTTCATTCAAACAAAATATGCAGTAGGAAGGAATGGTGATGAAGATAATGGTGGTATGAATGTCGACTTGGAAAATTTGTAAGAAGAAGATGCATTAATGGATTTGGAACTGGGGGTAATGGTGGTTTAAAAAAGGTGAAGAAATAGGAAGTGGTTAATCATCAATATTCCTTAAATTTTAATGAGTTAAATGTCCTTTAAACATGTTTTACCTCAAGTATACCTTTCGAACCTTGATTTGTACTCCAAACTCCAATGTAAGTTGTATGAAGCTAAAGATGAAACAAAGTAGGGATGAGAGTCTAGAATTGATGAGTGGTGATCTGATATGTTGAAAGAATATGAAGGGAATGAAATGAAGATGCTGAAAATATCCCAACAACCATTCCCCCATGCCTAAGGTTTTTCATGTCCACATGCAAACAAGGTGAGGTACTGAAGAAGAGAGGAGGGTTGTTGAGATGGCTCTAGTACAAAGGAGTGTAAAAAACAAAACAATTAAACTAATGAGATGAACGATAAAAAAAAAATTCATATCATATTTATTAAAATGATGCTAAAATGGTACAAAACATAAAAGAAAGTCTGAATCACTTGTTACATATGATTTCATCAAAGGAGCTTATGCGAAAACTAAAAACCATTTCAATTGCCCTTCTAGCGTGTTCTATGGCCACTTGAATTTGAATTTTGACTCATCCATCATAAAGGTCAATACGAAAAACTTTTCAATAAGAAAATGTATTAAAGCAAGCTTTCCATTTCAAGTAAGCCTCCCATGTCCTAATATAGTTTCATGTCCTAGTGTAGTATCTCTCGAGGAAAGATTGATTTCCCACTCGCTTGATGGATGGAGGTTTCCTTACTTTCCACCATAAGAGCCGTAATAAAAAGTAGAATCATTTCAAGGAGGTAAAGTGATCTCAAGAGTTCACCTTATTCTATTTGGTTCTTTCCCTTGGAAAATTACTTCTACTTTCCTTAACAATCTTAAGCTCAAGAAAATAAACCTTTTATAAATTTAAGGGGATCTCCTTCTTTCTAGGTGTTATCATCAATAACATTCAGTTTGGTTAGGAAAGGAATTTTGTATAGGTTTTAATGTGTTGATGAATTAATTCATGAAAATTGATGAAATTTCATGAATTGGTTATATTCCTAAGTATTTACAGTTCCCACATCTCATCTCATTAAATTCATGTCAATAAAAATCTGCAAAAAATATGCATGCATTGGTTCAAATTAAGTTTTAACCCACTTGTCCACTTCTTCTTGAGTCCGCAGCAAATTCTATGGAAAACATGTTGTTTTCTCTATGGACTTACCTGAAATTTCTGTAGTGAATATGCCAAAATCATAACAAAAAATGCTACAAAATCATGTTTTTCTGCACTAGCAAGGTAATGGGTGAGGTGTTGACTTGGAAATGGATAGAGGTCATTCTGAGGTCATGTACTGAGTTTTTTGGAGTCATGGTCCATGTTTGATCATCATTACCATCCCATCATTCAATTTTTCTTTCCTTATTTGGACTCCTTCCTCTCGTATTCAAACTTACCATTTCAAATCATCCTTGTGAGTTTCTTGTTGCCACCTTTTCCCTTTTCTCTAAGTATAGTTGTTGTTTTTGTCTTAAGAAAATTGCAGCCTCTGTCTGCAAGCTACTTGTTGTGCGTAATTGTCTTTTGCAGGTGTCACATTGCCAAGGATGCCAACATTGTTTTGAAAATAATGGCCACACATAAGAGGACCAAAAAAGGAGGCTCATTGGTCAAGTATGAGACAATGGACTTAAAATTGGTCAATGAAGATCTAAGTTTTGCAGCATCCTTCACCAGTGCTGGCTGCATGAGGTTTTGTCAGAAGCTGCAGAGGTATCATGCCCAAGTTTTTAATGATTTTGTGGTTAATTTTGTTGGCATTGCATCAAATGTGGGAGTACTAAATTTCATGGTTTCTCCTAAAACTATTGACCAAGATATAGAAATTCCAAGGACAGGGGAAGAGTGGTTTAAAGCCACCAAATTCAAATTGTAAAATTGTGATGAGTTCCTGAAGCTTGAGCACATAGGAGTGGAAATGACCTCAGGGATACGAAGAAGTCGTCTCAAATAAAATTACTCCGAACTCTTGTTGGTGATTAAGAATATTTCACATGTGAAGGGAGGTTTCACAAGATATATCAGTATCACTTCATACTTTTGCTCCATTTCACTAGTAAGCAGCTTTTGGACCTTACAATTTTTCCTATTCAAAAGCTTAGGAAAAATGTTAGATAAAGTACAAGCTAGGGATGAGTGTAGTGAAACCTCTATCTTCCATGATGGATTAATTAATTTTTTGGTTATGGAAGAGTTGAAAAAAATAAGTAGATACTGGGACAATTTTTTTTTTTAAGTGGTTACGAATTGGATGTGTTGACTCCTAAGAAAACACCTAGATCAAAGACCAACCTTTATATTAAGAATGATAAACCTATAGCTGAATTAGAAGGTGGATAGGAAGGATAACTGTAGCCAATTATAGAGTCCATGGAGGTTGAAATGGCACATTTGCAGAAGATAGATATACCTCAGCCCACGCCTTCAAGCAGAAAACCTAAACCTAGCAAAAAGAGTCATGGAAGAATCACTAGGAGCCAGACAGTGGGAATAGGTAATGTTGATGATATTTTACAAGCCATAGATATAGAAGAAACCCCTCTGGTTAAAGTTGTTGAGTTCAAAGGATGTAAGAAGAAGAAGAAAGACCTCATTGCCAAGAAACTTAAATTTTTTAGTGAAGATGCAGTTTTTTTCTTTAAACCAAGAAAGCCTCTCACTAGATTGAAAATTTCCAAGGGTATCAAGGCTAATAAGAAGCCTGAAAAGACAAAAAAGGTCAAAAAGCCTATGGTAGAAGAAATCATCGACTTATCCCCCAAAAAAGAAGAAATTATCAAGCAGAGGAAAGGCAAGGAGAGGGTCACTGAAAAATATAAAGTGGAGATTCTAAGGGAGTAGTTGAGGGAAGATAGGGAAGAGCTCATTGAAACAAAGTTGGAGTTGGAATAGGCTAAGCAAGAAATGAATATGGTAGAGGAGTTCAAGGAGAAAGTGAATCAGAAAATTACCTATTATGATGATGCCCTAACAAATGCAAAGAAGCTGCTAAAGAGAACCCTCCCTTTATGCAGAGTGATGTATCACACAAGGAAAAGGAACATATGGCTATAGGCACAAAGGAAGAATCTTAAAGCTCAAGTGAAGGAGTTGGAGGTGCAGATGGAAATGGTACAAATAGAACTCAAGAAAAATGGCTTAAAAATGATAATGGTAAATAGATTGCTGCAAAGGGTGAAGCCATTGCTTCTTGAAGGGGGTTAAAATACATTTTAAAATATTTATTTCCTCATTATAGCTCATCCTTTACATATCCTTGAGCAATTTTGAAGAATAAATCAGAAATTTTTCAAGCCTGATATCTATTCGACAAGTTTGTAGCGTATTCCAGGCTTAAAGCAGAGAAAACATTATGAACTCGCTGAAGATGTTTTTTGGAAATATATATCATGTTTTGTTGCAAAAAGGGAAGGTGAAGGCATGTTTTTAAGTGGTTAGACCCACTAGACATCCTTGAATCAGCAAAGAGGGAAAAAAATTTGCAGATATGGCCAAAGTAGAAAACGCTACGAACTCTCGCTACGGACTTGCCTAGAAGTCCTTTGTTTTGCAGTGAGGAGGAATTTTGAAAATTTAAATCCTTAATTTTTTTTTTCATAATAGCTCAACCACTGGGAAGGGTCAGAAATCACTAGTGGAGTTTTTTATTGAAGACACACTCATCGACAAAGTTGATCAAGATGTCATCTCATTATGGAAACCACATCATCAAATATGACATCACCTCCTCAAAGCTCGGAAGACAGACCTCCTATCTTGGTGGGGGTATTTATTGTTCAGTCATGGTCATTTCCACCTTAGGAACATGATATTTTCAATGTATAAAAGAAAGTATGGGTCTTTTAAATTTTGTTAAATGCAATAAAGTGTATTACAGTCCTATTAGGTTTCAAATTCCTAAAAATAATAGATCTCTGTTTTCTCTCCTTGTAATTTTCTTTTTGGTTAGTCAAGGTGTCATTAGAGGTATTTGAAGGCCTGTCATTGTTGGAAGACTCATTATAAAGGTACCTAAAGTTATAAATAGGCAGATAATAGATGGAGAGAGGGTTGATGGATGTTATATTGCAAACTACTATTGTGAATATTTTTTTATCAATAATATAAAGTTGCAACAAACTTCTTTTCTCACTTGAGATTCATTGGTATTCTGATAAGTATTTTTCTTATATGTTCTGGTACTCTATCTTCATTATTATAGTTGTGTAATTACGTGGAATTCGTGATCAAAATGCTCCAAATTCCTTTATGCATCTAGTCCGCTGTAAATGTTATGTTTCATTAGATTACACATGCCTCAACTTCCATGAGAGAAGTTTCATATGTCACTAAGTTTTCATAATGACTCCATATGCCCAATGGTAGTTATTTATTTTTATATTTAATCTGCAAAAAAAATAATTTAAAACTAATTTCAAAGTTAGCCACATGTTATTCTTTATTTACCTAATATCATATTTATCCTTGGGAGAGCCCTTTGAGGCCAGAAAGGCTAAGTTCCAGCTAAAAGTAGGTTTGAAATAGTTACTCTGAGTTGATTGTTGAAGCAGCCCATCAGTATCAATTTACTAATAACACAATGAATGTGAAGAATTTGCGCTCAATTATGGGGCATATTGGCTATTACATTAAATTTATTCAAGGTTACACATAGAATATTGCGCCGATGGAGAAGTTTCTTAAGAAGGAAACTTATTTTTTCTAGGACAAGGACTTACAGAAGAGTTTAGATATTCTTAGGGAAAAAATGGTGCTTGTGCCTTTATTGGTATTCTTGGAATAGACAAAATAATTCCATGTGCATGTTGATGCATTGTGTATCGCGTTAGGAGTTGTACTCATGCAACCACGAGTTGGAGATATTGATCACCCAATTACATTTGTGAGCATAAAATTGTCAGTTCTCAACACAATTACTCGATAATAGAGAGAGAAGGGTTAGCTATAGTCTATGCATTGTAGAAGTTTCGTCACTCTTTGTTGATAGGTCATTTTAATATGTTCACTAATCACTTTTCTTTAAAGTACCTGGTCAACAAGCCTGTGTCGAGGGGGAATATTTGTAGATGGCTCCAATTTTTTCAACAGTGTGATTTTGAGGTGATTGTAAAGCCAAGTAGATTTAATGGAGGTCCAGACCATTTTTCATGCATTGAAACTGGATATGAGCCAACTAATTTTGAGGAAGGATTGCCAGACACGTAGTTGTTTTCCATTAAATTATTTGATGACCACTTCATAGATATTATCCACTTCTTGACAACTGGAAGCACACATATGAACTATACAGTTAAGCAAAAGAAAGAGTTGGTCTTGCATGCAATGGAATTTACTTTGATTGCTAGCCAGTTATCTTAAATGGGAGCTGATGAGGTATTGAGTTGATATGTGTCAGAGTTTTAAAGGAAGAGAATATTAATAGAAGCACATGAAGGGACTGCAGGAGGTCACTATACAGGTAAACCAACTATGCAAAATATTTTGAGATCTGGTTTGGGATGGCCCACGGTGCCTAGTGATGCAAAAGAGTATTGTCGCGTTTGTGATGTGTGTCATAGAATGGGGAAACCCTCGTGCAGAGTTGGAATTCCAATAAAACCACAAGTCACTTTGCAATATTTTGATAAATGGGCCATTTATTTTGTAGGATCGATCAACCCTCCATGGAAAAATACCGGTGTGCACTGTATCATCACTGCGACAGACTATTTGACTAGATGGGCAAAGGCTAAGCCTACGAAGGATTACAGTGCAGACACAGTTGCACAGTTCTTTTTTGAGAATATATTAACAAGATTTGGGTGTCTCAAGATCTTGATGAGTGACTAGGGTACACATTTTGTGAATGAAACTATTCAAGCCTTGATAATGGAGTTTAAGATGCACCATCATAAGAGTACACCGTACCATCCATAGGCAAATGGTATGATAGAGGCCTTTAATAATATTATGAAGAATGCACTCACAAAGTTCTGCAATGCTAATAAAAACGATTGGTATGTGTTTGTAGCTATGGTTCTGTGGGCATAGAGGACTACAAGCAAGAAATTGTCCGGACAAACTCCTTTTTGGTTTGTGTATGTACAAGAGGCCGTTATGCTGATGGAGTATATTTTCCCTAGTCTATGCATCACATCAGTAACTAACATGATTGATCAAGATATTATGGAGTAGAAACTGTCACAAATAGTTGTGCTGGAGGAAGAAAAATTCATTGTTGGTTTCCATCAGTAAGTGAAAAAGGAGCGCGAAAAATCTTGGCATGAAAGTCACACTAGGCAGAATATTTTGAAGGAGGATGACTTGGTTTTTATATATGAAAAAAAATTTACGAGTAACCCAGGAAAGTTCAAAATGCATTGGCTTGGACCTTATATTGTCAAGGAGATCACAAAAGGAGGTGTGGTCTAGCTGGTCACCTTAAGTGGTGAAGTCCTTCCTGGGTATTTGAATGTAAATTGGTTTAAATCATACAGGGATGATTCCATCCCCACACACAACAAATGACTATATGGCTGGAGAAGCGTCTTAGTGCCCTAGACAATTGTGAGAGGGTGTAGGACCATAAAGAAGTTTGTCAAGTATTGGCGAAGTATGCCTTTGTGACGAATATTGAGAAAGAAAAGGTATCCCTGACAATTGTGCAAAGGTTGCACTAGAAGGTTGAACCAGTAGAAGATGTGCCAAAAACTAGTTGTTGGAACAGTTAATCAAGATAAGACAACTTTATTACCATTTGGAGGAGTGAGTAGCCTACATTTATTGAGGATATTATACCAGATTTGGAGGTTTTTTAGCATTTATGAGGCTACATCAATGTATAATAGGTCGTTTATGCTGTGCCCTTGCTATAAAAGTGGCAAGAACAATTCCATTAGTTCCCTTTTCTTTCCAAGAGATACGTGTGCATTTATATTATCGTTATTTTTTGAGTTTATTTCTGAGAACTCGAAAATCTTCTTCGAGAAACTATGCCAAAGTGGGTTAGGTCATTTAATACTTACAAGTATGACTAATATTGAGACTATACCCTCTACAACACTTATTGATGAGAGACACTACGGCGACAGGAGAAGTTAATCTACAACAGAATGCAACCTGGGGTTGAGGAGGCCTTGCAGCTTTTCGAGAAAATTGATGGTGCTCTCTGAAGCCTGTAGCAGACCTAGAGTAGTATTAGCCTCGCAGTTGAGGTGCCCATAACAACAAAATTGTTCGAAGAATTGTATAATGTCATAGTGCAGAGTACAGAAGTCATTCAGCCACTTAGAGCTTCCATTCAGGTGTTGAAAGACAAGATGCATGAACCAGGACCAAAGGGACCTGGGAGGAGTCACTAGATTGTGTTAGGGGACTTTTTGGATAGGTTCCCCTAAGGTCAAGTTCTTTTGTATAATTTTTATTATATTTTTTCAATATGCGATGTGCGTAGAAGTCAAGGGGTGTTGGGGTAGGTAAAATCTCCTTTATTATTGTAATGGGTGAAAATTCAAACCATGAGTCTCAAACCATGGTTTGAGACCATGGTATGTGTGTGTCCGAGTCATATAAAAATGTAGGAGTTGAGTCAATTAAGGACATATTTTATCTTTTGATACAATCTTTATTTTTATGGTTTATGTTTTGATCAAAGTTTTGGGAAAGTTTGTGTTTGGTATGGGTAGAAAGGCTCCTTCTGGTTGTGTGCGTGGATACCTAGTCCTAAGATGTGTACAAGGACTCTGTTATTGTGTGCACAAATGGAAGGGATTGTACTAAATTGAAGATATGTCAATAAAGAATAAGTTTTGGTGAACTCTATTGCAATTTATGTGTTTATGCATGTATATGTTAATTATCTGTTGATTATTGCAAGTTGTAGATCTGTTTCTATTTGAATGTGCATTTATTTGAGTTAAGTATATTTGAAAGATATTCTTGTTTGTGCAAGCATTGAATCTTTGTTAAGGGTTTTACATAAGAACTACCTACGTGACTGTGAAGGTATAGTAATATGTTTTATGTATATCTGTTAAGGGTTGTTTATCTACATTTAAATCTGGGTTTCTCAGAGACCAATAGATAATTAGATCTGATAAGGACCACATCACACCCTCCCTAGGGTGTGGAAACCTGGTTCCAGCACCCCCCATGCTACTTCAGGTGAGAATTTGGTCTGCGCAAGTACATCACAAATAAAAGGGCCAGTAGTTGGAGGGTTTTGTTGGCTGTGCAGAACACTCCTAACCTGGTTCAGGACCCCTGAAGTAAAAAGTCAACCTTTACACCACAGCCATGATAGAATCATTTTTTCTATATTTCCTTGGTAAACCTATAAGAAATCCATGGAAATGTCATCTTATTTCCATTCCAGAATCAAGATCAACTCTGGGCAGGTTACCCCTTCTAATAGTAGTAACCCAGAATTTATTTTCTGAGTGAGAATGATTTCAACTAATCCGGCTGAATCTTTGCAGACCGTGGCCTCCACCGATGAAGTATTGGAGGTCACACTTGAAGTAGAAGAGGTTGTATCCACACCAACAAAGGGAAAGCAGGTTGAAAAGAAGAAGGGTAAGGGGAGAGCACATAAGCAAGGGTAGGGGAGGATTGTGAAATGGGTTGGAGGAAAGCCATGCACCTCCCCTCAGAATGTGAAGTCTTCCAAATGGTGCCCTGACACATTCACCTAACCCATCGAAGAGACCTATGTCTACTCAGGAGGAAGCTCGGATTGTAGAACCAATAAACTGGCTACCACCATATGTGCGCACGCCTAATAATCTTGATAGTATGCATGCCTACCTATAAATGCCATTGATTCTCGGCGAGGTCCCCATAATTGGAGAATCCTTTGACAAACTCCATTCAATAAAATTCGACGACCATGCTTCGGCCAACCTGGAGGCCTTCCCATAGTTGGCACCTGAACTATATCTTGAAAGGGTGTTGGAGGATGACGTGTTGAAGGTAGTCCCCATGCCATGGATGAGTGGATTGGTTGGTTCCGAGTTATTAAACTTGTTTCGAATGCCTCACTTTGGCCACTACAATATCATTGATCGAATTGTGCAACAAATACTAGCTCTAGTCCATGACGACATCTTGTGGATCCAAGACTGCAATCCCATTGATGTTGCGCTCATTCACTGAATTACTGGTCTTCCCATGAAGGGGTTGGATCCCATGGAGTGCGTCGATAAGAAATATGAGAAACAGATCATTGATAAGATGCATGAAAACTACCACGTTGAAAGGAATACTAGGGGGTTCATGATCAACACTATTAGCGACCCTGGTGCAAGCATGGGCACCTTGTTGCTAGCATGAAAAATGATGTGCAAATGCCAGGTTGCCACTGTCCCTACGTATGTAATTCAGTTGGCTGGCCGCCACGAAAAAGGGGTCTGCTTCAATTGGTCCCAATTCCTGTGCAATGAATTTCTGGATAATATGCATGAGGCGCAAGATCATGGAAGGGAATTCTGCTACTCCTGGTTGCTGCTCCTCATCGCGTTGGTCACATGGGAAGCCTCAGAAGACTCTGTCGTCCCTGAGCTCAATCCAGATATGTGAGAAGGGGTGTGGTATGCGAATATATGGGATTCAAAGGATGAGCAGCGCATTGAGGATAATAAGGTCTTTTGGGTCCTATTTTAGAGCGGGCTCGCAGCAGCAATCTACTCCCAGTGGCGCTTGTCACTAGTGATCTATGACAAGTATAAGTGCATTGCAGTGTTCCAAGTCACAATGAATAATGTGCAGATCTAGGGCTGCAAGGATCCAGTGTGGGTATCAATGCCATATATGGTCACTAACGAGGAAATTGACCACCTCATTTCCACTTGGCCACCACACTGGAAACTAGGCTTCAAATCAAGTGCAGCTGATACCGTAGGTACGAGTGCCAAGAAAACCACCCTGCCGAACACCACCAAAGAGAAAAAAGGACATGGAAAGGATGCTGAGAATGGTGTGGAGTAGGATTCATAGTAGGATATTGACATACAGGGTCTGGATGCATAGGGTGTTGACTCCTCACATGGTGCGAAGCAGACTGCCAAACCTCTTAAAGTCCAATGAAAGAAACGACGGGCTACAAGGCCGGGTCGGGAGACTGAAGCTACTCTAATAGAGGAAGACCTATAGCAGATTGTAGATGTAGCCACCCTCGCCTCAGAAGATAAATGGCTGGCCTTGGAAGAGTAGCAGAAGGCCATAGTCACTAGACTCCAGTCTGAGCTCCATGCTCTACAACATAAAACCAACACCCTACAGATAGGCATGATTTAGACGAGGTCACCCCCAGCAACTAGCAGTGACTTGATCATCACAACTGAAATCCGCCTCTGCCCCCTACCAGGTGCAACATTCATTTTGAGCCCGGCTGCCTTAGGAGCGCAATTCCAAGCCTGTGTAGAGGTGCAATTGGATTTGGCTCAACTTTCGAATGAACCATTGTAGTTCCTCCATGCATCCCTTTTCTAGGAGATTCAACACAGAGACTGACGGGTGCAACAGTAGCTCATTACAGCTGAGTAGATGATTTTGGAGAAAAAAAATGAGGTGTCCCAAGCATAGGCTGCATGCACCCTTGCCACCACGTAGCAAAATGAGTTGGAACATCTCATCAGTAGGCTCTCTGTAGATGTGAACAAGGAATTACTAGCTTCTGCTACCCCTTAGGCCAAGAACGAAGGACCTGTTGTAGCCCTAAAGGCATCAAGGACTAATATTTAGACTGTCAAAACAGATATGGAGTAGAAAATTTCTGCCTTGCAGGCCAAAATGTAGCCATAAACTCCAATGGAGGTAAGAGCCCAGCAAGCTGCACTGGTCATAAAGGCCACCAATTCCATTACAGCCCAAATCGCTCAGGGCACAGAATTTTTGGAGACAGCTATGCAGCTGTGGTCTTAGGTGTGACATGATCCCCTCTTGCGTGAAATCACCCAAGAGCTGCGATAGAAGGAAGACGAGTTCGAGAAGAAGGAAGCTACAATGCCCACACTAGTCCCCACTCAACGCCTCGCATGGCTACATACTAACCATGCACTTAGAGATGATCTCGAAGAGATCCACCACAAAAATAAGGTTTCGAGTGACCACCTTAAACCATGGGCTGATGAAGCCCTCAAGCTCTCTCAAGACGTGGATTTCGTAGTTACGAAACTAAACCAGACCTTGGAAAGCGTCATTACTACTACCGAAGGCCCAACTTCGTAGAATTTGGTGGATAATTCTCAGAATGCTGCTGCACAGAGCAAAGGAGTGTTTCCACCTCTGGTTTATGTGATCAAGTAGCTTCAGGGGAATATGCAAACCCCACAGCCGCTGTGACTTGAGATGAGTCACAAGATTGTGTTGGGGGCTTGTTGGAGCGAGGTTCCCTAACCTGTATTTTTGATATAATTTTGTAATAGTTGGTCTTGCGTAGGGGTTTTGGGGTGGGTCAAAGCCCCTAATGTTTTGTAACGGGTTAAAGGGTAGCTCTAGGGTCCACAAACCACGGTTTGTGTACCATCGGATAAAAAAGGCTACGATGTTATAAATAGATAGATAGTTGGGTCTAGTAGGTAAGTAAGAAGTAAGATTGATGCTACATGCGAGTTGTTAAGATCTGTTTGGGTTGTTTTGGATAAGGACTCCTGCATGCTGTGTGTGCAGAGATCCTCAGTCCTGCTGTGTGTAGACCTCTCTTGGCTCTGTGTCCAGGCTATATTTTGGGTTGTAATTGGGTTTTTGGCTAATAATGCATGCAGAATATATTTCAAGTATCTTTATGGTATCTTGATTGATCATGTTTATTGTTGAAGTGAATCTATGATATTTATTTAAGCTGTGAATGTACCTGTGATCTAAGAAATAGATGTGATTATAATGTTCTGTGATGGTATTTACTGATTATATCTATTAGTGATAGTGGCTTTGTTATGATTATGTGTTCATTATACTATTAAGAGCTTGCGAATAGACTCATTCTGTGCGAACCTGATAATTTTAAATGCAGATCTACCTTAAGTTACCTACTCTCTCCCAGGGTGCGGAAACTTGGTTCCAACACCCTCCCATACTACTTCGGGTGAGACCTTGGCCTGTGAAAGTAGGTCATTGCCGAAAGGGCCAGTAGTATAGGGGTTTGTTGGAAAACCTTAACCTCTGAACCTGGGTCAGGACCCCTCAAGCCAGCAATACCACATATCCCTCCTACATAAGGTCTCCGCTAAGTCAACTCTTCCAAGAATTTGTACACACCACAAACTCTTTGTCCATATTTGAAATATTTAGAACTAGAGCATTGTAAGAAATTTCTTAAAATTCTTAAAACCCATTGCACATTCCTCTATCCATTCAAATTTATTTCCTTTTCTCTATAAATATGTGATGGGATATGCAATCTATGTGAAGTTCCTTTTAAACCTCCTATAATAACATGTTAACCTCATGAATGATTTGACCTCATCCACATTCCTAGGAGTTTCCCATTACATGATAGCTCTTATATTTTATGTATCCACTGATACACCTTCCTTACAAACCACACACCCCAAATAATTTACCTTTGTCTGAAAGAAACTACATTTTCTAATCTTGGCATACAACTGATTCTCTCTTAGAAATACCTTGCGTGCATTCTAAAACAGAGTCCACAATCCATGTGATAATCCCTAATACAAGTATTAAAGCCCAATAGTACTATATCCATTTGATAATAATTCATCTAAAGCTAGAAATAGTTGCACAATCGATATGGATACAAGCAACACAGTAATCTAAAATACCATGCAGAAACAATCATAAAGAAAATAATTGATGCATTCAGTAATCATATATCATCCAGAAAAATTCTTCATTCATTATCAGTTCATATCTCTCTTACAACACCTTCAGTTTACCTGCGCACACAGCCAATGGGGTCTGCACACAACAGGACTAAGGTCTCCGCACACACAACCAACAGGAGCCTTCTAACCCAGAAAAATCCACTAGAATATCAAAATACAATCAGATCTATATCATCAATGCTTCCACTACCTCTATCAACTCAATCTAGAATCCTATTTATACTTTTATCTTGCGCTCATCTAAGGTCCCAAAACCGTGGTTTGCGGCCCCTAGTTTTACCCTTTGAACCATGACAATTAATCAGGGGCTTTGATCCTCCAAAGCCCCTTGAATTTTTATGCGCACAACTAAACTTAAAAAATATTTACAAAAAATATATCAAAAATGTATCAAAGTTAGATCCTAGGGAACCCCACTCCATCAAGTTCCCAACACAATCTTGTCAGTCATCCCGAGTCAGAGCGACATTATGTTCTTCATCTTTTTCTACAAATATTCAACTGCAGCAACAAAGGATGGTAGGATGCCTTCACTCTGATTTGTTTCACTCTGTGTGGTATCTACCAACTTCTATGATGTCAGCCCTTCTCTGGCTAGGTTTATACTCTCCAAGGTCTAATTGAGGTTCTTAACTGCTACATCTAGGTCTTGAGATAACTTCATTTCTTCGTCCACCCACAGCTTCATATGCTCAGTCACAATCTTCTTTTTCCTGCGGAGCTCCTTGACTTCATCTCGCATAACTTGGCTTATCTATAGGCAAGTCATGCATTGGGAAGGAATGAAAGTGGTCATGGCCTCCTATAGGTCGTCAAATGAATGCTCCTTGGTGCGCAACCCTTAATTGATATTTTTTACCAATGGGTATTTTTGCATAGAGGTCCACAGTCCCATTTTCGTCCCAAGAAGCACAAAGCCTTTGTCAACATTTGTTGAGATGCTTTTGGATGCTTCTTTTACTAAGGTTCTCTGCTATGTGCACACCTCAGGGGGAGTCTCGGGTTGCAGCTTAGACTACAATGCTATAATCTACTATTCAAACTCAGCTTTCATTGTCTACATTTCTATCCGAGAAGCTTTTAATGAAGCAACAAAGATTTCAATATTGATTTGTGGTGCGGCGAATGCTGGGATGGCCACTTTAGGGAGATCACTGTATAGTCTGCCAATCAAGTTTTCCAATTGTGCACGCTGAGCCACAATTTCCTCCTGCACTATTTTTGCCTAGAGTGACTCTTCTATTTTTGCCACATATGTCTATTTCACTTCTCTCAACTATTGTTGCACATGTGTCTCCTTGAACTGTAGTTCATTAGAGATAATTTTCTGGATAGCTTGTAGCTTTCCACTTGGCAGTTTTGACAGATCAATTCTGACTTCTGGGAAAGTCTTATCCTATGCGCGTAGCTTAGGCTACTCCATTGTAACTGTTATGCTCTGGAAGTGGCAGATTCTACTATGAGATGTTGTGATGAACATGGCTATTGGCAGGCTCGCTTGAATCGACCTCGTTTGATCCACACTCGCTTGCAAGTTGTCTGCCTTCAGCTGCAAGACCTGTAATCTAGATTGTAAAGCCTCCACCACAGAATTGTAATGCTCCTCCATCATATTCCATCTGTCTTGTGAAATGGAAGCAACTACATCTGCAATTTTATCCAGGTCCTCTTCTGTCAAAGTGACATCTTTGGCTCCTCCAGCTTTGGATCCCTTCCGCTTATTTCACAGACCCTTTGAAGTTTCTACGCCATGCTTGGTGCCGCACGGAGATTAAAAACCATCACCATATAACCCATCTAGGCCACCAGGGTCCACGTCAACTTCACCTCCAAGGTTTTGCTCTGTGTATTTCTCTGCTTCCTGCTCAGTCTCTTTTTCTCCGTCCTTCTGTGCACCTGTTTCTACATCTTTATCAGTGCGCAAATCAACCTCTTTCTCTTTTTGAGTTGTTTCTTTCCCTAAGGAATATGATGTAATGGGTTGAGTGGATCCAAGCCCCACTTTCCATTTTGGTGTCCAGGTCATAATGACCTGGTCAACATACGCCTCAGTCACCATAAAAGGTGAGTTATACCATGCAGGGTCACAACGCACCCTGATCTGCAGATGGTGCACTGTGATCTGAAAATTGACGAAACCTTTGTATTTCGTATATATCTCCGACAATAATCTTGGTCATGAGTGGATTGGAGTGGCTAGCACACCCTCAAATAGTACCCAAAAAATCTTGTTTTCTTTTATGCGCTTGGGATCAGGGGAATCCCACAGGTCGACATAGCACGCCCCCTTACATATGCCCAACTCCAGGGCTGGGAGGATTGCATCCACTAGAGTCTCCCATGATATTAGTGAAATAAGTAACAATAACCAGGGGTAGAAAAATATATTCCCCTTCTCCTGCGCTTCACGCACATTTTCTAAAAACTCTTCACAGAGGTATTGGGAGAAGTTTTAGCTGACTCCCTTCTCACATTGTCCCACCAATTCAATTATGTGCATGAGGATTGCCTTTGGTCAGCACTTGCACATCAACTTGTAGCCTAGGACTAGGGTTCCAAGGCGCACACCTAGGTCTGCAATTGTATGCACCAGGAATCCCCTTTTGTCCTACTCAACCTTGTAGTATTTTTTGACTTTTGTTGCAACCTTGAGCTCATTGCTTTTTCCAAATCCTGCCATTGGATGAGGCCCCTTATTGGGAAGGCCAGTGATATGGTATATCACTGTGGCAGAAATCAGAATTTGTCCTTGGATCCACAAACATCCTTCATGAATTAACGCCAACAACTGGCGCACATAGATGATAGTGACCAAATATCTCCCAAAATATAGAATCCATAACAAATTTAGGATCACGGCAATGCCTAGCCCACGTGCCCATGGAATCGAATCAACCTTTACTACATCATCTTAGAGCACCCTCTCCAAATAGTACTCTGGTGCTAGTTGATGGAATTTTTCTTCATTTTTAAAGTCATGATCATCGAACTTGATGCTTCGTAACTTTCCAAAAACATATTTTCCAAGGGGGATAGCTTGTGAGGCCAGAGGTGTCTAAAGGTATTCCTTCACTGAGTCTACATTATTTGGGGCATGCACAGAGGGTCTGCACGGCTTGACATACGACCTTCGCCATGAGATGGGCTTGACGTATCCAACCTCCTTAGTGGCACTCATTAGTCTCTTTGAGGGGTCACCGATAGGCGACCTGTCCTTAGTAGCTAGACACGAGGATGTCACATTACTTGCGGAGGTCCGCATCTTTGAGGTGGACCACCTCGATATTTTTTCTTTTCATTTAGCTAGCGTGGACACAAATTTTTCAACCTCAAGTATTACTTCATGGACACTATCCTATCCTAGCTCAGTTGATGTTGTGAGAGGCACAAAGTGGTCCTCAACAGGTGTGCTCTCTGGATTTGTGGCCTTCATTCTCAGGTGGAAGATAAATTCAAGATTTCTCATGTCAGATGGGGTCTCTCGGCTAGACATATAGTACTTATAGACAAATTTACAACACAAATCACAGATAAGCTCAGGGAACAATGTACTCAGAAAGAAAAGGAACCAATTATGACCCGTTCCCTTCCTTTTATAAGAAATCCAAGGTGAAAATAGTCGGATCTTCATTAAATGCAACTTACCTTAGTAAAAATGGTAAAAAATACCCCAATTTTGCTCATAAAATGTAGAAAACCCACTCCATCTAATGGTATAATAACCTTTTACCGACTTTCACTATTCCAACGACTAGTTTCATTTCTCGTGCATCGCCCCTCTGCTCCCGTCGCACCTGTCTATGCCTTTCTTCTACATCGAGTGCAGATTGATAGCTTCTTATGCTCTGGCCATATATTCATTTGGTTGCTACTAAATTGTCCATATATGGCTTCATATGGCTTCCATTGAAATACCCGAGAAGATCCTCATTGCGTAGCATGGCCAAGCACGCCGCACCTCAATCAGTGATTTCCTTCGTAATGTATGGCCCCAGCCAATGTTTCCTGAACTTCCTTGGGTGGCGTGCAAACTGACTGTAGTATAAAAATACCATGTCTTCTTCCTTGAACACATTTTGTCTGATGTGCCTATTGTGTCAGGCCTTTTCGCGCACCTTCTGCACTTGCTGATTGAAGTTAGTGATAAACCGATCTTCTTCTAAGGAAAAAAATTGTGCCAAATGGTCCTCCATGATATCAGGCTCAGCCATCTTGGTGAAATATGCGATGTGCAGGCTTGGCACAATATACTCCATTGACATGATTTCTTCTTTCCAATAGAACATCCGGAAAGGTGTTTTCTAGGGAAAATTTTTGCATGTGGTCCTATAAGCCCATAACACAGAAGGGATGTGCACATCCCAGTCATTATGATTGCCATTACAGATCTTGGTGAGTGCATTCTCCAAAATTTTGTTGAAGGCCTCTACTGTGTCATTTTATTGTGGGTGATAAGGGGTACTCTTATGGTGATGGATCTAAAATTCCCCTATCAGGACTTCAATGGTTTCATTAACAAAGTGCGTACCTCTATCACTCATCAATATCTTTGAGAATAGAAATCTAGTCAAAATATGTTAAAAAACAAAGTACACAGCAGTATCTACAGTACATTCCTTAACTTCCTTAGCTTATTCCCATCTAGTTACATAACCTATGGTTGTGATGATATAGAGTGCTCTAGTCTTATTCCTTGGAGGGTTGATTGTTCCAGCAAAATCTATAGCCCACTTATTAAAGGCCTGCAGGGCCATCTGTGGCTGCAGGGGAATTTCATCTTTGTGTGAGGGCTTTCCCATCCTTTGACATGCATCACAGGCTCGATAGTATGCATGTGCATCACTGTGCAGTGTCGGCCACCATAACCCAACATGCAACACCTTTTGCGCAATAGCTTTCCCAACATAGTGGCCTCCTGCCACCCCTCCATGAGGCTCTGCCAAGATATATTATCTCTCATGTTCCAACACATACCTTATTAATAATTCATCTGCTCCCAACTTATACAATTTACCCACAATCAAGGTAAAATGAGTTGCGCATGCAACCAAATCCTTATTTTGTTGTATCGAATATTCAACAGGCACGCTTCCAGTAATTAGGAAGTGAATATTATCAACAAAGTGCTCATCAACTACCTTGATAATGAAGAGTTGCACATTAGGTAACCTTTCCTTCAGACTGGTTGGTTCTTACCCATTTTCAATCTATGACAAATGATCAGGTCCAACATTTAGTCTTCCAAGTTTCACATTCAAATTCATACTCCTGAAATAGAAACAACCATATGAAAATATTCCGCCCCAACACAGGCTTATTGATCAGGTATTTTAAATCATAATGGTTAGTGAACATTTTGAGGTGCCCTCCTAGTAGATAGTGCTTGTATTTTCTTAGAGCGTAGACCAAGGCCAATCCTTCCCTTTCTATGGTTGAGTAGTTTCACTATGCATTAGAGAGCTTTGTGCTGGAAAAATAAACTGGGTGATCAATGTCTCCTTCTCCTAGCTGCGCTAGATCAACCCCAAGTGCTATACTAGATGCATCCACATGCACATGGAAAACCTTAGACCAGTCTGGGAATATCAAAATAGGTACAATGACTATTTTCTCCTTCAGCAGCTCAAAGCTCTTTTAAGATTCCTCATCCCAGAAAAATGACACATCCTTCTTTAATAACTTCTCCATTGGTATAACGATCAAAGCATAGCCAGTAATGAACTTCCTGTAATAATTGGGGTGTCCTAGGATGGAGTGCAATTGTTTCTCATTAGTGGGAACTTCTAGGTTGATGGTAAGTGCTATATTGGTTGGGTCTACCATCAATCCTTGTTGACATACTATATGCCCCAATAAAATTCCAAAACGCATGCCAAATATATATTTCTTCAGGTTAAGAGAAATCTAGTGCTTTCTACAAGTGTCAAGCATCATGCGTAAGTTTGACATATGTTTCTTTACCAATCCAAACACTATCCATTCATAAAAATATACCTCCAAACATTTACGCATGAATTCCTTGAACACAGCTACTACCACGTGCGAGAAGATCGCAGGTTCATTTTTCCATCCGAAAGGCATGACAGTGTACTGGAAAGACCGCCACTTTATTGTGAAGGTGGTCTTGTTGCAGTCTTTAGGTGCAATTCTGATTTGATGATACCCCAAAAATCCATCAGTAAATGAATAAGATTCTTTTGCTCCCAAATTAACTAGGATCTCATCAGAAAATGGAGTAGGGAAGGGGTCATGCACATAGGCATCATTCAGCTTGTGAAGATCTACACAAATCCTTATCTCTCCTTTGGTCTTCTTCTTTTGTACCACCATTGGGCTTACCCAATCAGATTATTCTACATGCTCAATGATGGCTGCAGCCACCATATTTTCTAATCCCTCTTTTTCTTTATTCTTATATTTAGGATTCAATTGATATGGTTGCTGCTTCACATGGTACGCATTTGATTTCAGTGTGATATTCATAACACCTAGGTATCCTACCATTCCTTTGAGCTATGATAACTTGGTAGGAAACAAGTCCTAATACTATGTCAGTAGCTATGCAATCTTCCCTACTGTATCACCTGTTGAATTTTGCAACAAGAAGTAGTGAAATTGGCATCTGAAAACAACATTCAACACCCACGCCTAGTGCATTAAGCACCAACACTAGGGTGAGGCCCACAGGGTTATTTTGGTGCATGTCTATTTTAGTTATCCCTTAATGAATATGGACAATAAATTGTAATCTATTCTCAATAATAACTTGAAATAGTTAAATTAGAGTTATAAACTCAGTTAGCTATTGGATTTTGAGTTAGAGGTAGTTGGTGAGGCATGAAGAGTAATCCTAGTTGTAACGGAGTTTGAAGTGCAATGGTGCATTAGTTAATGTAGGTTGTAATTAGTTTAAATCAGTTAAGTGAGTTAAACTAAGTTGTGCTAGTTGTAACTAAAGATAAACTAGTGAGATATCTAGTGAATTAAATATTAATTAATTCATAGTCAGTGATCTCACATGCAACTAAGGATTTACTATTATTAGTTGCATGCATGTTAGTTCCAGTGGAGACCCAGTTGAGATCTAGGTGAAAGGGAAGTGTAACTACTAGTTGTGATATTAGTAGGCTACCGAGGTGTAGTTAAAACACCACATGATTCCCATGACACTCAACGCAGTGTAGGAAGGATGGAATTATTTGTGAATAGGGATTTCATTCCTCATGAATTGTGTGAGCAAGGCAGGCTGAAGACAGGTTGAGAATTGGCTAACTATTGGCCTGATTTTTCCTGGATCAGTGTGATAAAATTAGCTGAATACAGGAGGACTCTTGTGAGAAGAGAAGTGTGTAATTGTTCCATGATTCCTTATGGAATATACAATATACGATAGACGAATTCTGAGCAACAAAATTTCCCCAGAAAATTATTTATGTTGTGTGTGATTGATATTTATTCATGTTCATATGATTAGCGATTGTGTTTTTAATTCCGTAAAATATTTGTGGAAGAAAATCAGTATTTAACTTTAGTACATTGTTAGATCGGGTCAATCCAAGATATACATGAATGTTCTATAATTTCTACATAACCATCCCAATAATCCCCAATTTTTGCCAAATTCGGTTGCTCTTCTATCCCAATGTTGACTTCCTTCAACTTCAGAGGTTTAGATGCATCTACAATTCCCAATGAGGGCCCTTCAATTGCGCGCTCCCCTTCATATTCAGGGATGTTAAAATTTCTTGGATCATCTTATTATCCATTTTTGACAGGTTCCTGCAGTTGACAATGTCTTGTATTTGTACATCCCATGCTAGCACATCACATTCCTTCTGGGGTCTGGATTCATCAAAGACAAGAGCATCTATTTCCTGCAGGGCTTCATGAAATTTGTACGATACTCCAATCAAGCCGAAGGTTGATAAGAAATCATCAGTAATTTTAATCCAATGGCAAGTTCCTCAATGTAGCCCCATTTCCAAATACCAAGTGGTGGGTACCGGCCCCAACGAATGAATATACATATGAAACCACTGATCCCAGGTCCTTTCCTTCCAAACATCCATCCGCATGGCCAGGTGCTTGCGCAGGTCACCCTAACCATATAAATGCTCTAATGGTGGGGTAGGAGGTTCAAAGTACAATTTCATCATTTTTTCACATTCCTCCTAATCCTTAAACACACCATTGTGTGTATCCCACCAACGTGTTGGGGTTGCACGCACAGACAGTTCAAGCTCCGAGAACTTTCGTTCCTCTAGGACATACTTTTCCAGTTCTTCCAGAAACACTTTGACATTACAAGAACCATCAAAATAGGGTAGTTCTCTTACCTTCGAGGAGATGCACTGGAATTTATTCGTGATATTGAGGCAATAAACTGCAGAAACATCATGCAACCTATTCTGTCAGTTCTCCATTTCACCATCCGAATTTGAGAAACACGAAGTATATTTTCCTAATAAAGCATCCCATCAGTGGTAGGTTTGATCCAACATTCATCCCACATAGTCATATTTTAAATATGGTCTACATCATCTCCTTCACGTACTTGCTCTGTATATCTTTCTTCTTCCGTTGGATCCAGTGGGACTATCACCCACATACCATAATTTTCAAAAAACATGCTTCTATGCTTCACATTGATGATGCCTCCCATATCAATGGCCCAATCCAATCCTAACAACCTAGGGTAGGGATCTGCATCATCCACAATTTTTATTACTTCAAAATCTGCATGTACGATTACTCCCACAATGTCTACGAGGACCTACGGAAGTCTTCCAAGTGGAATGATCTTCTACTTATTAGCCATGCATAACTGAATGGTGGACCATTCCAGCTTTATCTCTCCCATATTCTGCAAGATTTTCTTAGGTAGAACATTTGCATCCAACCCCAGATCTAGGATGAGTTGATCCATATAATACTCTCCAATATGCATAGTCATGCACATCTGCCAACCAGTTTTATAAATCTTGTTCATAGCCTACGTCTCTGTCTGAATTATGTCTTTTTTTGTGCAACTATCTATCAGGGCCTAAAGTTTGTCCACTGCCTTCTGATTGAACAATAACTTAATACAGGCTTGTAGATATTGTTTGACTTCATGATTAGCCTTTGGTCCCATGATAGACTTTGACATGGACACTTTTGTAGCATAAAAATCCCTCCTAGCTTTAATTAAGTTCTTTTTTTCCTTTTGCAGGTTGAGTCCTTCTTTCTTGTCAGCCACCTTTTTGATCAGTGGCTCTACATAAACCTTCTTCTCCTCATCTCCTTTGGTGGCAATACCACTATGTGTAATTACATTTACACTTGGACCATCATCACACGGTTCATAGCTAACCATTTGTATCTTTTTCGTAGGCATTTGTTGTTTCTTTTCTTGAATTTTAGCAATTAACACAGTAAAAATTTAATTACATTATCAAATTTCCTATAGTACCTCTAGGACTGTCGTGCTAGGTTTGGGTAGTCACGTGCATAGTGTCCAACGTCTCCACAGTTATAGCATATTAATTTCCCTCTTCCCTGACCCACGCCTCCACGTCTCCCCCTCCCCTTCCTCTTGCTAGGGATCCTCCCCTTCTTGAGGGAGATGCTAGTGACGAACGATCAGCCTACACTCTATAAAGGTTACCACTGTCTATCATTAGATCGAACGTCTGATAGTGGTTCTCATCGTGACCAACTAAAGAGAAAAATTTGTAGCACTACTGGTTTAAATTTGGCACATAAGCTCCTAGTTGAGGGAAATGGTCTATATCATGTCATCTAGCTACCCTATAATAAACACAGCATAGTGTGGGGGTACTTTTCCCAACAACATCCCTAGGATATAGTGGATTTGGTCCCCCCGCTTGAAGGTAATCCGAGAATAGAGGGCACTAATCTTTGGTGTGGCCTGATCATTTACATTGTATGCATCAGACATCGTGCCAACTTCCTTGCCCCGATCTTTGCATAAGTTTTGAATTTCTAAGTGCATAGCCTCCAGTTGAATTTGAATTTGTAGTGCTCCAAATTGAGCATATTATTTAGGTTCAGCTTTTAATTTCATAGCAACTTCTAGAGATTTTTCCCGAGAATCAATCTTCTGATGTCCCATCAATCTATGCAGAGGTGGCAAGATCATGGAAATGAACCATTCCTTATGCTCCTTATCATCGTAAACAAAACCTCCTTCACTGATGGTGTGCTTCAGTCATTGACTAGCTTCCTAGACTAATTTCTTCGACCCTTGTTTGATATATTTTAGTTCTATCATGCGCTATGCATAGGAATTTAGCTTCCTAAATTGTTGTTTTAGGGCATCCTTAATCTTTGCAACAATGGGATCAACGTTCTGAGTGAGATATCCCATGAACCAATATAAAGAACGACCTTTCAATGCCATAGCCAACTGTGCTCTCTTGACATCATCAATATTAAAAATTTTCATAGCCCACATTGCATTAGCTACAAACCAAAACCGATCCATATCCTCATCTCCCACACCCTTAAATGTGGGTAAATTCATATGCACGGCCATATCATCTGCAGGTGGCGGTAGAGGCAGGGTAGGAGATGTCTTACCCCTACACAAGTTCGACTGTGGCATACCAGGAGGGCTACCTTCACCATGCATAGCCTCACTAATTTCTATATCAGGTGAATTTCTCAGAGGGTTGTATACATATCTATCCCCTCTCTGATTGACTCGATAATATTTTCCGCTACTCATATTGATTTCGATATTATCAGGGGTAATTCACTCAGTGTGGATGCAAAAAACACCCTTTTCACACAATAGCATCTTAATCATCAGAGGAAAATTTCTTAAGAATTTACCTCTCAATCCCTTGAAAAATCTCCTTTCAGCTTCAGAATCCAACAAAAAATGATCTACTATAAATTCTGTCAAAACATCACCCAAAATGTTGTTAACACAGTGATCTATAGTTCGGGTGATGGAATTATTAGTATTTTCCAACTGTTGGATCAATTCAGGCGTCCACTGTGTGACCTTGTCATCCTTCCAATAGGTTTTGAACTCTACTAATCTTGACAACCCCTCCTGCAGCTCGTGTGAAAAGGTCACAAAGAATATCTCGTGAAAATATACTTGTTTTTCCACTCTTCAGTAGGAAACTACTTACTTCTGTTTTCTTTAAGGGAAGATTCCTAAATTTTTTTCTCAAACCAATCCTCTAATTCAGGATTTAAAGGGTTTCCACATCATCTAATCTCTCTCAAAATGATCCTGGTCCCAACAAAAAAACCATTTGTTGGCTTGAGGAGTCCTGACCCATGTTCAGAGTTAAGGTTAACCAAAAAAACCCTCTTACTATTGGCCCTTTCGGTAGTGACCTGCTTGCGCAAGTCAGAGTCTCACCTGAAACAGTATGGGGGGGGGGGGGGGGGGTGTTGGAACTAGATTTCCACACTCTAAGAGAGAATTAAATGATGTGGGTGCCTTTAGATATAAAATACTATGAACATACCTTCGCAATAGAAGCCCTAACCAGACATATTTAGGTAAATTATATAGAATACCTTGCGTGCATGCTAAAACAAAGTCCGCAATCCATGTGATAATCCTTAACACATAATATTAAATCCCAACAGTACTAGATGTATTCAATAGTCATTCATTTAAATCCAGAAGCAATTGTGCAATAGATATGAATAAAGGTAACACAGTAATTAGAAATACCATGTAGAAATGATCATAAGGAAAATAACATATGAATTTAGTACTCATATATCATCAGAAACAGTCCTTGATTCATTATGAGTTCAGATATCTCTTACAACACCTTCAATTTGCTCATGCACAACCAGCAGGGTCCGCACAAAACAAGATTAAGGTCTCTATGCAGACAACCAGTAGGAGCCTTCTAACCCAGAAAAATCTACTAGAATATCAAAATATAGTAATATCTCTATCATAAACACTTTGACTACTTCTATCGACTTGATCTAGACTCCTATTTATACTTTTAGCCCGCGATCATCTAAGGTCGGTAAAACATGGTTTGCAGCCCCTAGTCATACCCTTTGGTGCCTTACCATTCATGAGGAGCTTTGACCCACCCCAAAGCCCCTTGACTTGTATTGTGCATGACAAAAATTACAAAATATTTACAAAAATTTATAAAAAATGTATCAAATTTTGGTCCTAGGGGACCCCACTCCAAAACTTGTCAAGAATTCCTTCAGTTGGAGCTTCAATTCTACTAACTCTAGTGTGGTCATCATGTAACGTAACTTTGATGCTAGTGCTTCCCTTGGTACCAACTCAATAGAAAATTCCACTTCCCTGTGAGGTGGAAACTTTGAAATATTTGCTAGAAACACATCCTGAAACTCTTGCAAAACTAGGCACCTCTTCAACACATCTGCATCCTCAACTTCCTTACCTTTATCACTGGAGATATGCACCATAAATGGCACAAACCCTTTCCTACCACCGTGCATTTCTGCATAGCTGTAACCATCCTAATTTATGTTTCCTTATTCTTACCCTGTAAGAATCTCCATTCCCCATTTTTGTCCAATCACTCAATAGTATTATCATAGCAATCCATCTTAGTCATGCGAAGATACAACCAGTCCATACCTAAAAATATATTATACGATCCCAAGGGAATCACATTTAGATGTGCTGACGTAGGCATACAATTCAAATAAAATGCACTAGCTCTTACATAGTGATGAACTCTTTTCTTAGTGCATGTAGCCAACTTCACTAACCAAGACTCTGCATGCAATTCTTTCCTCAAACCACACTTATCGACCAGGTTGGGATTAACATAACTATAATTATATCCAAGGCCAATAAAAACACAAACTACTTGATAAAAATGTTACTTTCCATCTCGATAATATATTTCTGATGATATACCTATTTGCTATCCAATGTTGGATAGATCTGAGGAATGATTTTCCCAACATCCCCCAACAATTTGTGCTTTATTTGCACAATAGATCTTATGTCTACCACCCTGATATGACGGAAAATACTTCTTGAGATGCTCATTGCCACATATCCAATACTACAATTTTCCCTTACCATCAACTTTATTCTTCTTCCATCCAAGCTACGACCCATGTCCCTTTCTAGTTACATTAAACTTCTTTTAAGGAACAACACTATCTTTCTCATTAGTATCCTGAGGTTTTTTTCTCTCTATATGCCATTTAACTTTATTCTTTTATTTCCCTTTCCAACCATGTTGAGACTTTGTATTTTGCTTTAATTTCTCATAATGATGCTTCAACTTACCAATGAATTTTTCAAGTGCCCAAGGCTCATCATACTCAATCTGATCTCTAAGTGTTAAGGATAATCCACTGAAAAATATCTAAACTTTGGCTTTCTCATTCTTAAGATATGATACATACCTAAATATCTCTAAGAAATTAGTCATGTCTCTGACCCGATTCACATCTTCCCACCAACTATCTTCTTTCCCTTTTAGGTTGAAGATAGTTATTATGGCCTTCATGTTATCTTTGTAGTCATGAAACTCAAATAGCTTCTTCATCCTGTTGTGTAACCAGCTTCAAAAATAGAAGAAAAGAGATATAAACGCCTTAGAAATAAGCCACTTCGAGGGGGCAACCTCCAATACATTACATAAATGCACAATTCTTGGATGATACAAATGAACAAACCCTCCTTCTATATATAGGAGTCCATGGGGCCACAATATAATCCTAGTGGGGCCACAATGTAATCCTAGCCGACCTAACAATAATAATGTAAGGGCACAATAATAACAATATGGGGGTTACAGGGGTACAACAATAACAATAAGGAGGGCTACACTAACATAATAAGGGACTACACTATTAATATAGGGACTTAACATGCCCCTCTCCTTCAAACAAGTGTTGTCCTCAACACTTGAGTAGCTCTGGGTGCTTCTGTATAAAATTCTCATCCTCCCATGTAGAATCTTCAGTGGGTAAGTTCTTCCACTTGATGAGATACTCTGAAATTGATCGATTCCGTAGTTGTCAAGTTCTTTTTTCCATGACTGCTTCAGGTTCCAATATGATTTTCCCTTCCCCATCAAGTTCTGGCAATACTGTTTGAACTGGAAGATTTTCACCTATAACCTTCTTTAAGCATGAAACATGGAAAACTGAATGTACTCGCGAAGAAGCAGGAAGCTCCAATTTGTATGCCATAGTACCAATATTTTGCAACACCTTGTAAGGACCATAGTACTTTGGCGATAATTTATTATCCTTCTTTGCTTGTTTGAGGGACATTTGTTTGTATGGTTGTAGCCGTAAAAATACCCAATCTCCTACATCAAAACTTCTCTCGCTACGATGTTGATCTGCCTGTTGTTTCATTCGATTTTGTGCCAAATTCGGGTTATCCTTTAAGAGTTGGAGAACTTCTTGCTGATGCTCGATGTGATCTTCCACTGCTTGAACCTTCGAATTTTCCCTTAAAGATGATGTGATGGATGGTGGATGATATCCATAAAGTGCCATAAATGGGGTCATTTTTGCTGCAGTATGGAAGGAAGTGTTATACCACCATTCGGCGAGAGGTAACCACTTGACCCATTGTGTTTGTTTATCAGATACAAAACAACGAAGATATCCTTCCAAACATTTATTTACTATCTCGGTTTGACCATCAGATTGAGGATGATAAGATGAGCTATGAGCTAATTGAGTACCCAAACAAGAAAATAACTCCGTCCAAAAATTTCCAGTAAAAATGGGATCTCTGTCGCTCACAATAACCCTTGGGCTTCCATGTAGCTTTGAATTCTGTCCATAAATGTAGTAGCAACTGTACTTGCTTTAAATGGATGAGATAATGCACAAAAGTGTGCATACTTGGTAAGTCTATCAACTACCACCATGATGACATTCTTTCCTTCAGACTTAGGTAAACCTGTGATAAAATCCATTGAAATCTCCTCCCCACGCTGACTTGGAATGGATAAAGGTTGTAGAAGTCCCGGGGTCTTAATTGTCTCCACTTTATTCTGCTGGCAAACCAAACATTCCGCCACAAACTTTTGAATATCAGATTAAAGGCCATCCCAAAAAAAATCTTTCTTCACCCTGTGGTAAGTTTTTAAAAATCCTGAGTGTCCTCCTAAAGGAGAAGTGTGCAATTCCAGAAGAATATTTTGTTTCAGTTGGGAATTCTTACAAAGATATAAGCGATCTTTGTACCATAAGGAATCATTTTCCAACTAAATGTATCAGATGTACTAGGATCTTGCTGCAAATTTTGAATGAGTGTCCATACATCTTTGTCCTTCTTCCATTCATCTCTTGCTTCGGTTATCAATCTGGTTGGATAATAGAAATGGCACAAAGCAATGCTTCCACCTCTTCATTCTTTCTTGAGAGTGCATCTGCAACAACATTAAGCTTTCCTTTTTTGTAGATTATTTCAAAGTCATAACCCAACATCTTTGTGACCCATTTTTGCTGCTCTTCTGAAGATAGTCTTTGTTCCAAAAAGTGTTTGAGACTATCATGATCAGTTTTTACCTTGAAGTGTCTTCCCATTAGGTAAGTTCTCCATTTCTTTAGTGCATGCGGTATTGCTAACATTTCCTTCTCATAAATAGGTTTCTGTAAATACTTTCCTTTGATTGGATGACTTTCAAAAGCAATGGGTCTTCCTTCCTGCATTAAAACAACACCAATTCCATTTTCTGAGGCATCACATTCCACAATAAAGGTTTTTGTGAAGTCTGGCGTAGCTAAGACCGGTGCTAGGCACATTGCCTCTTTAAGATGTTCAAAGGCCTTAGTTGCTTCAGGAGTCCATGAAAATACATATTTCTTCAATAATGTTGTTAGAGGTGCTGCTATTCTCCCATAATTCTTAACAAACTTGCGATAATAGCCTGTTAACCCGAGAAATCCTCGCAACTGCTTTATTGTCTTGGGGACTTTCCATTCCTTAATGGCTTTAATTTTGTTAGGGTCTACTTTAACACCTCGTGAGATATAATATGACCCAGATATTCCACCTCTTGTACTCCAAAGAAACATTTGGATGTTTTTGCATATAATTGTTTCTCCTGCAATAGTTTGAGCACCCTGTCAACATGTTCAACATGATCCTTCCAAGACTTGCTGTAGATTAGTATATCATCGAAAAATACTAGCACAAATTTTCTAAGGAAGGGTTTGAAAATGGAATTCATCAACCCTTGAAATGTAGAAGGTGCATTGGTAAGGCCAAAGGCATGACCAAAAATTCATAATGACCCTCATGAGTTCGAAATGTTGTTTTTGGAATATCTTCAGTCTTCATTCTAATTTGATGATATCCTGAACGAAGATCCAACTTGGTAAAATAAATTGCTCCTTGTAATTCATCCAATAATTCATCAATCACAGGAATGGGAAATTTATCTTTAATGGTGAGCTTATTGAGCTCCCTATAATCCAGACACATTCGCCATGATCCATCCTTCTTGTGTACCAATACTACGGGAGCAGAGAAAGAACTTTGACTAGGTTAAATTATACCCTCCTCTAACATTTCTGCAATCATACGTTCAATTTCGCTCTTTTGGAAGTAAGGATATCTATAAGGCCTGATGTTTGGAGGAACACTTCCTGGAATCAAATGAATAGCATGATCATGATCACGAATAGGTGGGAGTCCTTTGGGAGTTTCAAACGCCTTGGAATGATTGTCCAAGACTTGTTGGAGATCTGCAGAAATAGATGATTTTGATGTTGGAACTTCTAGTGAGCATAATTGTGCAATTACGCCTCGTTGTTCTCTCTTTAGAAGCTTTGTCATGCCATTAGAGCTTATTATCCTTCCTGGCTTCCCTTCAATACCCCGTAATTCGACTTCCTTTCCTTCTGAAAAGAATTTCAAGAAAAGTTCTTGAAAATTAAAAGCTACCGTCCCCAAAGATTGTACCCATTTGGTTAGCTTGATATTATGGCATTTTCCAGAGCAATTTATAGTTCCTCCATTTGCAACCATCACTTGACATTCTGGTGCTGGGTATAGGAAACAATTTAATTCCTTAGCTACCTTACAATGAATAAAATTATGGGTGCTACCTGAATCAATCAACACTATTACCTTTTTCTTCTTGATTTGTCCTTCTATATTGAGAGTTTGAGGAGTGGTAATTCCTGCCAGTGCATTACACGATATGGTCGGATTCATTTCTTCCTCTTCTAGGGTTGGTTCCTGGTGTATATCCTCTTCTTGTTCTTTTTCTTCTTCCTCTTCACAATCTATGTAAAATAATTTCTTCTCAGCACACTTATGACCTTTAGTGTATTTGCTATCACAACTGTAGCAAACCCCTTTTGCTCTTTTTTCTTCCAATTGTTGTGGTGTCAACCTTGTAGGTTGTGGAAATCTAGGCGTAGCAACACTTCCTTCTTTATAGAATTGAGTGGTAGGCTTCCTTGTCGCCATAATTTTACATTCAACTTTTCTTGCCAACTTGAATGCCTTCTCCAATGAATCAGGTTCCAAAACACGAACTTCATGTTGGATGTTATCCTTTAGAGTACCTAAGAAGAGATCAATCCTGTGTTCCTCTGGAATATTAGTTACCCTTATATTCAATTTTTTGGAAGTCCTCAATGTGCTGCCCCACTAAACCCTTTTGTTTGAGATTTATCAATTGGCTAAAGAAGGTGTTGCTCTTTGTATCCTCATAATGTGCTATCATTTCCTCCGTAAAAATTGACCAAGTGACAATTTTTTTATGGGAGCAAAGCCATCGATTCCATACAAATGTATTTTGTTCTAAATGTAAAGTTTCAATGCGTACCTTTTGTGTGTTTTGCACATTATGGAGATCAAAATATTGCTCCATCTGTAGTATCCATGTTACAAGATCCTTTCCATCAAACTTCCTCATATCCATTTTTTGAATATGGTGGTTCTTCCCACCAACATTAGAGTTTATGAAATCACGATTAACATTTATTTTTTTCTCATCATGAGGTTCTTCTACTATCTTTTCACCATTAGGAAACATTTGTTGTATCAACTTTGTCAAACCTTCGATGTCTGTTTTGAGATCATTCTTCATGTTTTCCATGTTGTATTTCATGTCCGCTTCCATGCCATCCATCTTAGCTTCCACGCCTTTCTTCAAACTTTCCATCTTCATTTCCACGCCTTTCTCAAAACTTCCATTTCATTTTTTGTTTCTCTTTGCGAGAGTGAAATTTGTTGCACTTGCTCTTATAATTTTGATAGATCATGTTGCAATTCTTCATCTTCATGAGTCATAGTAGAGCCTTCTGAAGGCTTAATGGGTGTTGAATTATTTTTATGGGGCATCTTTTAGAACCCAAAACTACTATATATTCTACAAAATGCCCTTGGAATCAATTCAAATTTATTCTTCAAAGAAGACTCATGCAATTTGGAAAGAAAAAAATATACACACCTTTTTCTTTCTTTTTAGGAACTCGATATTGAAATTCGATTATCTCTATGATTGCAGCACTTAAATATTTGAATTTTCGTATCAACGTAGCCCTCTGAATTATCTTTTGAATTCCATAGGTCTGACCTGATTTGGATTCTCCAAGACAAAGTTGTGTCCAATATCCCACAATGACCTAATTCTGGACTGGTTCAGTAGAGCGAACTTGTACGACTTGCCACGTGTCACTGTTTCGTCCTTTGTCTCTGAAATTGATAGCCAAGAAACTAAAGTTTGTGTAATTGTGACCACTTTTTACGGCACTCCAATCCAATGCCTAAAGAGAGAGTTATTGAACTTTTCCCACGATCAACTCTTTGAGATGAAATTCAGGAGCCTGAAAACGCACCACCTTCCACAGATCATATCTCCCAAAATATTATGAACCAAGCTCTGAAATTTTTTTACAAATTTCATCAGGATTTCAGCTTCGCACCATACGCATTTCAGATTCTGAACCTTTGTATAAAAGAAATTATAGTGAAAATTCCATGATGACCTGTTTAGGAGCCTGAAAAAGGACCTAACTTCCATAGATGATATCTCCGAAAATATTGTGAACCAAGCTCTGAAATTTTTCGAAAATATTTCTCAGGATTTATGCTTCACACCCTAAAAATTTCAGCTTCTGAAACTTCATATAAACTAATTTATAGCGAAAATTCCACGATGACCTGTTTGGAGTAGCGAAACCCTACAATCCAAACCTTTGATACCAAATGTTGTGTAACCAGCTCCAAAAAGAGAAGAAAAGAGATATCAACGCCTTATAAATGAGCCACTTCGAGGGGGCAACCTCCAATACATTACATAAATGAAAATTTCTTGGATGATACAATTTAAAAAACCTCCTTTCTATATATAGGAGTCCATGGGGCCATAATTTAATCCTAGTGGGCCACAATGTAATCCTAGCTGACCTAACAATAATAATTTAAGGGCATAATAATAACAAAATGGGGGTTGCAAGGGTACAATAATAACAATAAGGGGGTTACACTAACTATAATAAGGGACTATACTAGTAATATAGGGACCTAACAGAATCCTTCATGGACTAGATATCCCTCTTCATGCAGCTGGCAATCAAGTATCATACAAGTGTGAAGATCCTTGGAATAATCCACCAACAGTTGGGATTTCCAATATAGATCTACACTCCCCAATAATAACAACACTGGTAATGTATCAACAGAAATGTCTTTCATGTTCCTTCTTTCCTATTTGACATCTCTCATGCCAAAGGTGTATGTTTGAAGGCCCTTCCTTGCATTCTTCTCATCCCACAACGCAGAACCAGAAATGAGAGTGGGTGATGATGATAAGGGAAGAATATTTTCCTCCTTATTGAGCTTACCCAAGACTCCCAGCACTATAGCTTTGTCTTATAGTGCTCCAATCTTTCTTGGATCTAAGCTTGAAGCATCATGTTGTGAGGTCTTCCCCACAAACTATGAATCAGGTGGCCTCCCAGGTGGTTTTCCACTAGATAAGGGTATCCCATGCAGAAATATCATGAACATGATAGATGGGACTGTAAAGTCCTTGCTTCCACTACGCAAATCCATCTCTAATTTTTGTGTGGAAGTAGTATGTGAGGGGCATGTATGCATGCCTTTGATCATTTGAGATTCACCACTCTTCTTGTCCACCCATTCCATTTGTAAATCCCCAATCAGTGGTGACTTTCCCCAACGTAATCAATCATTGAACACCAAAAATCACATTGGTGTCCAATATGTCAACCACAAAGAAGTGATCGAACAAAGTGTAAGTTCCCATGGTGACTGAAAGTGATGGGACATAATGCATGCATTGCATTGTTTTATATCCTCAGACCAAAACAGAGAATCCCTAAAAATTATCAGTGGGTATTGCCCTCCTTTGTACAAGATGAGCATCAATGAAGTTGTGGGTGGCCCCATTATCAATTAATACAGAAACCCTCTGATTCAAGATTTAACCTTGAACTCTTAAGGTCAAGTACTTAGGTACTCCCCTCAAATATGAAAGAGTCCCTCCAATAGGATAAAAGGCTCCATTCCCATCTCCTGATGGTGTTGGATCTCCTCCATCGGTGTCAGTGTTGTGACCGCTTCTTGGCTCATATTCTTCTTCCTCCTCAATATCTGAGAAGACCTCTATGTAATGTGCTTTTCCAGTAGCACATCTATGCCCCGGTGCCCATGATTCTTGGCAAGTGAAGCATAAATTCTTCTTCCTTAGATCTCTTCAGACTTCATCATCAAGAGGCTTCTTGTATGAGCTCTCCTTTGAAGGAGCAGCTCTTTCTTCCTTCCCTTTTGAAGGAAAAGAGGGCTTTTGCTGAAATTTTGCCTTTGCTTTTGGCAAGGCATCTTGAAGGTCTCTAGCCCTTTCAATAGCATCATACATAGTAGTGGGCTTGGTAGAATTTACCATCCCATGAAGAGGTTCATCTAGATCATCGATGAACATGTACACCCTTCTTGTTGCAGAAAAATTAGGAACCATAAAAGATAATCTCAAAATTTCAGAAATATAAAACTCTGTATTACCTGATTGTTTCAACTTTGCAAGGTTCATGAATGGTGCCTCTAGATCTATTCTGTAAAACATTTCCACCAGCCTTCTAGTGAACTTTGAATAAGTAGTCACATTGGCATGACCTAATGTAGACAAGCCGTGGAACCACCAGTCATGTGCTTCACCTTCAAAGTGCAGCGCTTCAATCATGATAGCCTCCATCTCAGGGACCTTGTTCAACTGAAAGTAGATGTCAAGTTTTTCTACCCATGCTTTGGCAGAACACTTGGATGACCCATCAAAGTTGGGTAAAAAGAATCTGCACATAGAGTGATGTCGATCATGATTCTAAGTGAGTCCACCATCTCTATGTTGATGCCTTTGTCTTCTTTTGTCCTTGAGGTGACAAAACTCTTGAAAACTAAAGTGATCTTTGAATCTCTAATTTTGAGATTCATATTCTTCAAAATAGTCTTCAAGGGATGCTTTCCCTTGAAACCCTTTATTTCCCACAGCCAGAAAAGTAGGGATGCTAGAGCGTTGGGAAACTTGTGGCTGATGCACTGGTTGATCATTCCAATGGTGAGACATTCCAGAGCTTTCTCCACAATGAAATATCTTAGGAGATTATTTGATTCTTTCCAATCTCATCTCTTTGATATCTCTAGAAAGATCTTGCATGGCTCTCAAAAGTATCTTTACAAAGTCATTTCCTTCTTCATCACTCCTAGATTCGAGGGCTTTACCCTTGTCTTCATTGTCATTAGTGTAATCAAATTTCTTCTATCCTCTTTTTAGATACCTCTTCTCTCTGTCAGTAAGAGGCTCTTCTTCTTCTGAATACATATTGGCTTCTTAGGAAGCACAGGTTATGCCAAGATGATTACTCTGATAGCACTGTAATATCCTAAAATGAGACTGCTGCAATTTATAAACCATTATGCAGAGAAATAATGCAGATTATATAAGTAAGAGCATGAGGCCAATATGAAGGCTCTTTATTTACATTTACATCAGAAAAATAAATGCATAAGATAGCCCATGATATGTACAACAGGAAATAGAAGACTTTTATGGAAGAAAATCCTCAAAAAGAGGTGTTGTAACCACGTATTAAGACTAAAAGAGCTTGAAAATGTTATTTTTATTGGCTACTACTACTATAGATTACACTTTAGATCTAGATCATATCTGTGTATGAAAATTTAGATCTATATCAGATCTATACACTAGATAGGCTCTTCTTCAAATCCCCCTTAGGGTTTTTGGCAAAAGATGAAGTACAAGGAGTAGACCTGAGATCTAATGCTGCAAATCTGCAAAAATATTTAGAAATACATGAACATTTAGATATGATCTGATATATGCAATATAATTATCCCATACAATTGGATCTAAAATGTGAAGGGTAGATCCCTAACACATGAAAACCACTCCTCCAAAAAGTGTGCCAAAAGAGCCTGCAATAGTACCCACACAAATAACGTAGTTCTGGAAGCAAGACTGTGCTTTAGGCTTTAGAACATGTGTGGCCTGATGCCAAGATCTGAAAATGTAGCTCCAATGATCCAATACTCTCTTTCCAATGGGATCGAAGTCTTCCCCACTAAAAATAGGCACTAGATTGGCCTAGATCTGAGTAGATCTAGCCTCCACTTGCTACAGCTTTCAAAGACAACCAAACCCTCAATAGGATCTGCATTGTAGTTGGAAGAAGAAGCTTGGCCTTCATCCAGATAGTGGACAAGAAATGAAATACTCTTCCAAGAGGCCTCTCAAGGAAAGAGGTGGGATTCCCAATCAAGAACACCCATTGCTAAACAACATTTGCAATCTAGGCTAAACAGCCAAATAAAGCTTGTATGTCTAAATAGACAATACTTCAGAAATATGATATCATTCAACAACCTTCTCCATGCTGCTATCCTCTTCCTTTTATAAGTTGAGATTTTTCAAACCCTAAATCACTTTCAATAAGATAGCTTCTTTCACATGAGCCACCTCCAACTAAAATTTCGATGTGCCTCATTGATGGCCACTCCTCCAAGACAGTGTTGTTGATTTGGTCATGGTTGACCCAGTCAAAATATTCAGCCCCTTTCACACCTAAAAGTGCTTATTTAAATATCCAAGATTTATCCTTGTTCACATGTGGCATTGATTTATTTACTATTTAGGAGTTTTATTGATCCTCCTTTACACATTTATTCATCAAACAGAAAAATAAAACAAAATTGAATATTCCCATTAGCTTGGTACTAATTGGGAATATTACAAATTGACATTGTTTGAGATGTGTTAGCATGCCTTTTCATTCCTTTGCATGCCATGACTCTCCCTAGCTATCATGCACTCACAGTTACCCTTATTTAATTTGCAACTTGGGAACCCAACCAAGCCCCCTCTTGACTACAAGAGTTGACCAAGTTACAGTTACTACAACTAGACTATGTTGTTGAATTGTGTAGCTTGAGAGGTACTCCACAAGCCTAGTGAGATGGGTTTGTGTGAGCTTGGTCACAAAAGGATTTGTGGGAAAAGAAGTCAAGAAAAGGTGTTTTGGACTAAATATGGGGTTTAAAATCTAAAGGAAAATTAATATTTCCTAAGGTCTAAGTGGATAAAACCCATAAGTTCTAGAGGGTTCCTAAGCAGTCTAGGGAAAAATATTTAAGGAGTCCTTAAGATAAAAGAAAGAACATCAAGTGATAAGGAGCTCATTCGATCAAGGGGGCAAAGAGATATGTAGTCCTAATGAGGTCATGATCATTATCATGTATAGAATTCATTAATATGCCTCAGTATGCTTTGGCATGGTTTAAGATTAAATTTATTTGCAATCAATTATTGGAAAGTAGAAGAGAAAAAATAGAGCATTATTTGGCACTTAGAATGCACTAATATTTATCACTTGAAATTTATTTCCACCTAGTGTTGTTGTGTGTAGTATGCCCCTCCTAGAAAATGGAAATTGATGACTTATTAACCCTATGATCTGTCCATTTCCTTGTAGTTTAACTTGTTTCTCCTTTTTATTGCCTTAATAGTCCCTATCATGTATTTTCACACCCTTGCACATCTTGGCATGCCATAGCACTTGAAAAATCTTAGCATATTTGACGTGCCTTCGAACTATCTAGCACATGTTAGCATTCCCTAGCATGCCTTGGCACTCATTCCCTCACAACGAGCCTTACATTTTTTCACGACTTGGGAACCCAATCAAGTCCTTAGCTACTGCACTTCATGTGACATTGGTCTGCTTCATCCATAACAACTTGATCAATTGCACCTACTACAAGTAGATTGTGCCTTGTTCACCTAAGAACTACCTATACCTTATCTTAGGCCACTCATGTCCAAGCTAAAATTTTCCCACTTAGGAAATTACCGGGACAAGTATCACATCTAGCCATGGCCATAAAACAACTAATAAACATAGCTTACATAGGAAATATTTCAAATGTATGTCCAATTCATATAAATAGTAGAGCATTAACTGAGAGTTTGCAAGAACCATAATATACACAAGACACATAAGATATAAGTCGGCACAAGATGAGTGCCCCAAAACTTATAAACAACAATGTAGAATATGCAACTATCTAAAATAGTTTAAAACATGAGCATTCGGCCAAAGTGTTCCACATGTCATATAAAAATAACAGATAAAGGAAAAATAATGTTGTACCCAACACAAAGTCTCCCTTTATTTAAAACTTCTTTGTCGAGCTCCTTGTCACAATTGTAGGCTTGCCTCTTGCAAATACTATTATGAAATTCTTCTAACACACTTCATCCTTGGCACACTTCAATTCACTAACACTCCCTGTCACACACTCTTATGTTCATTTTCATGCATTTTGACCTAGTTCTCCCTTGTGATGCCTCGGAACTCCTTAACACTCCTCAACATGCATTAAAATTTTCGATCATGTGTTAGCATGCCATTTGATTCCTTGGCATGCCCTAACCCTCCCTAGTTATCATACCCTCAAAACTACCCTTACTTAATTATCAACTTGGGAACCCAACCAAGTCCTTGCTTGACTATAGGAGCTTAACCAAGTTATGATTACTTCAACTAGACTATGTTGTTGAATTGTGTATCTTGGGAGGTACTCCACAGGCCTAGTCAGATGGGTTTGTTGAATTTGTCCACAAAAGGCTTTGTGGAGAAATAACCAAACCGAAGGGGCTTTGGACCCGAGATGGGGTTTAAAATCTAAAAGAAAATTAAAAAGAAAAAATAATATTTATTAAGGTATAAGTAGATAAATTTCGTAAGTTCTAGACTATTCTTAAGACGCCTAGATAGGAAAATATATTTAAGGAGGCCTTAGTATGAAGGGAAGAACATCAAGTGAGAAGGAGTTCATTTAATCAAGGAGGCTAGGAGAGATTTAGTCCTAAAGTAGGTCGAGTTAGAGGGCTGAGTAAGTGTTGCTAAAGGGAGGCCATGATCATTCACCAAGAGTAATATCATCATGTGAGGGTTCACAAGAATGTAACATACCTTAATGGGTTTGAGATAGGAAGTAGGATGGGATATTGTTGGTTCTCTTATGGCAGATCAAGCTCAAGAGAGGAAACTCATGGGAATTTGGGCATGTGATTTCAGGGGTGTTTATGTGTGAAGGCCTCTCAAATTTTTAAACAGTAGAGAGGGTTGAGACCCTGTTATCACTCCAATAATGCTTAAAGGTGTGATATTTTTAGTTTAAATAATATTTTTTTTTTTGTATCAGGAGGGAAACCGGTAACTAGAACCATACAATCAAATCTGCCACACATGATCACATCGCGCTGCTGCCAATGAAAACCCTCCTAGCTAGCATCATCCCCCGCTGACAATACACAACAAGTTTCACAGGCTTACGCCTGACGGGCACCCACGGGGTTTGAACCGGCGACCTTTACAAACGAGTGCCTTAACAGAACACGCAATCACCAACAAGCCGCCACCCTGTGGGTTTAGTTTAAATAATATTAGAGGTAACCACAAAACTACTTTTAAGCCTTAGGATCTAGCTTTCCTAATGCTCAGAGAGGGCTCTCTCTATATGATTTATCTTTGTTGATGGTATTTGATTTTAGGCTAGTTATGTAGGATAAATTGGTTTTGGATTTTGATTTGATTTGGTGGTGAAATCACTTACTCAGATGGATAGATGTAGATATGTATTCCATTGGGCTAATGGAGTCAATGTGTCAAGTAGTCAGATCAGGATCAAGTTCTAAAGGGAAATTTTTACAGGGAAAGATAACCGATTTACTTCAGATCTTCAAGGTTGATGGTGAAAATGGTTTTAATCAGGATAAAAGAGAAATTAAGGGTTCTTAAATCCGAATTATGAGTGAAAAAGCAGAGGGAAATCGAAACTAGGGAACAATTAAGGGTTCCCTAATTTAGATATTAGTGGAAAACATATAAATGATAATCAGTCAAAACAGAGTGCTTTTAACATTTTCTGAAATAACAATTCCTGATTTATCATTCAGATTTGGAAAACATTCAATTATTAATGAAAAACATAAGAAATTGACAAAGAAACAAGTGAAAATACTTCATTGTAGTATCCCAACACATGAATCTTGTAATTTGATTCTTTATTTCCTTAATCCAGTCTGTTGAGTTGAAATTGGTACAACAACCCTTAGGTTCATAATAGTACAACTGCAGAAATGTTTAACAATTCATCCATACTCAATACTTCCAAATGAGAAGTATTTATACAAAAAACTCTTTACAAAATATCCTAAAACAAACTTAGGAATTATTGATGGAGAAGAAATATCTTCATGCAAGAAGATAGTTATAGATTTCTAACTAATTCTAGTTGTCCCTTTTTTATTGAAATAAATGGTTTGATGTCTTGATTTTGTTATTGCTTTCTCTCTTTGTTGTTCAACAAAGTTGCAGCTAGACAGTGAGGTGTCTTTCACGCTGGAAAACTCATTTATTCTTTGTAATTATTCTTTGACTTTAACTGATAATCTTTATCTTGATACTATTTCACTAATACTCTTTCACTGTCAAACTGTAATTGTTGTTTCAACCTTTACTGCTATGTTTTTACTATAATTTGATTTCACAGTAAATCAGATAATTTTTCCCAAAAATTAGCCTCTGTCAATTTCATCTTCATCATCCTCCTAAAATTCTCATCAACTTCAGTGTATTTTGAGAATGTTGGCTTGTTGATAAATATGTGTTTGTTGTGTAACCAACTCCAAAAATAGAAGAAATGAGATATCAACGCCTTAGAAATAAGCCACTTTGAGGGGGAAACCTACAATACGTTACATGAATGAACAATTCTTGGATGATACAAATGAACAAAACCTCCTTCTATATGTAGGAGTCCATGGGGCCACAACATAATCCTAGTGGGGCCACAATGTAATCCTAGCCGACCTAACAATAATAATGTAAGGGCACAATAATAACAATATGGGGGTTACAGGGGTACAATAATAACAATAAGGGGGGCTACACTAACATAATAAGGGCTACACTATTAATATAGGGACTTAACATGCCCCTCTCCTTCAAACAAGTGTTGTCCTCAACGCTTGATTATTTCTTGATGCTTCTGTATAAAATTATCATCATCCCATGTGAAATATTCTACAGGAAAGTTCTTCCACTTGCTGAGATACTGTGAAATTGATCGTACTTGTCGATTTCTTGTTTCTATGACTGCTTCATAACTTCTTTCGATGTGATGTTGATCTTCCCGTTGTTTCATTACATTTTGCACCCAAGTTGGGTTATCCTTTGAGAGTTGGAGAACTTGTTGTTGATGCTCGATGTGATCTTCCACTAATTTATCATCCATATAATTTGCTATTATTTTATCCTTCAAACCATCCAACTTAGCCTCCATTTCTTCTTTTAGACCATCTATTTCATCTTCAATTGCTCTTCATATGATTGAAACTTGTTGCACTTGGTACCGTAATTTTGATATCTCATACTGAAACTCTTCCTCTTCATGCGTCATAGAATATATTTTTGAGGGATTAATGGGTATGCAATTATTTTTTGGAGGCATTATAGAACCCAATACTGATAAAAATTCTAAAATATGCACTTGGAATCACTTCAATTTCTTTTTCAAACAAACGTTATGCAATTTTAAAAACCAAATACACACCTTTCTCTTTCTTTTGAGGAGCTAGATATTGAAATTAAATTATCTATATAATTTTAGATCCTTAATATATGAAATTCAGCCTTACATTATGCCTCGAATCTTCTTTAAAATGCCACAGGTATGACCTGATTTGGATTCTCCAAGACAAAGTTGTGTCCAATCTCCCACAATGACCTAATTCTGGACTAGTTCAGTAGAGCGAACTTGTACGACTTGCCACGTGTCCCTGTTTCATCCTTTGTCTCTGAAATTGATATAAGAGAAACTGCAGTCTGTGTGCTTATGACCAATTTTTACGGCACTCCAATCCGATCCCAAGAGAGAGAGTTATTGAAATTTTCCCACGATCACCTCTTTGAGATGAAATTCAGGAGCCTGAAAAAGAACTACCTTCCACAGATCATATCTCCAAAAATATTGTGAACCAAGCTCTGAAATTTTTTGAAAACTTTCCTCCAGATTTCAGCTTCACACCATATGAATTTTAGATTCTGAACCTTCGTAGAAAAAAAGTTATAGCGCAAATTCCACGATTACTTGTTTAGGAGCCTGAAAAAAGACCTAACTTCCATAGATCATATCTCCGAAAATATTGCGAACCAAGATCTAAAATTTTTAGACAATCTTCCTCAGGATTTTGGCTTCGCACCTTAAAAATTTCCGCTTCTGAAACTTTATAGAAAAAACGTTATAGCGAAAATTCCACGATGACCTGTTTGGAGCAGCGAAACCCTAGAATCCAAAGCTCTGATACCAAACGTTGTGTAACCAACTCCAAAAATAGAAGAAATGAGATATCAACACCTTAGAAATAAGCCACTTCGAGGGGGAAACCTCCAATACATTACATGAATGAACAATTCTTGGATGATACAAATGAACAAAACCTCCTTCTATATATAGGAGTCCATGGGGCCATAATATAATCCTAGTGGGGCCACAATGTAATCCTAGCCGACCTAACAATAATAATGAAAGGGCACAATAATAACAATATGGGGGTTACAGGGGTACAATAATAACAATAAGGGGGGCTACACTAACATAATAAGGGGCTACACTATTAATATAGGGACTTAACAGTGTTTTACCTCATACTGTAGGTAAAACAAATTCTCAAAGCTTTTGTACAGTTCCTTCCCTGATGGGATTCCCTACATGGCTCAATTGTTCACTTTCTCCTTTGCAAAATCTCTTATATTTTTATGATAATCATCCTACTTCATTAATCTATCATTAATATCTAAAGGATTGGGAAGGCCTTTTTTTCTTAGAACATCAAATTTTATCATGAACCTTGTGATAGCAACCTCCATGTTCTTTCATTTCTCTTCCAACTATATCATAAAATTCTTCTTAGAGATTACCTTTCTAACTTCTAGGATGGGTTATGTTTTGTCATTAATTCCAATTTCTTCAAGTTATTTTCTGTTTTTGGAATTAAGAAACTTAGTGATTTCAAGAGCTTCTTCAAGTTTCTTACAAAGCTCTTATTTGATCTTTTGAATTGCTTCTCTTGCTGATTTTACTAATTCTTTCTGATCATATATGACCTGTATGGATGGCCAAATATCATTGATAGATTCAATGATATTAGACCATAGTTGTTGCTTGACATCTGCCATTAGTTCCTTTAATGTTAGTTATTTTTCTAACTTTTTCAACTGCTCATTTAATCTATTGGCTCTTTTTTCTTCATTTTTATGCATTATTTTGGCAAGCTTCTTTTTATCTTCAAATATGTTTATCTGTTATTTAAGTCTTTTTATCTCATTAGTCTGAATAGTTATGTATTTCATAGCTTTTACCAATTTTCTTAATTCATCTGAATTTTGTGTTGTTGTTGTTGAAGATTCTATGGCTGAAGTGGTTGATGAAGTGAAATTTAATGTTGTAGCCATAGGAACTGTAGGTGCCAGTGATTCAGCAAGTGTATAAGGTACAACAGTAGTAACTACATGAATCACTATGAGTGGAACTAGTTCTTTCTTGGCTTCTTTCTCCTGGACCAACTTGTCCATTTCAATTTCCATTTCCTTTATCTGAGCACTCAACTATAAAATGAGATTCATCACCTCATCTTTCTGATTGGTATCCTGTAAGACTTCCTTGGCTTGAGAATGTTTTGTAGGGGGAAACTATAGTTTCTTCTTTAATGCAGCAATGTATGCATTTTTCTTCTTGATCAATTCTTCTGCAACTTTTACATTTTGAGGATCATATCCTACTTCAATTAATAGCTCTTCCAAGGATTTAATTCTAGTGTCCTTTGCCTATAAAGATGATTTCTCCAATTTCAACTGATCTCTGACATTAGCCAAAGTGTTTTACAGTTTCTTTGCACTCATGGCTTTGGTGTTCATTGTAGAATAAATCATCTCCCCTGCATGCTTATGAAACTCAATTTGATTCAGAGGATGAATATCCTGGACTAGGACTTCAAAATATACCTTTTTGTAATCTGAGGATGACTTAAGAGTCTGAACTGTAGGTTGAAGAAATGACCTCTACATCTTTTTATTCTTATATTCAAAGGCTGAAAGTAGCCTATTATGGATGCCAAGAGTTTGTTTTAGATACTTAGAATATATTTCTATCCTAATTTCTTAATTTATGGCTTTGATTTCTTTGTATCTTTCTTTGATATCCATGTCCCTTTCTACTGGTTTTTTAGATGAAGAAACTTCTATTATGTGTTGTTTCTGAATGATTTGAATCTTTGAAGTAGTAGGATGTTGTTCTTCTTCAATTATTATAGGAGTTGCATTGTCTTTTGTTGCAATTTCTGTATCAATCGATTCTATTGTTTCTACTTCTTTATTATCAGGATTTAGCTTTGGATTTTTAATGTATCTCAATTTAAACTTATTCTCTGTTGTAGTCTCTACTGTATAAGATCCTTCTTCTCTGATTCTCTTAACATTTCTAGCTTCTTGGGCTGGAGTTTGCAAAGTTTGACTAGTATCGCTTTGCTTCCCTTCCTCTACCAATGTGTTCTCTAACAATTCAGATTGGTTTGAGAATTTCTCAATATCTGGCTTCTTTTCATGTACATATGGAGACAATTTACATTTAAATCTCATGTTACTAATAACTCCAAGGGGATCATAAAACCATAGGAAAATAGGACTAAATTTGAACTCTTGTAAACATTTTTCTGCTTCAGGACCAACATCTCTATTGTTACAGATAAAAGGGCCAGCCTAGTTCTTCAATTTGAATTGTGTTTTCTTCTTTTCTATTAAGAAATTAACTACATCTGAATTAAGAATCTTCCTTATTTATTCCATGGAAAATACTCTCATAGGGTGTTATTTAGGCAGTTTATATGGAGCTAGACTTGATCCATATACTCTTATTTCAGTGTGATTTTGTTACAAGTACCAATCACATATCATGTTATGATGTAACATCTGCAAAACCTTTTTAATCTCTTTAATAACTCTGTGTTGTATGCTATTGTTTAGAAAATTTACGAAAGGATGAATGAAGGAATCTGTAAAATCTGTATAGGTGAACTCATTTGAATCTTTCTTTTTCAAGGAAGTCCAAAAGATAACTAATTGTGGATTTCCTTCCACATCAAGCTTCTGAAGATTTATATTGAATTTCTCATGCTGAAAGTATAAGAACATGTGAAATAGGAATGAAGAATACTTGAAAACACCTTCAAAAGGAATTTTGACCAATTTCTCATGAATACTATCAGCAAGTTATTGGAAAAAGTTAAAAATGGTAGCAGGAGGTTGACCAGGTGTGAAAGTAGATAGAAAACCTAACACTGGAACATCAACATGTTCATATGTAAAGTAGCCAACAATGAAAGAAAACATGGATATGATATGTCTTGTCCTTTTAGAAAATTTTGCAGAAGGGCATGGAGGATTTATATTAAGAATATCTATAGAAGAAGGCATGAAGGTTTGAAATATATGGAACTTCTTGGGGAAGTCCAGTTTTAGGTATAACTGAGTGAGGTCCTCAATGGATAAAGGGATTTCATCAGGCCTGGGCTATATTTGGAGCATCTGATTAATTGAATAATCAATAATGGTAAACAATATTTTTTTTTAGGGTTTATGATGGCCCTTTGATAAGGAAAGTAGCATGATTGAAAAATTCTAATCACTTTAGGGCATTAGTAGGTCTGAGGAGCAACACATTTTGGAAAATTTGACTCCTATTTGAACACTTCATCAGCCTGATCTATGGATTTTTCTTGCCTCCAGTAATGAAGCTTAAGAAGGTTGAATTTTGTCACTGTATCAGTAATCTTGAAGTCTGTGTCTGCTAATGGAATGTACTCTACATCTACAACAAGGGGTTGTAGAGGATTGACAACTAAAAATGTTTTTGGAAGCCATTAATTTGCTTGATTTATCAATTTTGATACTCTTTTGACCTTAGAACATTGATTTAGGCATGTAGGATCACCTTTGAAAGTTATAATAGTTTGCAGAAGGATTTTGGATATAACAGGGGCATTATCTTTTGTCTACAAAGGTATAACTTGATGAATTTAACTTAAACTGTAATCTTTGTAATAAAGGAAAAATTAAGACCTTAGAGCTTCTACAAAAGATATCTAGGGCCTATAGAAAGGACTGGAATTCAAGGATGTCTTTTTCAAGAGTACGGAGGATTACATTTATTCATTTATTCAATCTCTGTGAATCATAATGGTCTAAGGCCTGAAAATCTGTGAAAGGATTGTTAAGGGTTTATAGAATAAAGGATTTAGGAAACAACCGGGTATTCTTTAGGTTTAAAGGCTCCTAAATGATTCGATTAACTGTATTACTTCTTTAGATTGATGAATAGGTTTGTTATTTTGAAGAATACCTACGAAAACTGAAGTTTTTCTTTGGTGGAGGGTTTCTGAAGTTGCAAAAGGTTTCTTGAGGTTCTTCTAGTCTTTATAGGCTCCAATTCAGTCATGAAATGTTCTACATCATCAAAGCTCTTGAATTCTGGTGTTTTGAGCTTAAAATGAGGTGGACAGTGTTTCTTCGGCATAAAATGTAACATAAAGGATAAAAGAGTGCATTTGGGCGAATATATACATTTTTTAAACAATTGGTTAATGTATTAATTGCACGTACATTTCAAACAGGTGAGTGGTTTAGGCGAGGGGAAGAAAACAACCAAGCGGTTTTTCGCAGGCTTCAAAGGTAGTAAGCGATAATGTTTGTGGCGATGCGGTCCAATACGATTAAGACATGTAGCAGGGAGGAGATCCCTGCAAACTGCGCTTATCGCAAGCCTTGGGGTATGTTAATTATTGTGTAATGGAATATGTAATAGGGAATATTGGTGGTCAGATTTGGCAGATGAATTTTAGATGGCTAGGATGATGTGATAGAGTTGTAAGGATTGATGGCATGGGGCCCGAAACTTGTTATATGTGATGGGTTATATATATTCAAATTAATGTTTAATACACATAATCAGGACAATGATGTAATCAGCTATGCATGTGATATGATCGGGTTTATGATATAACCATTGGGGTTAAGAAAAGTGGAATATGATAATAGGAGGGGTTTTAATATATTAACCTATGGGATGGGGGATTATATAACATGTGGGGGGAATAAAACATAGTTTAAAATAAAATATGGGTTGGGATATATTAATATTGGCTAAAAGGTATATACAGAGAGCTAATATGTTAGGTTAGATGTTAATAATGTAATATAACTGTGGGATATGTATAATACACTAAATATAGTGTAAATAACAATATGGGGATAGATTTATTTGTTGTGGGTCCAGACATAACATTTTTTAAAGAAATACTTAGAATAAAAGTATTTTTTTTGGGTTTTTTGGGTATTTTTGAATAAAGGGGAATTAGTAAAAGTATTTTACTTTTCTTATGTAAAATGTGTTTTTAACTTAGGAAAAGGGGCTTTTTGCAAGGGGAAAACAGTGAAATAAGGGGAAAGAATGAAAAATGGAAGGGATGGAGTATTTTTACAAGGGAATGATTTTTGAAGGAAGTTAGTAAATGAAATGACCAATTTTCTGCTATCCATGATTGTAAAAATTGATTATGCCTACCCATCTACTACCCTAACATTTTTACTTCATTTACATGGGTGAATTTGAGCTTCCAGACCCTTATCCATTTTTCTTTTAAACAACAAACTAACTAATTCTATCCTTATTTCTTCCAAGGGCTGAAATTAAGTTGTTGAGCTCCTTATTATTCTCTACCTAACTACTGAACTGCCAAGATTAAACTGTTTGGATAGATATTTATACTCTATCTAACAACATGAAATTTAAAGCATGAGAGGCTAAGATTAAGTTGTTTGACCTTCATGGTTTGTGAAATTTTAACAAGTTTCACACAATATTTATTTTTTGCAGTAAAAGTAAATACTAGTGGCATTTGGATTTGCATCACTTTCATGTTTTATTTTTTATCTCTTTTTGTTTGGGGTCCATTTTCATATTCTTTTTTATATTTTTTCTTACAAGTCCTTGATTTTTCTTTTAGGACTTTTATCCCCTTTTCATTTTTTATTTTTTATTTTTCTATTTTTCTAATATGGAAAAAAAATTTGCAGAAAGAAAGGTATGTACATATTACAAGACTAATCAAATTCAAATCAAAATTACGAATCCTATTATTATAGGACCCTAACAATGGCTCCACATGGGGATGGCATTTCCTGGTGAAATGTCAAGAACTTTGAGACTAGCAGGCTTTGAATTTTGACTATGCTGGCCTTGAAACTATTTTCTGAGCTCTATATTATTCATACTTATGATATTTTATCCTTCAAATATTAGGGCCTTCTCTTCGGGCTTCAAATTTTCTAGAAAAACATCCAATCCAATCTAAAATCTGCAATGTTATGTACAATGAGTAAAGTAAACAAAGTGAACTACTGTTATTCTATGGAATAATAATTCTTCAACATTCTACCATTGATAGGTCCACCTGGCATATTTGATCCATCCAACTCCTTCAAAAATAATGAATTGTTACCTCTGTAACCATAAATGACATAAGTGCCTTTCCATAAGAAATCAAATTTACCATGTTTACCTTTCTCTTCTCTCCTTGAATCCCACTTAAGAACTTTGTCACCTATGTAAAAATCATCTTCCTTAGTCTTCTTGTCAAATGTATTTTTAATTTTTTCTTGAACAAATTGATACTTGAGATAGACATCTTCCCTAGTTTGTTGCAAGTGTATGGCTTGGTTTATCTATATATAGATATCATTGGTTTCAACCTGCAGTTCTTGGATTATCTTCATTACTGGTGCTCCTAAAGAAGATGGAAAAACAACATCCATCCCATAAACCAGCTGATAAGGGGATGTACCAATGGACTTCTTTGTGGTAAGTATATATTCCCACAAGGCATTCACTAACCTTTTGTTCCAGGTTTTCTTGTTGTCTTCTAGTAGTTTCTTGATGATATTCACAAGGATTTTATTAGAGGATTCAGCAAGGCCATTACCTTGAGGGTAATAAGCAGTGGAATTTCCAAGGGTAATGTGGTATTTATTATAGAATTCAATCATATTTTTGGACTTGAATGCAACTACATTATCAATAATGAGCTTTTGGGGGCATCCAAATCTTGAAAGTATGTTGTTTTCTAAAAATTAAATTATGATAGTATCAGTGGCTTTCCTAGAAGGTATGGCTTCTATCCACTTAGTGAAATAGTTTGTGGCTGTCAAAATCCACTTGTGTTGGGCTGAGGATGGAGGGTAAATTTCACCAATGAAGTCAAGACCCCATTTCTGAAGAGGAATTTCTATGGAGATGGGTTTAAGCGGTAAAGGTAGCAAATTTTTCTTTCCTTCTAAGATTTGGCACTTGTGACAAGAGGTCACATACTTTTTCATATCTGCAAACAATGTAGGCTAGTAGAAACCATCTCTCAAGATTTTATCTGTAGTTGAATTGCAATAAAGGTGTCCTCCACAGTCACCTGCATGAAACTCTTCCAAAAATTTATCAGCTTCTTCTTTAAGAAAACAATTCAATAAAATTCCACCATGATATTACCAAAGTAGTGCATTGTCTATGATACAAAATTCCATTGCCTTTAACTTTAAAAATATAGCTTTGGTTCTTAATAATCTAGTAGGAGCTTGTAAATTTACTAATAAAAATATAATATCTGCATACCATGGTGAGTCTGAAAAGGCTTCACTAATCTATGGAGTCACCATCTCTTCATGATCATCTAATTGGGCAATAAAATTAATATCTAAAGCATGAAAATTTGATTCAACCATTACTTTGGCTAAACCTTGACCTTTAATGAGTTTGGTGGGATTAATTTCTATGTCATATTCCAAAATTGTGGCAATCCATTTTCCTCTTTTACCATCAGGCCCATTCTGAGTCAGAATTTCCTTCACAACTGAATTTGGAACATAAGCAATGATATTTGAATATGGGATGTACACCCTAAAATCATTGATAGCCTTCACTAATGCTAGTGCGTGCTTTTCCATTATGTTATACTTTAAATTGGAATCTCTAAGTGATTTGCTGAAAAATAAATGGGTTGCTCATAGCCCTGATCATTTTTCTGTAGTAAGACTGCAACAATAGTATGTTCTAAAGCAAACGAAAAAATAATGAAATATTTTTTGAAATCAAGACTTATTAGGACTGGTGTTTTTGTCAAGGCTTGTTTGATTGATTCAAATGATTTTTTAGCCTCCACAGTCCATTTAAGTAGTGAGTCTTTTTTCAACATGTTATTAAGTTCTCTAATTATTTTAGTTAAGTTTGAAATGAATCTTCTAAGAAAATTGATTTTACCTAAGAAAGCTTGCAACTCTTTAATATTCCTAGGATGAATGATGTTTAGAATGGCATCTATTCTAGATGGGTCTATCCTAATTTCCTCTTTACATATGATATGTCCTAAAAATTTACCTTCTTCCAACCCAAATAAAGTCTTTTTAGGATTTAAAGAAATGCCCAATTTCCTACATTTGATAAATACTTGTCTGAGATGTTTTAGATGTTCATTTTCAGTCTTTGAAAATACAGTAATATCATCTAGATATATCACAAGAAAATCATGAATTACTTTAGCAAAAGATATATCCATAGCTCTTTGAAAAGTGGCTCCTGCATTCATTAATCCAAAAGGAATTTTTACATACATGAAAGTACCCCAAGGAGTGGTAAAAGCAGTATTAGGTTGGTCTTTTGGTTGAACTAAAATCTGGTTATATCAAGAGAATCCATAAAATAATGAAATCCTAGAAGAACCTACCACCCTCTATAAAATGTGATCCATATTGGGGAGAGGGGAGTTATCTTTTAAGGACACTTTATTTAAATTCTGGAAATCAACACACAATCTGATTTCCCCTGTCTTTTTTCTAGTAGGAACTAGGTTTGAAACCCAATCAAAATATCTTATTGGTGCAATTATCTGGGCTTCATACATTCTCTTAGCCTCTTTTTCAATTAAAGGCATTAAAACTAGATTGATTCCTTTAAGCTTCTATCTGAAAGGTTTCTAATCTTCTTTTATAGGTATTTTGAGTCGTATTATGCTAGTTTCATAAGATTTTAAGTCCTCATAACTCCATGCAAATACATCCTCAAATTCCTTAAACAAAGCTATGTATTTCAATTTTTCTTCTTGAGGTAAGGCTTTTGAAAGTTTTATCATCTTAGGCTTTAATTATGTTCCTATATTGCACTCTTCTATGTCAGATCTTAATGGTTCCATCTTTGGTTTTTTTGCAACATCATTTGAATCAAAAAGATATCATAAAGGGGCTAATCCATTAGGTAAAAATTTGTTCTTAAGGTTTAAAATGTCAGAATCATCATCTTCTAATTCTTCAATCTCTACCTTTTCTAAATTATATATTTCTACTTGAGTAAATTTAGTGGGTTTAGTAAAATCTAAGTTATTTACATCTAAAGCATTTATATCAATCTCACTATGTATGGTTTGATCTACTGTACAATCTGTGTCTATGTTGCAATTTTGAAATTCTCCTTTAGTATTCATGAAATGATAAATCTGTTCATCCTGTGAAAATATTTGCCAATATTTTAGATTATCTGGTATTGTAGGCCTTTGTTTAACTTCTATTGTATATTTATGATTTGGTTGAAAAGGAAGATTGCAGGTGCTAGCAAAAATTTCTAAGCTGTGTGCCTGCATGTTCTATTTTATAGGAATTTCAGCAAAGTCACATTCAAGAAGTTCACTAATCAGATATAAAACAGTTTCTCTATATTGACTTAATCTTGGATTATATACAGAATGTTCTCCTCTAATCTGTTTCACAATTAACTCAGAGTCTCCCATGAATGACACTCTTTTGGCTCCTAAATTTCTAACAATCTGCACTCCTAAAATCAAAGCTTCATATTCAACTATGTTATTTGTACATTTGAGATTTAATCTAAAAGCATGACCTTCTGCATGATTGTTTTCCATGTTATGTATCCAAATTCCTGCTCTTGCTCCTAATTTTTTAACTGATCCATCAAAATCTAGGTGCCATATTGATTCATTTCTTTCTTTTTCTCTTTTAGTTCAGTGTTGTTCTCAATGTCAGTTTCAGGATTACATAAAATTATTGAGTCCATATCAGTAGGTGAAGATTAAATTGGATAGTTTCGAGGCCTTTCTACACTACCAACCATCTATCTCATTAATCTCTCTCTATAAAGTTTCTTGGGTTGGCCAAAAACTGACATTGTTGCATAAGACATATCTATTTGTAGAGATCCATGCATTTTAGCTCCCCATGAGTGAGATAAAAACATTCCGTACTTAGGAGTGATGTCAGCTACTACAATATCCATGACTATGCTTTTTCTATGGTATTGAACTAAACTAACACATAAATCTTTTATCAAGCCTAAAAATTTCACTTTACTAGAATAAAATGAGAAGAGATCTTTGTAAGGTCTAGTGATGTCTAAATTCAAGGTTTCCATTATTGATCTTGGCATAAAATTGTGTGAAGCACCTGAATCTAGCATTGCATTATGTAAAAATTGATCATGAATAGTTAAGCTAATGTAAAAAGGAGGAACTCCTCCCTTTTGGTGTTTTTCATTAACTTCAGGACCAAAGATTAATTCTGGCTGATAATCATTCAAATTTACAGAATATTCTCCATCATTCATATTTAAAGTCTCAGTGATATGTGTTTTCAATAAGTCATGTTTTATCTATTCTGTTAAAGTAATTCGTATCTTCATTTTGGCAATTTCAGCTTGGATGTTGAATGGTGCTTGTGATTTTCCTAGCTAAATTATTTCTTCTTTCGTAGTTGTATTTTGGGCAGGTTTATCTTCTTTTTCTACAGTTGGTTTTTCATTTTCTATTTGTATTTCCACTGTTTTACGACTTCTAATTTTCCTTTTAGGGATATTGTGAGATGCAGTGGAAGTTTTGGTAGATTTTGTGGTTTCAACAGCTATTTTAGCAGTAGCTTCTATAGGATCTGCTGATTTTGGATTAGCAGTAGATGTTTTTGGATCTTAAATTGTTGTTTTAACAGAATTTGTTGCCTTGGTAACAGCAGAATTTTTAGGATTTGCTGATGTTTGAACAACAGTATCTGTTATGTCCAAAATTTTAGGACTAGGTGAAATTTTGGGACTTGAAATTTTCTGAGTTGAACTAGAGTTTTGCTGGATTTCCCTAAGGAGAATTTGCAGAAATTTAGTGGTAGGAACCTCTACTATTTTCTTTTTTTGAGTTTGGGCAGATTTCTTAGTAGAGGGTTCTACACTTTTCTTGCTCCTAAGGTTATATTTCTTATGAAATTCATTAATTTCAAATTCATAACATTGCTTGTAATCAAAAGACTCACCAGAATCTAATTGTATTTGTTGTAATTCATATAACTTGTGTTCTTCTTGTGTAAGAAAAATGGTGTTATCATCATTAATTCCCATTAAATTGATCTTAGTGTCTTCATCATCTTCGTTTTGATGAGAAATTTCAGCCAGCACAATTCTCTTGGAAAGGTGGTCTTCTTGTTTGGCCAGGTGTTGATTCTCTAGATTTTCCAGTGTTGGTGTTTTTCCTGAAATTGGGATTTATAATCTAAGGTCCTTGTTTTTGGTTATCCCACTTTGGATTCCTTTCCATATTATCTAACCTATCCATCATTCTCTCTAGTGTTTTTTCTAAGTTATCTATTTTCAAATCTGAAGTTGATGTTTCTTCTTTTATTGTCACTCTCCTTTCATTTATTAATCTAGCTTTATTTGCTAACAAGTTTTCCTCTACACTTATAGCATTACTTTGCATCTGCTCTAAGGTTTCGGGATTCCTCTCTCTTAGTTGGTATGTCATACCTGTATCAAATCCATCGGGGAATTTGATAAGGGAAAAGTCTAGAGGAGGTTAAATATTAGCAGGGATTGCATTGTAAATATTGTTATACCTTGTACAATAATCTTGAATTGTTTCAATTCGTGCTATTTTTATATTATCAAATTTAGACAAAATTTGTAGTGGATTCTTCTTTTTCTCCCATCTATTTAGAAATACCCTATGAAAAATAGCTAAATTAACTATACTACCAACATTTAAACCACTTCTTAACATCACCATATAAATCTTGAGAAAAAAGTCTCATTTGGACATCATCATCATCATCAAGTTCATGCAACTCAAAGTATTCTGTCATTTTATTAACATGTTGTTGTGCAGTATAGTGAGTTTTTCCATCAAATTGAGGGATTTTTCTTTGATAATCTTGGGGCATGTTATGTAACTGCGCTGGTAGGACCAATGGGGCATATCTAGTAGCCATGCCTTGGATTCTAGCTTAGCTAGGAGGTAAGTTTCAAGTACTTGGTGAAGAAATAGAAGTACTTGTTGATGTAGTTAAAGCACTCGCAGATGAGATTGGGATATAAGAAGATGTACTTGAAAATGCGGTTGAAATTCTAGAAGATGAAGTTGAGATGCTAGAAGAGGTGCTTGGAAATGAGAATGATGTATTGGAAAATGCATCATAAATGCTAGGGGATGAACTTGAGGTGGTGGAAGATGAAAATAAAATTGTAGGTTGAAATGGTTGCTTAGGAAAGAATGAATCTGTGGAATGAAGTGTAGTGGAAACAATGGATGAAGTGGTAGTAAATAGGGATGAAACTACAGATTCTAAAATACTGGTATCTAAATGAATGGTAGAAGGTTTAGGGGTATAGGCTGATAAAGAAGTCAATTCAACTGAATGTTTCAAATAAGCTTCATCAATTTCTTTAATCAAAGTTCCAGTTATGGCATCAAGTTTATCATATACTTCAAAAATATTTTGATCAGAAAAAATTGAAACAGTTTCCCTCTTAGTTTCAATAAATGAAATGAAATCAGGATCTATTACAGTATTATGTAAGTCACTTTTTGATTTAGTTTTGAATAAATTTTGTTCAAAATCTAGATCAAATTCAATGTCTTGTAAACTTGATAGTTTATTTGGAAGATAATTTTATTTGACCAATGAAATCTTATTACCTAAACTCTCTACTTTTTTTCTTTTCTTTCCAATTCTGTTAGGCTTATCTACTACGATAGCAGGTTGTGGATCTAGATTGGACCTGGTATAGTAGACACTTCTTGAAGCCAAAATTACAATTTTTTAGGAAAATATACTCACAACTTATTTAAAACAATCTTAAGGTGAAAATATACTTGCAAATATTTCCTTTAAGATCTATTTAAAGGCTGAGGATTGGTTAGTCCCCAATGTAGTCGCCAATATGTTATCACTCCAATAATTATTAAAGTTGTGATATTTTTAGTTTAAAGAATATTAGAGGTAACCAAAAGCCTACTTTTAAGCCTTAGGATCTAGCCTTCCTAACGCTCAGAGAGGGCTCTATCTATATGATTTATCTTTGTTGATGGTATTTGATTTTAGGATAGCTATGTAGGGTAAATTGGTTTTGGATTTTGATTTGATTTGGTAGTGAAATAATTTACTCAGATGGATAGATGCAGATCTATATTCCATTGGACTAATGGAGTCAATGTGTCAAGCAGTCAGATCAGGATCAAGTTATAAAGGGAAATTTTTACAGGGCAAGATAGATGAGTTACTTCAGATCTTCAAGCTTGATGGTGAAAATGGTTTTGATCGTGATAAAAGAGAAATTAAGGGTTCTTAAATCCAGATTATGAGTGAAAAGGCAGAGGTCAATTGAAACTAGGGAGAAATTAAGGGTTCCCTAATCTAGATATGAGTGGAAAACATATAAATGATAATCATTCAAAACAGAGTGGTTTTAACATATTCTGAAATAAAAATTCCTGATTTATCATTCAGATTTAGAAAACATTCAAGTATTGATGAAAAACATAATAAATTGACAAAGAAACAAGTGAAAACACTTCACTGTAGTATCCCAACACATGAATCCTGTAATATGATGCTTTAATTCCTTAATCCAGTCTGCTGAGTTGAAATTGGTACAACAACCCTTAGGTTTAGAATAGTACAAAAACAGAAATGTTCGGCAATTCATCCACACTCAATACTTCCAAATGAGAAGTATTTATACAAAAAACTATTTACAAAATATCCTAAAACAAACTTAAGAATTATTCATGGAAAAGAAATATCTTCATGCAAGAAGATAGTGACAACTTTCTAACTAATGTTATATGTCCCTTTTTTATCGAAATAAATGGTTTGCGGTCTTGATTTTGTTACTGATTTCTCTCTTTGTTGTTCAATGAAGCTGTAGCTGGACAATGAGGTGTCTTTCACGCTGTCAAATTCATTTATGCTTTGTAATTATTCTTTGACTTTAACTAATACTCTTTATCTTGATACTCTTTCACTGCCAAACTGTAATTGTTGTTTCAACCTTTACTGCTATGTCTTTACTATAGTTAGATTTCATAGTAAATCAGTTAATTTTTCCCAAAAATTAGCCTCTGGAAATTTTATCTTCATCATCCTCCTGAAATTCTCATAATCTTCAGTGTATTTTGAGAAAGCTGGCTTGTTGATAAATATGTGTTTTAACTCATGCTGTAGGTAAAAAAAATTCTCAAAGATTTTGTACGGTATCTTCCTGATGGGATTCCCTGCATGGCTGAATTTTTCACTTGCTCCTTTGAAAAATCTCTTATCTTTTTATCATAATCATCCTTCTTCATTAATATACCATTAATAACTAGATGATTGGGAAGGCCTTTTTTCCTTAGAACATCAAATTTGATCATGAACCTTCTGATAGCAACCTCCATGTTCTCACATTTATCTTCCAGCTGTATCATAAAATTATTCTTAGAGATTACCTTCCCAACTTCTAGGATGGTTTCTATTCTGTCATTAATTCCAATCTCTTCAAGTTCTTATCTATTTTTTGAGTTGATAAACTTAATGATTTCAAGAGCTTCTTCAGGTTTCTTACCAAGCTCTTCTTTGATCTTTTGAATTGCTTCTCTTGCTGATTTTACTAAGTCTTTCTGCTCATTTATGACCTGTATGGATGGTCAAATATCATTCACCGATTCAATGATATTGGACCATAGCTGTTGCTTGAAATGTGCCATTGGTTCCTTTAATTTTAGTTCTTTTTATAACTTTTTCAACTGCTCATTTAATCTGTTGGCTCTTTGTTCTTCATTTTTATGCATTATTTTGGCAAGCTTCTTCTCATGTTCAACACTTTTTATCTGTTCTTTAAGTTTTTTTATCTCATTAGTATGAATAGTCATGTCTTGCATAGCTTCTACCAATTTGCTTGCTTCATTTGAATGCTATGCTGCTGTTGTTTAGGATTATGTTGCTGAAGTGGTTGATGAAGTGACAGGTAATGCTGTAGCCATAGGAACTGTAGGTGCCAGTGTGTTAGTATGAATCTTTCGTCGTAAAAGATAACTTTAGCTACGCATAACAAATAGCCCTAACATCGATTATGGCTAAAAAATATCTTTAAGTCTGCTGCACAAATCCAGATCTAAGCACAAAAGAGATTAAGCAGATAAAATATAATATGGCTCCATGCATCTAATAGACAAGACAAGAACAATGTGTTTAAAAGAATTTTTTATATTATATTAAAGAATGGGGCACCTGAGAGGAAAAAAAGAAAGGTGTTTTCCAGTTCTCCTCAATGGGATGGGTTCTTGAAAGTCCTCAGCGTTTCAGATCTAAAATTCCTCTCTCTTATTGTGGTAGAAAACCTTGACAAACATAGAACTCAATGGGAGCTCACAAAGAAAAAATGGAAAATGGTGACCAAGAATAGATCCAGTGTGATCTAATGCAATGAAGGTGACTAATGAATGGGGAAAACCCTTCTATTTATAACAAAATATTGGGGTGTTCTAGAACTCGGTGCATGAATAAAATATTATTAATCAAATTCTAGAATCACCTTTTAGGAATATTTTATTATATTTATTGGAGGGAAAAGGTCTTTTGACTTGGGTAAATTCCTTTATTTATAAAAAATAAATAAATAAATGATTTATTTATTATTTTAGGGAGATGGTGGGAATATAATTAAATAAATAATGATTTATTTAATTATTTAAAAATGATTTAGTCAAATTTAACTAGGAATATTATTTAAATAATGATTTAAATAACTTATTCCTATGAAATAATTAAATAAATAATGATTTATTTAATTAATTTCCTTGTTTTGGGTTAAATATGACCAGGAAATATAGACAAATGTTATTTTACATGGTGAAAGCAATTTTACTTAGGGTAAAATTGGTCTTACATGGTGTACTTGGGTTCATCTAATGATAATGGGTTAGATGACCAAAAAAATGGTGTAATAGATTGCCCCCCAACGTACGAGTGTTAGGAGAAAATCGTATGACCGAAGTACGTTGTAAGAACTCAATCACTAGGCATCAAGAGGGAAGTGAGAGAGAGAAATGTAAGGTAGTCTAATGTGCTAAGGGACTAGACCCGGAGGAGACGAGACTTACAGGTGCAACAAGTCTCTAGGTGATGAAGGGGTACAGGTCAATGACAAAGGAGGCATGCCTGCCCATGGGATAATGGTACAAGGCAAGGCACCCAGAAAAACCACGGAATGCAATAATGAAGCAATAATAGCTGGCCTAAACATAGACGAATAAATAAAATGATAGATCCCCATACATCGATGCACAGAATGTTAAGACATCACGAAGATTTTTATACATGAGGTCTGTCTGCAATACCCCTACCTGCGGAAGGAGCTATTCGTGGTAATCATACAAATGAAGACTTATTTTTTTTAGCGGGTGGTAAATATCATCGAATATTAAGTGTTTGCATCAAGGGTGGAAATGACAAAGTCATCTGGGCATGTGGGGGGCTACCTGTAGGGCCACCCCCTCATGAGGGTTGATACATCTCACACACGCTTGGGAATCACCAATAGTTGCTGCTGCATCACTAGATCGTAAATTGTATAGATCATGATCATGCTGAGAAGAGCTCGAACCAAGGTACACTTCCCCCTAGACCTGGCTTCTGGAGTAAATGAGCTGATGTCGACAGAAGTAGGTCCGCCATGGGTGAGGCAATAAGGGAACCCCAACTAAGGCACGAGGGAAAATAGTAGAGCAACGAATAGATGGACACTAATGATGATAATTAAATGAGGGATACTGAGTAGCGAATGGACGACTTCCCTTGTTAGAGAATAAAGGGCATGAATGTCTTGGCAGCAACTGACACAATATCATGAGGGATAGGGGACAATGGTACTGAAGGCCATAATGTGCAACACGAGAGAGGGACCGAGCAATGAAGGATGGAGGACTATCACGGATACAAAGGGACTTGAGATAGACTCCATGAATGCGATGATGTATCAACTCGGATGCTCTAAACAAGGGTGACTTGATGGTGCTGCCACATAGTAAGGTCCAATGGGGGACCATAACAACATGAGTACAATAGGGTATCTCATGACGAAAATCAACACGAACAAGGACAAGTAAGGAGGCAAAGTGGTGCCCCAAGTACGAGTGTTGTAAGTGAGGAAATTAGATTTGGAGGAGGGTTATGGTTGAGGGGCATAGGTGCCCCCAAGCATGTTGTGGTCATGCCAAAATGTATAAATGGGAATCTAAACACATTTTAATGATGTGGTGCACCATTTTTTTTCGTTATGGTTATGCAGTGTGAGAAAGGAAATGGAGGATTACCAATCTCTTTTAGTATTGCATATATAAATCTAATGTACTTTAAGTTTCTGGGTTGGCATACTAGGTGTCACTATCCAAAAGAGAGGATTTGGAGATAATGAACTGATGTTCTCCTAGAAAACACATAGGTTGGTCAACAACAATGTCTAAGATACTGGGTTGCAGATGTAAAATGAAGGAACGATAAGGGGTATCATCCCGAGAATTATTTGAAGTGGTATGGGACTCTAAAGGTTCTTCTAAATGTGGAAGAATAATGGTATTAGAGTCGACATGAACAGAAACACTAGGAGAGTTGTGGATAATTACTTCTCCGGGTCTCTCAAATATGGGTGCCCCCTTACCCAAACATTGTGTTGCAATGTAATGGTCACAAGGTGTATGTGGTTCGAACGCATGGTTTCGATGTAAGGGGGAATAAAGAAAGTCAAGGGAGATGATTCCTTCCATAATTTCATCATCAGGATAGAAGATGGAGTGACTTGTGGAAGAAAGACCACCTGACGTGGCGAGGCTATCTGACTCATCATCATGAGAAGAGAGGTTCACATGCGCAACGCACAAGGGGTGACAGAAGAGTAAGTAGATAAAGGATCTACCAATCTTGAGCCCAAGGTGATTGTTGAAGGAAGGTCAAGAGAAACAATAGGGGAGGATTCAGAGGGAATTTTCCCCAAGGGTCTCATGGATGATGATAGGTAGAAAATGGTGGACGAAGGCTCCGTCATCTTGACATCAGGAGGGGGAATTTCAATGGGAGAAATCATGTCGGGTAGTTCTGCCAGAGCAAAACGCACAAATAGGGGAGAGGTGGACTTGTTGCGCTTGGCCACGAATTGGCAGATAGCAGTGAGAGAGGTGCGGAAGTCCTCGAGGCAAGGACAAAGGTGGGTGTAATGTCCATGGAGATCACACAAAGCACAAGGGTGGTTGGTGTGAAGAGTCTTGGGGTTATTGGCCACGGTCGTGGAAGAAACAAAGGCTTCCAGGACAGCGGACTCAGGGAATGTGACATTAACCATGGGCTTGAGATGAGGCAGTTTAGGACAGGTATGGGTGGCGTGACTGACAACATCACACAAAGCACACTGGATAGTATGCTTTGGAGGCCAAGGAGGGGCAAGGTTTTTCGGGGCAGTCTTGTCGGTTGATGCCCCCCTGCGAGCTTTGCCAGTCTTACCCAAAGTCGTTTTAATGGGAGGTGGTTCCTGTTGAGGTTTTTGAGGCACTGTTGTAGCGGGAGAAGTTATGGGGACTGGTTGAAATGGGGTCAAAGCAAGATAAGTTTTGGGTTGACTAGGCAGGGTAGTGGTTAGAGGGTCAAGGTACGAGACGGTTATACCCAAGGTCAAGTTAGGGACAGAGAGGGTGGCCAAGATAGGAACCGAATAAAATCCTAGAGGAGGAGAAAGAAAAGGTATCTGACCAGAGGGGTAATGGCTAGGTGGGACGACTCCTAAATGGCTAAGGCTTGTGGGAACCGTTCCAGGAGGGTAAATAGGCTCATGAGTACTAGCTGGATGGGAAGGTCCAAGCGGAAGAAGTTTGGGCAGTTGAGGTGAAGGGCTAGGATCAGATTGCTGCAGGCGAGGTTGAGGTTGCTGACTAGCCGAAGTGGGCTATTTAAGGTCAGCCTGACACGATTGCATCATGAAACCATTCGCTAAGATGGGATCAGATACAGGAGGAGGAGGAAGACCAAGGAAGGTTCCAATCAAGGAAGAGTCTTTGTAGATGCCGGGGGAAACACTGGTCAAAGAATCAATGGTTTTTTAAATGTTTATAGAAGAGAGGGTTGAATCAAGGGAGGTCTGAGATTTTGGCTCATGATACGTCAACTGGTTGATGGTGACTATCTTTCCATTGTGAGGGAAAAGCATCTTGCGGTGGACCGCAGATGGGACAGCAGACATGGCATAGGTGTAGCTACGCCCCAAAATAATGTTATAATCAAGAGGGGTGTCGATGACTTCAACGTCAATGCAAACAGTCTTGCTCGCAAGAGTGATGGGACAGTTACGGAAAAGGCCAATGGGCTGGGAGGTCTAGCCATCCCACGCTCGAAGAGTGATCGTGGAAGGGGCCAACTCAGGAGATCCGAGTTGTTTCCAAACCGAAGTGGACATCACATAGGTGGATGCCCCCTCGTCAATGATGCACCGGGAAATGTTAGCATTCTAGATTTTGACTGAGATTTGGAGAGCTACAGAAGCAGGAAGAGAAGGAGACTCCGACTGATGGGCATCGAAAACAATCAATTGGTCATCTGCTGGATCTACAGCGCCCAGGGAAGATAGTAGAGATTTTCTTTGGGAGGGGCACGACTGGAGGAGTTCCAGTGTTGAAATGGCAACAGAAGATTGGGCTAGCTCATCTACTATGCTAAAAAAATGGGTAGCTTGGTCAAAAGCAGCATTTCGGCGTAATGGTCCCTTAGGAATATTGGTATGAACCTCGGATTTGGGCGGAGGGATATGCAAGGGACCATAAGTTGTCGAAAGATGATCTGTAGAACCTCAAGAAGGTAACTCGGGGACAGATGGAGCAAGAGGTTGGGGGTACAGACGGGACTGAGTGTGAAGGTTAAGGTCGGTGGTTATAGGTTGGTCAGAGTTCATCATGAGGATCTGGTAATAAGAGGTACCAGATGTAGGATTTTGAGTGGTTACCGGTCCGTGAGGTGGTTGGGTAGCCACGAAGCTTTGTTGCGAGAAAGGATTGGTCGTGCTCTGTTGTGCATACACCTGCCCCTGAGGGGGTGGTGGCTGCTGTTGCGGGGGTTGAAGACAAGGGAGGCGGGGGTGCTAATGCTGGAGGAGTTGGAGCACTAGGCTGTGGATATGGATGATAATGAGGTTGGGTAACAGTGTGGTAAACAGGGGTTGGGTAGAAAGACGAGGCATGCTGGATCCTGGATGCACGCTACTAGGAGGGGGAGGAGTGCAGGAAATGGTGCCCCCTCCCCTAGGAAAACCATAGCTCATGGGAGGTTGAGCGGATGGATTGGAGATAGCTCCAACGATACTGTTGGTAGCAAGATGTGCCCCTGGTGCATGGGCATTACCGGGTCTGGGGAGATCAGGTAGAACAATATAAACATAACCCGTCTGAGCGTAGATCAGGTCATATTTTAACACCATTTGGAGGGTAGCTTCTTCGGTTTGAGGAAAATGCGATGCGACATCTTTCCTGATAGGTGGCAAGAGAGATCTAAGGAACTAGTCCATGTAGATACGGTCTTCGAAGGTAGGAGATTGACATAGGCTCTTTCTTCTCCACCATTCTTGGACATGATTAGATAGGCGGGTCGCAGAAGATTGACAAAATGAAGTCAAAAGTTCGATACCAATGTCATAATGAAGGGGAAGCTGGAAGTAAGATAAAAATGCTCTGGCAAGAGTCACAAAGGTGGTATGAGAGGAAGTGGGCCGATCAAAATACCACTTAGAAGCTTCACCTGTAAGCGTGCGTTGGAACAATCTAAGATGGATGGAATCATCAATAATGGAATGGGATGAACACCACATGTGGAAAGATCAGATATGGTTGGAGGGATAATCTCCAGCAAGGCCTTCAAACTTGGGAATGTCGTAGGGGAGATTGGTTGGCATAGCAGGCCAACTAACATCGTGGCGGATAGGATCATTGATAAACTGATTGAAATCGGGGAGACTGAGGCCTACCATGAACGGGAGCAAGGGAGCAGTCGAGGTAGTTCCTGTGGTGGTTCCACTAGTAACAGTCCCAACATTAGGGCCGGGGTTGCCACTAGCGATAGGCCCTAGACCAGACATGGGGAAGGTAACAGGGGGAGAACCAGAAGTAGGGGGAGAAACCAAAGAATCAGAAGATGAGTGAGAGTGTGGACTCGGGGGAGGACTAACTCGTCGACGACGGGAAGGAGAAAGTCGACCAACCAGAAACTGAGGGTGAAGGCTAAGAAGTCTCCGGGATAAACGCCTTGGAGGCACAATGATGACGGGAAGAAGAAAAACCGACAAAGGCAGGGCGGTGCAAGATCAAGTGAGGTCAATGTCGAAACAAGGGAAAAGAGGTGCAGTGTCAATTGATTTTAAAGTCTTTTCCAGGCGGTGTTAACCAAGCTCTTCTTCGCTTAGGGTCAGTGTGTGGCATGCGTTAATTTTAATTGTTTAAACCCAGAAATTTTGAGAGTAAAAGAAAAAGTGTGTTGCGTAACTGAAAAATAAATCTGCAGTAAATAAGACTGAAAGAACATAAAATTAACAGCTAACAATGCATAAATCTAACCCAAGAAGGCGGGTCTCTCAAAACTAGTCCATAAGAGGGAAAAATCTAATCAAAGCACACTAAAAAGAGGCCAATAGATCTAAGGTCGGGAGGGACGGGGATCTAAAGGAGAAATCTGTTGAAAAGACGTGCAGATAACAGCAAAGAGGCAGAGGCAAGGTTGTTGCTAGAAAGGAGGGGATCAGTTAAAGGTAGAAGGGACAAGGAGGCAGCCTAAAAAATGAACCTGAACAAAAATATATGAGTTGTTTTGAAAGGGAGAAGAGCTGATCTGTAGGGATCAGAAAAGGAGGTATCTTATTGGAAAGAAAAAAGGTTGAAACTCTAAAAATTCAGACTTCTGAAATAGCAAAACCTCTCCCACAAAAAGGGGAGGGTACTAGAGCCCTAAGGGGCAAGATTCCCACTTGGCTGAGTGAAATAGATCAGAAACAGGTCTAAACGGGCAGAGGCAGAGGTTGGAAAACTCTGACAGAAGCTTTAGACAAACCGAGAAAAAGTACTGGAAAATTGCAGAAAAAATTGCAGGTCGCAGGTTCTGACCTGTTTTCAGTCCAGGTCGCAAATTTGGGGCAGAAAAGTGTGACCTCAAGGCCAGGTCGCACTTTTTGGGCCGATAAGTGCGACCTGCAGATCTGGCTCTCTCGGCAACAGATTTCAGAAAAATTTGTCATCTCAGTTGTGGCTGATGTCTGTCACCTGCGCAATAAGGCCAGAAACACACAGAAGTTAAAAATTTGACTGTTTGAGGGTTTTAGAGGTGAAAAGCACCATAAAAATAAGAAAAATAGAAAATGGAAGAGAAACCCGAGTGTCTGAAACAGCTGGATATGAAGGAATATATAAAACGATAGCGGTCACAAAAGAAAACTCGTGTGGAGTCAGCAATTGTTAGTATGAATCTTTCGTCATAAAAGATCACTTTAGCTATGCATAAAAAATAGCCCTAACATCGATTATGGCTGAAAATATCTTTAAGTCTGTTGCACAAATCCTGATCTAAGCACAAAAGAGATTAAGCAGATAAAATATAATATGGCTCCATACATCCAATAGACAAGACAAGAACAATGTGTTTAAAATAATTTTTTATATTATATTAAAGAATGGGGCACCTGAGAGGAAAACAAGAAAGGTGTTTTCCGGTTCTCCTCAATGGGATGGGTTCTTGAAAGTCCTCAGCATTTCAGATCTAAAATTCCTCTCTCTTATTGTGGTAGAAAACCCTAACAAACATAGAACTCAATGGGAGCTCACAAAGAAAAAATGGAAACTCATGACCAAGAGTAGATCCAATGTGATCTAATGCAATGAAGGTGACTAATGAATGGGGAAAACCCTTCTATTTATAACAAAGTATTGGGGTGTTCTAGAACTCGGTGCATGAATAAAATATTATTAATCAAATTCTAGAATTATCCTTTAGGAATATTTTATTATATTTGTTGAAGGGAAAAGGTCTTTTGACTTGGGTCAATTCCTTTATTTATAAACAATAAATAAATAAATGATTTATTTATTATTTTAGGGAGATGGTGGGAATATAATTAAATAAATAATGATTTATTTAATTATTTAAAAATGATTTAGTCAAATTTAACTAGGAATATTATATTAATAATGATTTGAATAACTTATTCCTAGGAAATAATTAAATAAATAATGATTTATTTAATTAATTTCCTTATTTTGGGTTAAATATGACCAAGAAATATAGACAAATGTTATTTTACATGGTGAAAGCAATTTTACTTAGGGTAAAATTGGTCTTACATGGTGTACTTGGGTTCATCTAATGATAATGGGTTAGATGACCAAAAAAATGGTGTAACACAGTGATTCAACAAGTGTAGAAGGTACAACAGTAGTAACTACAGGAATCACTGTGACTGGATTTGGTTATTTGCTGGCTTCTTTATCTTGGACCAACTTGTCCATTTTAATTTCCATTTCCTTTATCTGATCAATAAACTATAAAATGAGATTCATCATCTCATATTTCTGATTGGTATCCTATAAGACTTCCCTGGCTTGAGGATGTTCTGTAGGGGGCAACTTTAGTTTCTTCTCTAATGCAAAAATGTCTACATTTTTCTTCTTGATCAATTCTTATGCAACTTTTACATTTTGAGGATCATATCCTACTTAAATTACTAGCTTTTCCAATGATTTAATTCTAGTGTCCTTTGCTTGCGAAGATGATTTCTCCAATTTGAGCTGATCTCTAACATTAACCAAATTGTTTTGAAGTTTCTGTTCACTCATGGCCTTGGTGGTCATTATAGAACAAATCATCTCCCATGCCTGCTTATGAAACTCAATTTGATCTAGAGGATGAATATCTTGGACTGGGACTTCAAAATCTATATTTTCATAATCTGAGGATGACTTAGGAGTCTGAAATGTAAGTTGAGGAAATGACATCTGCATCTTTTTATTCGTATAGTCAAAGGCTGAAAGTAGCCTATTCTAGATGCTAGGAGTTTGTTTCAAATACAAAGAATATATTTATGTCTTAATTTCTTCATTTCTGGCTTTGATTTCTTTGTATCTTTCTTTGATATCCATGTCCTTTTCTGCTGGTCTTTTAGATGAAGAAACTTCTATACTATGTTGTGTTTGAATGAGTTGAATCTTTGAAGTAGTAGGCTGTTGTTCTTATTCAATTATTGTAGGAGGTGAAATATCTTTTGCTGAAATTTCTATATCAATCACCTCTATTGTTTCTACTTATTTATTAGGAGGATTTAGCTCTGGATTTTTACTGTATCTAAATTTAAACTTGGTCTCTCTTGTAGTCTTTGCAGTATTAGATCCTTCTTCTCTGATTCTCTTTACATTTCTTTCTTCTTGGGCTACAATTTGCAAAGTTTGACTAGTATCAATTTGCTTCCCTGCCTCTACCAATGTGTTCTCTAACCGTTCAGATTGGTTTGAGAATTTCTCAATCTCTGGCTTATTTTCATGTACATATGGAGTCAGTTTACATTTAACTCTTATTTTACTAATAACTCCAAGGGGATCATAATACCATAGGAAACTAGGACTGAATTTGAACTCTTGTAAACATTTTTCTGCTTCAGGACTAGCATCTCTATTATTACAAATAAAAGGGCCAACCTGGTTCTTCAAATTGAGCTGTGTTTTCTTCTTTGCTATTAATAAATTAACTGCATCTGAATTAAAAATATACCTTATGTATTCCAGGGAAAATACTCTCATAGGGAGTTATTTAGGAAGTTTATATGGAACTAAACTTGATCCATATACTCTTATTTCAGTGTGATTTTGGTACAAGTACCAATCACCTGTCTTGTTATGCTCTAACATCTGCAAAACCTTTTTAATCTCTTCACCAAATCTCGGTTGTATGTTGTTGTTCAACAAATTTACCAAAGGATGAATAAAGGAATCTATAAAATCTTTATAGGTGAACTCATTTGAATCTTTCCTTATCAAGGAAGTCCAAAAGATAACTAATTTTGGATTTCCTTCCACATCAAGCTTTTGAAGATTTATATTGAATTTCTCAAACTGAAAGTATAAGAACATGTAAAATAGGAATGAAGAATACTTGAAAACACCTTCAAAAGGCATTTTAACCAATTTCTCATGAATATTGTCAGCAAGATACTAGGAAAAGTTAAAAATGGTAGTGGGAGGCTGACCAGGTGTGAAAGTAGATAGAAAACCTAACACTGCAACATAAGCATGTTCATCTGTGAAGTAGCCAAGAATGAAAGACAACATGGATATCATATGTCTTGTCCTTTCAACAAATTTTGCAGGAGGGTATGGAGGATTTATCTTAGGAATCTATACAAAAGAAGACATGAAGGATTGAAATATCTGGAACCTCTTTGGGAAGTCCAGTTTGAGGTATAACTGAGTGAGGGCCCCAATGGATAAAGGGATTTCATCAGGCCTGGGTTGTATTTCGAGCATTTGATTAATTGAATCAGTAGTAATGGTAAACAAGACTTCTTTTTTAGGGTTTATGATGGCTCTTTGATCAAGAAAGTAGCATGATTGACAAAGTCTAATCACTTCAAGGAATTGGTAGGACTGAGGAAAAAAATATTTTGGAAAATTTAACTCCCAGATGAACACTTCATCAAGCTGATATATGGATTTTCTTGTCTCCAACAGAGAAGCTCAAGAAGGTTGAATTTTGTCACTATATCAGTAATCTTGAAGTCAGTGTCTGCTAATGGGATGTGCTCTACATCTACAACAGGGGGTTGTAGAGGATTGGCAACTAATTTTTTTTTTGGAAGCCATTACTTTGATTGATTTATCAATTATAATACTCTTTTAACCTTAGAACATTGATTTAGGCCTATAGGATCAACTTTGAAAGTTATAACAGTTTGCAGAAGGATTTTGGATATAACAGGGGCTCTATCTTTCGTCTGCAAATGTATAACTTGCTCAATTTAACATAAACTGTAATCTCTGTAATAAAGGAAATATTAAGACCTTAGAGCTTATGAAAAATATATCTAGGGCATATAGAAAGGACTAGAAATAAAGGAGGCCTTTTTCAAGAGTACAGAGGCTTAAATTTATTCAATTATTCAATTTTTGTGACTTATAATGGTCTAAGGCCTCAAAATCTGTGAAAATATTTTTTAGGGTTTACAGAATAAAGGATTTAGGAAGAAATTGGGTATTCTTTAGGTTTAAAGGCTCCTAAATGATTCTATTAATTGTATTACTTCTTTAGATTGATGAATAGGTCTGTTCTTTTGAATAATA